>CM023837.1:2555000-2977500 GCA_013266295.2 Branchiostoma floridae x Branchiostoma japonicum
TACTTTTTTTAGAATGGTTTCAAGGTCAGCTGTGTTAGTGTGGTTGACCCTTGGCCTAAATAATTGGACAGTTACAATCTGCCATTTGAAATGTTATAGATCTTAAAGCCTCATGGGATTTTCAGAGCATTTAGCTAGCCAGCAAACAGTTAAGATTTGTACAATGGTTCATATAGTTAATGACATGAATATAAATAGAGAAATTAAACTCAAAATATTATTTTTTTAAACATGGTGTTTAGTTGTTAACTTGTTGGTAGCCAGAATCTCTATGTTGTCCCAATAACTAACTAAATGCTTCAGATTCAGATAAATTTAGCTAACAGGAAATATATGTTGTTATATTACAAAGGATCGTTTGGTTGTCTGGTTGCCAGAAATATGGTATGACTGCGATGTCACAATTGCTAAGGGAGACTTATATAACTTACATGTAGAAGAGACCACATTTGACTAGTTTGAGCAAAGGTGAAGCAGAGAAAGAAGAAAAAGAGTAAATACAAGGAAACTTGCTACATGTATATAGACATATGTTTCATGTTATAACACTTGCTGGAGCATACCAAAATTCAGACAATTTAGTCATTGTGGAAGAAAGCAGTGCATGGTATAACCTGCCCCCCTCCTGAGACAGATGGTGTCTTCCTAAGGTTATAATGTTATATATCTTGGATGGAGTACGTGGTGTGTTATGAGTAGGCACCCAAGTCTGGACCATGTATCACAGTGCAGAGGTAATGTGTTAAATTTTCCAGATGCTTTGTAATAATCATATTATGATAGCGGTCTTTATATACAAATATAGCAATGCAATTTCTGTATATTTTATCTTACAGTAAAATTAAGATTAAGCAATAAATGTGGTCTTTGAAATCCTCTAGTTCCATTGCTAGTTTGTGGGAAAAACATGTCCATATTTCCCTTTCCTGCGTGCTAATTTATCACACTTGCCACTTCAGCTGTTAGTGTAAAATTTCATCATGGCTTGCTTGTAAGGTGCATTGTCTGCTAAAACACATCGTTTACTGAATGTTAAATACATGACTACTATGTACAATGGTTGTTAATTTCTATTATTTTATTCCAAGGAAAATCCATTTAAGATTTTAAATATAGTACTTTCTGTGTATGATTCTATGTTTTTTTTTCTTTGAGACATGTTATGTCACAGAGTACCTTTTTGAGACGTGTGAAATGTAGGGATTTCATGGTGACTTGCAATTGTTATTCTTTCCATATTGTATGTCTCCTTAAGCTTGTTGTCCTCATTTATGTCTGCTATGTAACGTCTGCTACATTATGCAACAGCAAATGCTGTTTATTTTTTGCAAGCAATAATCATAATCAACAAGCTAACGGAATATCAAAGTAGTGTTTGAAACTATAAACATGTGAATGATTATGATAGCTGAATGTAAAAGGACCCTGTACATGTGGTGTTCAGTCTTTGATACTAGTACCTGAAGGTATACAGTGTACAGTGAGACCTGTACAAATTAAGGACCATGTCTACATAAGGACCACCTGAACACTTTTTGATGGTCCCTTGGATAATTTTTCCCATTGACACAAGCATCAAAAATCCTCAGTGACCACCTGTCCACATAGGTGAGATTTTATCGGTTCCCAGAGTTGTCTTCTTAGGCAGTTTTGACTGTACATAATGCCCACTGCTCTGTTTTTTTCTCCAGGACTTGTCCAGAATCGGCCCCAACATTGATTCCCAGAAGCTCAGCAGCAGCATGAGAGAAAACGGGCAGAAGCTGATGTCGTCACTGTCATCTTCTCAGAATGGTGGGGATAGAAAGGAGTGACAGAATGAATGAGTGAATGAATAAATAAGTGGATGGAAGGAGGGTTGGATGGATGGAGGGTTGGGTGGGTGTATTGATGGGTGGATGGGTGTGTACAATGTATGTGGGTGGGCCAGTACATGTGGCTGGGTGGGTGGGTGTAATTATAATGGATGGATGGATAGACTTGATGGGTGGGTGGTAAGATGGATGGGTGGGTGGGTGGATGGGTGGGTGGATGGATGGATGGATGGATGGATGGATGGATGGATGGATGGATGGATGGATGGATGGATGGATGGATGGATGGATGGATGGATGGATGGATGGATGGATGGATGGATGGATGGATGGATGGATGGGTGACTAAATCTTAAGACACAGCCATATTGGCTTATTATGAGACATCTAGAATGTAAACATTTTAGGTTAAAATGTAAAAATAATTACAGTAGCTTTTATCATGGTAACAAAATGGCAGTAACTTGTAAACAGAACGAAGCTGACAAAAAACAGAAATTAAAATGAAAAAAAAGTTTGAAATCATTAATTATGGTGGTGTTTTCTGGCCCATAGGAAACACAAAACTGCACAAACACTGTCTCTGAAAATTTGCTCAATAATTCCCCTGATTTCTATCAATCAATGTACTTTGCCATTTGTGAAGAAATATGCAAATTCAATAAATCACAGTCTCAGGGGCCCAATGATGCACAAGCACGTTAAGTGGGTCACGTGTCGGCAAATTAGCTTGTGTAATGAGCAAGGCATATTTGCATTACAGATAACTGGCAGAGGTACAATGTATACATGTATAGCATAGGCATCATGGACTTTGGTCTAAACAGGCCTCTTGCAATTGGTAACTGTTTTACTAAATCTACAAGTATCTCTTCTCACAATCCTGTATAATATACATGTGGTCATGTACTGGGCTCGAAATACTGGGTGCATATGCACCTTATTGCAGGTATGGATGTAAAAAATGTAAAAACATCCAAAGGACTACCGACAACCACTCTCAACCCCATGATTTACCTCTCAAAATATGGGAAAATACAAAATTTGTCCCCGGACCCCCCTTACATTGTGAGCACTCTCCCTCCCAGGTCTGATCATGAACCTGGGCTGATGGAAAAAAGATTTTGAGCTGGCTAGAGCCCTGTTTCCAACCCTGATAATGTTTTAAGTGTGAGGTAATGTGTAACTTCTCATTATGAAATGGGAGAAAACTGAACAAGTTCAATGATGAATAAAACCTTTAATTATTTCAGGAATGGGTTCACTGACAGCAGCAGGCAAGGGTAGAGGAGCCAAGAGAAAGGCCGTGGAGAACACACAGTCAACTACAGCCAGTAAAAGAACACGGGGGTGAGTTTTCATAAACATCATCAATGGCATTTTCACTTGTTGTTTTGATAGTCGCAGTTACACAAGTTTATTTGGAAAATCAATGAAAGTTAACCATTCAAGGATATCTAGGGGAACTGTTTAAGGATATCTACTGTAATAGCTATTTTTGAAGACAAAAGATGAAATCAGAGTTTTGCATCTCAAAGGCAGCAAATCGTTAGTGCAGGACTTATTTCTTTCATCATGGTCATTGGACCTTATGACTTCAATTAATAATAGCAGCAAATCTAGAACTCTTAAAGTTTGTCTGCATGGAGGGCCTAAAAATTTTGTGTCAACAAAACAAGTTTACATCTTTCATCCTTATATCCTAATGAAAGAAAAGAAGCCAATCTTGAGTCAGTATCAATGTTGCCTATACCTTAAGCAACACCAATTTGATTTGTTGGTTCTCAGATTTTTTTAAGAAAAAATATGAAGTGACAGGGAGAAAAAAAAGGCCTAGGCATCCTGATAGCCCCAAATGTTACAATATTATGTAGTCAACATAAAGAGGCTGGTTTATAATTCAAACAATGAATTTTGAACTTTTAATTAAACTGCTGCATTGATAGATGGAAAAACTGTAACAACTAGGAAAAAAAGGACTAGGGGCCAAAATATGAGCATTTTTGAGTTGATTCAGAACTTGAATACCGGTACTTTTTTTTGGCAAATTAGAAAACAATGAAGCAGGCAAATCTAAGAACCAGTTGATTAAATTGGTGTGGCTTTAGATGGTTAAGTTTGACATGGAGTAAGTGAGCAGAAAGTGGGCAGAATCCTGTTTAAATGTGTGTGTTTCGTTTTGACAGAGTGTTTCCCGGGACCAGGCACCTGATTCCTAACAGGTGACACATGCTCGCTTGTGTAGCCTGGACAGCACCTGCTACATGTACCAGGGGCGTTCAATAAGTTCTCGACCTCTCCTAGAAACAAGGGGCACAATTTTGGGGCATAGTTATCAAGGATGTACAGTTAGTAGTTTTTTTTCGAATATCCACCAAAATGCAAATCATTGTGATCATTATGAGATACGCAATTAAACAGTTACTCAAGCAACTGGTGTCTTATGCCAAGGGGTGGTTATACTGGCTATACGGATACAGATACAGAACTGAACTCAAAATCTAGACTTGCTTGAGGAACTGTTTTCTTGTCTATTGTGATCATTATTTTGCAGGCTTTGCCCTTTTGAAAATCAGTAACATTAGGTGAAAGAGAAGAAAAAAACATGGACAACTGAGCTGTAAAAAGAGTTATGTGGGTTAACTTTAGCACTCCCCTTAAAGTTCTTAAGTCACCTTAAGTTAGTACCCCACTTCTTTCCAGGTAAAATACCAGTAAGAATACTCTTCAAACATTTTGACAATGTCTCCTTGTTTCTGGAAGAGGCAGAGAAGTTATTGAACACCCCTCATACAGCCTCTTGCACTTGTCTGTGTTAACCTATAATAGTGGTCTCTCAAAGAGAGTACAGTGTACTTTTGTGCAAAGTGTGGCATGTTCTGAAAAAAAGGGAACCATCTTGTCCTACATCCAGACACTCAGTTGTTCACCAAAACCTGGCAGTGGGTATTGGAGACATGACACCAGAACTTCCTTAGCACCCAATGCCTTAAGCCCCTGTCACATATTCAGAACCTTCCCCTGAACACCGGCCGACCAAGGTTGGCTGAAGTTTGGGAGCAGTCTGACCAGATTTAGGCCTACCTTTCAATACAAATCAAATTTGAGTTCAATTTGAGTCAAATTTCACCAACCAACCACAACTGACCTACTCCCTAACAACAGGCAACCATGGCCGAACCTCCCGACCACACCCAAATGTTGAAACATTTGGCTACCAGGTGCAGCTGAACAGTTTAAGCTAACCTCGCGGAACACCAGCCAACCACAGCCGACCTTGCTCCCGACCTACTCCTAACCATGGTTGGGGGAGTTCGGCAGTGTTCGGGAGGCCACATTTGGCTATGTGTGACAGGGGCTTTACTGGTGAAGGTTTTGGAGGATGGATACCTAAAATGCTAGTACCAGGTCCAATGGGCCATCCCTTCATAATGCATATAAGCAATCAAAGGAGAGTCCCTGTCTCTACCAAGGAAAGATGCATGGGCAGTGCTAGTCTACCTGATCACTAGCAGGCATCATTGCTACATGTTGCATAACTCCTTTGCATCGTTTACAGCAGCTTGGCAACTTGTACTGTTATTGCCTGCACTGCTACATGTAGCCTTCAAGTATCAGTAGTGCTTACTGGTGCATGTGAACGTCTCGCCTGCTTGTTGTTATGCTGCTCTTTTGAGCTGTGTCTCTGTGTTTCAATGAGTTTTAAGCTTGATGGACTCGTCATGTCTGGCCTCATTTTGCCTTAAGTCGTAAAATGACCCTCTAAATCAGTTGTCTTTTACTTTCTTTTTCTAGCTTCTGTTGTCAGAAAGAGTTAAAGAAATGACTAGTTTTATTGTCTTTAAAGAGTGTGCAGTATTTGAAGTCAATGTTGTGTTACAAATATAAATATTGAGTTCATAGATTATGGATCCAGTCCTGACTTACAATGATCTGATTTAACATTATCCATCATTAAAATGAAGGTTGACGTGTTCGACCAAAAATTCATGGTGAGTCTTTCTTTTCGTTGGAACAAAGTTTAAACTCTATAACTTAAGGAAATTTCATGAAAGCATTTTTTTAAATCTTAGGGACATCCTGACGTCCCTGAAGCTGCCTCCGCTAGGCTTCCCCCAGGAACATCCCTTCAACAAGGACGGGTATCGCTACATCCTGGCCGAACCCGACCCCCACGCTCCGCACCAGCTACTGGACACGGACTTCTACGCCGGGAAACCCATCCCCGCGGAGCTGTACCGTAGAGCGCTGCACGACCGCGTACTGTTGGCCCTGCATGACAGAGGTGATAGACACATGTCACTCAACCTGAAGTAAATTTTTCATGATTACTTTAGGCCAGTGTTAGAAATACCCATCTGCAGTCTGCATTTTGCAGAGACATTTTCAATAATGCAGAAAAAAAATTAAGCAACCTGCAATTTTGCAGACTGAAAAAATCACGCTAGGTGACGGCCTCCATGAATATGGCCACAGTTTCGCCCAGATGTGCTGCACAAACAACATATTTTTACTCTAAACCCATGTAGCGCAGTTTCTATGGGTGAAATTAAGTACTTCTTTGCTCTTATTGCTATATAAAAATTTTCTACTAAGCTAAAAACTTTTTTTAAATATTTGCAGAAAGTATTCATTCTGCAATATTGCAGAACACTGAAAAAAAGTATTTTTTACCACTGTTTAGGCCACACCAATTTCATTTCTTAGTTCTAACAACACACAATCAAACAACATACACAGACAAGCACAAACAAAAAACAATACTGCCTTACCTTGAGGTCATAATTTCTGTTTTTGTACACAGCTCCCCAGTTGAAGATCTCTGAAGACAGACTATCAGTGACTGGGGAGAAGGGTTACTCCATGGTCAGAGCTACTCATGGTAAAGGTCCTTTTTTTTTACCTCTTCTAAAGAGGCTATGTTTTCACCAGAATTTCTTGCAAGATTGGATTATGCAAAAAGTTATCAGCAAGTAGTTATTCACTTTTTTGTCTTTTTTAAAGATGTTGGGGAAAGTACTAGTATGTCATTGTGTGGTCCATGTCTGTTCATTTGGGTTTTACGTTTTAAATTAAATACAGTTACTGTACTATGAAAATGAAAACAAAGGTCTAGGTGTACCAAAGAAATGTCATACATGTAGTATTATTTACTACATGTACATGTATGTGGAAAGTACCCTTGTCTCAGTTAACATTGGTTGTTCACTAGTTTTGTGTATGTTGGATGTTAAATGTGATCATGTTGTTTCCCCAGGAGTGAACCGTGGAGCCTGGTACTTTGAGGTTAACATAGAGGAGATGCCAGAAGGGACGGCCACCAGACTGGGCTGGGGACAGGCTTTAGGTCAGTATTCTTACAAGGAGAATTTATTTATTATATATAATTATATAATATTGAAATTTACCACATTTGTGGAAGGATTCACATAACAGGTGACTGTCACCTCTTCAAGATGTCAACTCAGAGACCAGACTGTATGGTTTGAACCACTCTTTGACGGATACCTACCTTTTTCGATAAGTGTGGTGGGCTCTTATATGTACTTGAGGTGCTGTTCTCTTAAGACATGGGATCTCCAGCTTTATGTCCTGTCCGAGAGGACGTCCCTAACTGAAGCCCTCGCGTAAGTCGAGTGAGGAACTTCATGTAGGTGTAAAGTGCCTTTCCCAAGAGCGCAACGTTGGAGCCTGCCAAGGATTTGAACCCAGAACCTTTGGATCCCTAACCACAAGACCACCTCCTCCTGCAGGAAACCTCCAGGCTCCCCTTGGGTACGACCGGTTTGGTTACTCGTGGCGCAGCAGGAAGGGGACGCGATTCCACCAGAGTCGTGGGAAACACTACAGCGAGGGGTACGCACAGGGCGATGTGCTGGGGTTCTATATCTCCCTACCAGAGAGCTCAGCCCCAGGGGCACTGCTGCCGGAAACTCACAAGGAAACAGTACGGATAGTTTCTTTCAATCGTGTTGTTACAACACAAAAGTTTTACAACTACCACACAATTACTACACACAGTTACTACAGTAGTAACTGTGTGTAGTAATTGTGTGGTAGTTGTAAAACTTTTGTCTCGTGTTGTAATTGTGCAGTACATGTAGTTGTGTTCTGGCTAGCAATCACAGTGTTCAAGGCAGCGTCCATCATTTGACGGAATTTCGCTGCTGCTCATGATGGACAAAAATTTTGCCCAATCACAGTTGTCAGTGTGTAAAGATATGGAAAGAGATGTCATTAAACTAAACTTACTAATACCGTACATGATTTTTTCACAGTACACAGTATGTTCCCGGTTTTTGCAGTCGCTTCTGTACCGCAAACTTATCATTACCGTTTACAAATGATTTGCTGACTTTCTTTTTTCTGCACCTGCCGCCACCGTGAACATATACAATGTACATGTACATGTAGTTCCGTGAACACCTCCATTTTTCTCAGACCATGAAATTTTGCTACGGTAACCATGAACATAAAGTAAATTACAGTAGTTTACCACAGAATTTGCCCCTCAAAATGCAGAAAATAACATTTCAGAGAGTCAAGATTTTTAGTAGTTAGTTTTGAATAAGTAGGTTGAAATTCTCCCCTTGATCCTTCTGATTGTTCTTAAAGCACTGCATGCTGATGCTAACAGTTCCCACAATCCTTTTCCAGCCCTTGATCAAGTTCAAAGGTTACCTGTACTTTGAGGAGAGAGACAACATGGATGCTGCACTGAAGAACCTGACTCCTCAAGAAGGGAGCAAGGTATGGGAACTAGTCATCCCTAGTTGTTCATTGTTATTAGCTATGATTTACATTGTCAGTCTTAATGCAGAAATTGCACATGGAAACTATCATGGTAGAACCTGTGGTAGAAATACTTTTTTTCAGTGTACAGCAATATTGCAGAATGTACAAAATTTTGTTTTGCAATTTGGAAATACTTCCTGCAAATATTTGTAAAAACTTTTAAAAAATCTTTTATTCAGCTTAATAGAATATATAGCAATAACATCAAAGAAGTGCTTAACTTTGCTCCTAGAAACTGTGCTACCTGGGTTTAGAAGCAAAATATGTTGTTTGCGTGGCACATCTAGGCGAAACTGTTTCCATATCCATGGAGGCCAACACCATTAAACTCCTACTTTAATTTATTCAGTCTGCAAAATTGCAGGTTGCTTGATTTTTCTTCTGCAATATTGAAAATGTCTCTGCAAAATGCAGACTGAAGATGGACATTTCTAACACTGTTGAAGTAATATTTAGCATTTCCCTGTAAAACAACATTGCTACTGTAACTCTGTATCATGTTTGACACTCATGGGGCTTGTTGCTCAAGTACTTGTCATTTCACATTTTTGCAAGAATGTTGAAAGTCTGTGCATTTGTCTACTAGATTGTGTACTACAAGAATGGAGAGAGTCAGGGGATGGCATGGGAAGATATCTACTCAGGGACTTACTATCCTGCCATCTCACTCTACAAGAATGTCATGGTAAGACCAACTGTGAGCCTGAGACATCAGTGGTGTTTCCTGTGAATAAAGTAATTCGTACATTATAGTGTGGAAAAAATCACTTCTTAAATCTTGATGAATTATGACTAGCTTTGAGTGTTACAAAAATGTACTTAGTACAAAATGTATATGTGGAGGCTGTAATTCTTGATTTGTTTTCACAGTTACAGTTTTCCTGGTCACTTCTGTACTGTGAACTTGTCATTACCATTATCAAATTACTGTATTTGTCTTTTGCTGCCCTCTGCCACTACCGTGAAGATTTAATTCCATGAACATGTCCATTTTCTTCAGACCCTGAAATTCTGCTTGCCTACAGTATGTTATGCTCAACACATTTCCAAACCGGGGCCCTGCCAGGCTGTGTGCATAAAGGAAAAATAAGCAATTCATATCAAGAATAATACTGCTCATGATTAGTGCCCAGTGTACACGCAGACATCAGTGAGGCAAGTCTTTCAATTTGTCCCTTTCCAGGTAACTGTGAACTTTGGACCTGACTTCAAATTTCCACCCAAGGACCTGGACCCCAGCAGCTACCAACCTGTAAGTTAAAAACTGTACTAAAGTTTTCCTTCCAGCATTGGAAAAGAAATTGGAAATTTAATTCTGGTTTCCCTCCAGCATTGGAAAAAAAGTTAGAAATTTTATTTTATTGAAATAAAGCAGTCGAATGCCTGTCGTGAGTGGTTAGGCTGGTGGAGGTGAGATTTCACAGGTTTGATTCCTGGCATTCTTGGCAAGACGTTGTGTCCTTGGGAAGGGCACTTTACATGACTTTTCTGACTCCACCCAGGTGTAAAATGGGTACCTGACTTTGTAGTTGGTTGGGGAGGTAAAAGGCGGTGGAAGGAGAGGGATGGGCTTTGCCTTCCAATACCGTGCCCTGGACACAGTGGATTAACAACCCACTGCTCCTACGTCCTGAAAAAAGGCTATACACTTCATATACCCAAGAAGGTCTCATTTAAACCTTCTTGATATACCTTTGTGCTTTTACTGTAACCTTTTTCAAAGCCTAAGTGTGGTTGTTCCACTCCTAGATGTCTGCTGCTGCCCAGGAGTCCATGGTGGAGTACACACTAGCTGAAGGGCTGTACCACATAGAGAACGGCACATCCATCCATCTAAACCAGGAGGAGGAGCAGCAAGCCGACCCACTCTTATTTCCCTCCTCTTAGATCCCTCCTTTACCTCTACAGTTATTTTTGTAGTAGTGACTGCTTGGTACAGTTTTGTTGTGAACTTCTGGGTACTGCCAGTTGTATTTCAGAGTGGGTGGATGGGTGGATGGGTGGGTAGGTGAAGTATAGAATCAGAGACCCAATTTACAAAAATGTACATGCGGGCAAAAACCTGACTGTACGAAAATGAGCATACAAAAACTGTGTACGCCAGATTTTTCCAGTGTGTGAATTTATCTGATTTGACATGTCAAATGTACGTTCTTGACATACGTCAAAGCAGGCCGATTTACATGCGTGAAAAAATATTCATGATGTACGCATTTTTTGTACGCTTGTGTGCATACATAGTTTTTGTACATGAGGTTTTTGCTCGCATGTGTAAATCAGGTCAGAATCTAGAATAAGACGTAATCTGAATACTAGTAATACTGCAACAACAAGGAGACAACATGTCATTAGGCCACAGCAAGTAAATTTTATGGATGACATCCTCCCCAAACTCCAAATCTAATGCGAGCGGGCGGAAAAAAAACAAGGCGGGCCGAAAAAAACAAGGTTCCTACATTTTAGAATTTTGACTCAATCATTGTACAAGTGGTTTTGATTCAGTGGGAACATCACATATACACAGCCAACATCACATATCTGCATCAAAGTAAGAAACAAAACATTAAATCAGAGCCTTTTCTTGTCTCCTCTCTTCATAGTTATCTGCCACCCACGTTCCGGCATGGCAACAGACATCTTTGCCCATTTGTGGCATGTTGACCACTGTCAGAAGGCAACAAAATTTCTTGGTTTTTTTTCCAAAATCAGGCGAAAATTAATGCGCGCGCGGATGTCATCCATAAAAATTACTTGCTGTGGCCTTACATGTATTTCTGCTTTAGACAATTGCCAACATTTTAGTAACCTCTCTTGAAGACTGGAATCATTGATGTCTTTGCTAGTACATGTACATGTACAAAAGTTGTTGTTCAGAAAGTAATTATAATGCACTGTAAAATCATGATTTGAGTAAACTAGTACATATTTTAGACAATAGTCTAGCACATATTTTAGACATTCCAACAAAAATTAACTGTGCCACAGACTGTGTTAAAAAAGAGTTTTGTTTTTGAGTAACAATAAAGTCTATTTTGCTCACTTTCAAAGACTGATGTTGTTATTGTAGTCCTCTTTTATTGAGTAATGAAAAAAAAAAGAATAACTTTATTACGAATACCACATTGCAAACAACAGTCTGAATTGCGTGGATAATTTACAGTATTTTTTTGCGTTGTACGTATGTACTACCAGTTAGTCATTGAATTTCTTAAAATATACAAGACATTGATATCTCATTATTATATACTTAAAGTCTTAAAGCTTATAACACTAGCGTTAACCCGAGGACGGTGGCCGCCGCACACACCGCGCGTCTCCAGTCACTGCCGGCGGGAGAAACCGCCATGTCCGCCCGCAGAAAACTCCACCAACCCTCGGTGATCCTTCAACCTCAGCTACTGGGGTTTTACAACAAACTATAAACTTGCTATACAGCCTAGTAGAAGACCCAGTAACCACTAGATGCTCAATGAATAACATACTGTAAGAGTATGCATATAACCCGTAAAACTGCCGGGTCACGTAACGGGAATGCTTACGGGAGGCCCCGCCACTAACCCCCGAGGAAATCCCGCTCCCGACCCGGTGGCGGTTTGGTCTCGTAGTCGGTCAAGGGCGCCGCTACATGCCGACCCTTCGGCACAGAATATGTCCGTAGATGCCTGTATCACCCAACACTGCACCAAATCTGCTTCATTTATCGTGTTTTCTTGCTCTAGAGCGTGAGAACTGACTCCAGCCAGGGACAAAATTTCTTCCACACCGGAGTTGCCTCGGCGGGATCAACATGATACATGTACTAGCGGAACTTGGGACGAGTTTACTGCGTTTAACAGTTGTGTGGCGCAAGTACGACGTTATGTCTGACATCTAGAAAGTTTATAAACTACACTAGCGATGTTGTTCAACTGGAAATTACCTTTATTGAGCAATAACTCGCTGTTTCTGTCCATCGAATGGAGGTCAGAGCAACCCAATGGTCGCCATTGTTGAACTTCGTCTCGGCTGCGTGTCAAAAGCGCCATGTCTCAGCGGAATGCACAAGCATTGCAGTGTAGTAAAATCTACCATAGGATTTTACATTGGATATTTAAAAGCGACCTCCAGCGGCGATAAACATAAAGACATAAGAACGGTGACAGCCAAATTCCAGCTGATAACTGATTGGTTGATTTGAAAAAAACAATAGCCAATCAGGATATACCATCGATTGCTTTACGACAATCCCTACTGTCATTAGAAACAAGAAAAGTGATTGGCTACTGGATCGTAAAGAGATGGAAAAATCAACGAATCACAGAGGGAGTTCAAAATCGTTGTGCTTTGCCATTGGGCGGTATAGACTAATCAGCATAGAGGTCTTGGGGTACGTACGGGTAACTTACACAGTATCCCGTACAGTATAGAATCTACCCTATCGTGAATGGCAATTCATTTTCAATGGCCAATCAGGATCTAACAATTGAAGAGTATGCATGGAGGAGCACCGATCACCCATATACTAATCTTACGGAGGTCAGCTTCGTTTTACTCTTGATTAAGAGAGTCCTGTGACGCTTCAAAATATAAACCCAAGGCACTATCGTCCTAAATTTCTTGAAAATGGTTTCCATCGCGAAGTTTTGGTGCTTTCAGACCCTCAAGTTACCCCCCCAGTCAGGTTCTTGTTTGGCGCGAACTCGGAGTTTCGGGCGAGAACAACTGCATTTCCTTCAAATTGGCCAAATATGACGGTCCAACGCGTTTCTAGTTCTTCAATTTGACAGAATATGCCTATCAATTACACGTGAAATCGTCGGGTCTCTTCAATTTTTGATGGGAACTTGATTTTTCATGCTTGAAAGCACCAAAAATTATTTGATTTGCTTCTCCATGCGTGCCCTCTATATGATAAATGCTGATTGGCCATTGAAAATGAATTGACCATTCACGATAGGGCAGATTCTATACTATACGGGATACTGTGTAAGTTACCCGTACGTACCCCCAAAACTGAACGCTGATTGGTCCTTACCGCCCAATGGCAATGCGCAACGATGTTCAAGTCCCTCACTAATTGGTTGATTTCGCCATCACCAGTAGCCAATCATTTATCTTGTTTTTGTGCAAAACAGGATTGCCATAAAACAATCGATTCTATATCCTGATTGGCTATTGTTTTTTCAAATCAACCAATCATTTATCAGCTGGAATTTTCACGTCTCCGTTCTTATGTCTTTATGTTTACTACCGCTGGAGGTCGCTTTTAAATATCCAATGTAAAATCCTATGGTAGATTTTACCCCACTGCAATGCTTTTGCGTTCCGCTGAGACATGGCGCTTTTGACACGCAGCCGAAACGAAGTTCAACAATGGCGACCATTGGGTTGCTCTGACCTCCATTCGATTGGCAGAAACAGGGAGCTATTACACAATAAAGGTAATTTCAAGGTAAACTGCATCGCTAGTGTAGTTTTAAAACTTTCTAGATGTCAGACGTAACGTTAACAAGTGCCATACAAGTGCTAAACGCCGTAAATTCGTCCCAAGTTCCTCTAGCGTCCTGTTGATCCCGCCGAGGCAACTCCGCTGTGGAAGAGATTTTGTCCCTGGCTGGAGTCAAATCTCACTCTCTAGAGCAAGAAAACACGATAAATAGGGCGAATTTGGTGCAGTGTTGGGTGATACAGGCAGCTACGGACATATTCTGTGCGAAGGTTCGGCATGTGGCGGCGCCCTTGGCCGAATACGAGACCGAACCTTCATCGGGTCGGGAGCGGGATTTCCTCGGAGGTTAGTGGCAGGGTCTCCCGTAGGGATCCCCGTTACGTGGCCCGGCAGGTTTACGCGTTCTACTACATGCACTTACAGTAAGTTACGAATTGAGCATTTAGTGGTTACTGGGTCTTCTATAGGCTGTATAACAAGGTTGTAGTTTCTTGTAAAACGTTAACCCCAGTAGCTGAGGTTGAAGGATCACCGAGGGTTGGCGGAGTTTTCTGCGGGCGGACATGGCGGTTCTCCCGCCGGCAGTGACTGGAGACGCGCGGTGTGTGCCGCGGCCACCGTCCTCGAGTTAACGCTAGTGTTGTTAGTACAAAGAGCCTTTCAAAAATGACAAACATAGTTTCTCCTCCTTTTGTGTCACATCAATTAATATTTAATCACACATTATTCACATTTTAAATTTAAAATGTTGGAGCTGTAAAAAAAAATACCTAGCAAAAATGAATCAGATGCAATTTATTGACAAAAGGCTTTTCCAGTATTCTTAAAAGAAGCTTTCCGAACCCCAATTATGAAAAAAATTCAGTTTTCGATAGAAAATGAAACGAATGTATTCCGTATTGCCCGAGGTATCGGCCCGACCGCGAGTCGGATCGCCTGCAAGCTGCAAGCTTTACCCTTTACGGGGAAGAACAGTCTTTTCGATTAAAGTGTAGTGGGTTCTTTAACGTGCGTGGGGGTGCATCATGCATTCAGTTGAATGTAAAAATAACATTCATTGCCAAATGATGTGCTTTTAGATTCCAGACCTGTTCTTTGCATATGCTTATTAGCATAGCAAACTGTTTTATTTGTTGTCTAATCGCTGGAGTCAACGATGAAAAAAACACCCCTTTAATGTCAGTGCACTCGTCCATCCGGGAAGTCATATGATGTTGACAAGATGGCGGCTGTATCGGTCAGAGTTGTGAGCAAGCTATTGTTTTTCTTCACTTTCTTCTCAACAGGTGAGTTTTCCCTAGAGTTCTTGATATCCAAGCAATATTCACATATTTTTGAAACAATCACGAGCATTTGTGTACGCCATGAGTGCCTGGATCGTTGAAAATAAAGGTACTACTCCTCGCAACTCGAAGAGGGGCCGTCTTGGCATCATAATTTTTGGCACTCTCCGTATTACCTTCCGTTTATCTTTCCAAGAATAATATATATCCCTAGAAGTTGTCGACGTAGCGCAATATACTTTATCAAAGAGGCCTCGATTCGTTTCTTAAAGAAATTAGAGCTTTTGCAAGCAAAATATGACCTGGGAGAACTTGGGGGTGTGGCAGTGCTGTGTCTTTGAATTTACTCTGCATCCGTTTACAATATTTACAAAGTACAATTCAAAATCTAAACGTAGTCTTAAAGTTGTCGTCACTTTTTTTGCCAGTTGTATTCCTGCTCTGGGCAGAAACTCAGCTTCCACCTGAAGCAGGCAGACGTTTGCCATGTATGTGTGAAGTTCTTGAATTAACACTATAAAAATAGTGCAATGATCCCCCATTGATGGCCACAGCAATTTCATTTGTTGGTTCTGTGACAGGGTGAAAAAAGAAACAGGCCAAGGCATCCTGTGATAGCTCCAAATGTTATGATAGGAGCCATCAAGGCAAAATACCATCATGATTCATGATGGTGGTTTGTAGCTAAACAATGAATTGATAGATGTTTTGATAGATGGAAAAACTGTAAAAACTAGGAAGAAAAGAACTTTCTTCAACAGTTGGGGCCAAAATATGACTATGTATTTTGAAGTTGATTCAGAACCTGAATGTTTTTTTGCAAATCGGAAAAAAGGAAAAGGGCAACTCCAATTACTGTATTTTTATTAGTGTGGCCTAAACGATGATTTCATACAATTATGAACCTTAGTGCTTGATTGATCGATGAGGTTTCAATGTATGCTTTCCCTGCTTTACAGTGACTTTAGGATGGCTGGACCAGTTAGAAGGTAATACATGTATCAAGGAGGTTAAATACAAGTATTTAACCTCCTTGCATGTACTAATGCATGATGATCGTGGGATTGTTTCTTGTTTACTAACACCTTGCCTTAACCCTTATTTTGCAAAACATGTCAATTTGTCTTTTGCATGGGTCATAGACATTGTCTTTTTATGAGGTGCCATTTTTTAACTAACACACTAGTAAAGTTATTCAATCATTTAACGTCTGTAGCTGATTGAAAATAGTTGGCTTGTTGAATTGCTTGATAACTGCTAACTGCCTTGTCTCACAATTGGATTACAAATTGCTTGTCAAGTTTTCCAGCTTACTCTGCGTTGTGTAATCAGTGTATGCAAAAAGCTAGCAGATTTGAAAAACAATAGGATGCCACAACATTACCCTTCTCACCCTTATCAAACACTGAGGTTTTACAAAAACAATTTACAGACAAACAAAATAATCCATACATGTCTGCAGAGCTGATTACAGTAATACTAAGTGTTATAAACACAAGACTGTGTGGTCAGCATTACATCATTATACCAAGGAGGAATAATTTACACCAGCACCCAATTCCTGAAAATTATGGATAGTTGATTAAACATACATACAGGACCGGAAGAGGAAAAGCTTTGAACTGAGGGACATCACATGACAAATTAAAGTACTTCCATTAATGGATAATATAAGAATTAATATACTATTACTAGTATTAGTATGTTATGTTTAAGTAGGAATGGTTGTGCAAAATAACTAATTGAATGTACAATATAGCACTTAAGTCTATCCTAAAGTCATATGACTAAGTACTGTATACCTTATTTATTGACACAATAGAAGTACAGACTACAAGGATTTTTGCATGGTCATCTAATTTTCTACCTATATGTGAGTCACCTGTATGGAATGTATTGATATCAGATAGAGTGAAGCTACATACATGTATATACAGTACAAGGGTTGCCATAACAGACAGACCCCATAGCCACTCTCTAATTATTGATTTAAGACAAAATGTATCATCTTTGATTTTGAAGGCTAGGCCAAAGCTTAAACAGTGATTATAACTATTGTGGGAAATTGGGTTTCAAACTTTGAAAGATATTCTAAATTCTGAATGACTTATATTTTATAATTGCTAAACTTCCATTAAAAAAACGATTCAAAGGAAGAAGTTTGAACTATAATTAATTGCTAAAATGACACAAAGACTCCCCACTATTTTTCAATCATGAAGGACGTCTTTGCCGACTATTCAAATTCATTGCTTCATTTTGTGTTCCAGTAAAGGCAATAGACTCCCCAACAGATGAGGAGATTTTTCAGTATCAACTTGAGAGATCTGTAGATCTAGAGAATCACACAGTCTCCCCACCCAGCCGACACCATCACCGTACAGCAGACCCCCCCAGACTGGACATGGACACAGCCCTCCTGAGAGTCAACACCAGTCTGGACTACCCTGTACAGATATGGGCTGTGTCTGCTGAGTGTTACAAGGTTAGTACTAATACCAAACGTCTTGTTGACTTCAACACAGAAAAATCTAGACAGTCTTCAGGAATTACCCAAAAGTTTTACCATGGACATTTGATAACTGTCTGAACTATATGAACGGTCTCATTACCTTGGGATTAGGGTACCGACTGACCTGGATTCAGGTGAATATTCAGGTGAATATAACAGCTGTATAAAACTTTGATAGCCTTTGTGCCATCCAGGTTAGTTTACGTCTGCTCCGATAGTCGCTACCCACTATTGGACTACACTAAACTAACCAGGATGGCACTCAGGGTAAAACTTTGCTACCACAATTAGAGATGGAATATTGTGTATTATGCTTACATACAGGGCTCAAAATACTGCATGATATGCACTTTTGTGCACCCAAACTTTGCATATAATTTCTGACCCGATTCCCCAAAATAAATTTCGAGCCCTCAGTATATGGTGAATATGAAGGCTAATCTCTGTTGTTGTTTTTCTCTTTCCCAGTGCAATATGACCTTCATGGTGGAGGTTGATCCCAGCATTCCAACTGATCCGTTCCTGGTACAAACAGCCTTCATGACGCACATTTCTATTGTCAAAGACAACCACGACGGAACAAACGACTCCATCTGCAGGTACTAAATACATTGTTGTATCCTTGTTTATGTCATACCTGGGCCGCAGTAACGTTCGATACAGGTGTTCCAGACCATTTGATAACTAGTTTGATAACTAGCAGTTAAAATAAATGTACTTGTTCTCCCCAGATTAGACAAGTTGTTTGGTGAACATGGTGAGTACCAGATGTTCATCAATGCCAATGGACCAAGCGCAGAAAACAAGTTTGACTGTCCAGTGTATGCAGATAAAGACCCTTTGGACAGCAACATTCGTAAGTACTAAATTCAGATTGAAATGTTCATTATGGTACTGATTATGATACTGAATACTTTGAATTGGAAGAAACTGGAGGTTAGTCTGAGTGACAGTGTTTTGACATTTACTTTGAGCAATGATGTAAGAAAGAAAGATTGAAGAACTGCAGTCTGATGTTTTGTAGCTAACTGTGAATGAATGTACTGTAATGAGAGTATCTTCAACATTTTCAGCCATCCTGGTTGCCTTCTGTATTTATGTGGGACTTGTCCTCATCTTCTTGGCTATCAGACAGTTGTACTACACCATCGGCAGGTATGTAACAGTTTTAACATTCAGAACTAAATATCTGTGACTGTGTTCATTTTTCTTATAACTTCTGGAGTGTGTCAATTCCACACTGGGACCTGGGGAATTCAGAGTCATGATTTTTTTTAGATACAGTCCCAGACGTCTGAAATCTCTGATTTCTTGTTAGTGTTGTTTCGTTATGATAGTTCCTTTAATGGTTGTTGGCTATAACTAATGTCCTTACCCTCCCTACTCCAGGTCTCAGTATGCTTGGTTTATTGGATATTTCCCTTTTAGAGAAACAGACAGATTGGTCAATTCGGTAAGTATCGATGTGCCACTAGTCACTCACTTTGAGAAGATTTTGAATTTCAATTTATGTAATGTAAACTTTGTTGTAACCTCTTCTGCAGTTCCATTTCTAGTCACTAGGGATGCACAAATTGTTCAAAAGAAAATATATGTCCAACAGTAAGATATACAGTGTACATGTAAGGGTACAGACTCCTATCTGTTACGTAGAATTGCCGATTCTACTGGCAAAGATCCCGATCGGTGTCTTTGTCAACGGAAACTGTGATTGGAATCTCTGCTGGTAGAATCACCGATTCTACTGGCAGACAGGATGAGGTCTATTGCTATAACCTAACATTGCCCGACATATCCTAAAAGTTAAACATTCAATCATGTTTCATATACAATGTATAGTTACATGTATGTCATTCCCTATAGGACTTAGGAGCACCAAGTCCATCCTCCACAGGTACAGAAGAGAGGAGACCGGCGGTACCTAACTCCACTGCACAGGCTGCTCCACAGGGCCTGCGCAGACTCAGGTCCTTAGACACATTCAGAGGGTACGTCTGCTCAGCCTGACACAGGCCTTATTCTGTTTTTCATATGGATGACAACCACTCTCTATCCCACGATTTGTCTCTCAAAACGTGAGAAATTACGTTTTTGAAGGCTTGAAAATCCAAAATTTCCTGAGGAAGCACGACCGGGATCCCGGAGCCCCCTAGGTTGCGAGAGCCAGGTTGCGTCTACAGTGCTCCCTCCATATGTGATCATGAACCTGGGCTGACTGAAAAAAAATTTGGAACTAGCTAGAGCCCTGCATGCGTATAGATTTGGGCCTGTAACCTCTATATGAAGAATGATCCTTAAGACAGAAGGGCAGCAATATGCAATGCTTAATTATATATGATAAATGATTAAGAAGCTACTTACAAATCTGTAAGTTAAGGTATCTGTAAAATGAAAGACTGTGTTCTAATTTTAAGTAGGTGTAGTCAATGACTTTTGTGCAAACCTCTATAAGAAGTTTGTGACTGATATTTTCCAGGTTATCTTTAGCAGTGATGGTGTTTGTGAACTATGGAGGAGGGGGATACTGGTTCTTCAAACATGCCAGATGGAATGGTGAGGTCATCAAGGGACTTTAATTTGTAACATTCACCACGAGACTAGAAAAAAATTAGCACAAATACATGACATTGTATGTTCTTGAAATCTTTATTGCAGACACCACATTGCAGATTTACAGAGTCTGAATTGAGTAGTGTACTAGTGTTTAGAGTCTTTAAAATCTTGTTGTCTTTTTCTTTCTTTCTTTTAGGCGTCACAGTAGCAGACTTGGTCTTTCCCTGGTAAGCAAGTAGCGTCAGCTCTTATCATTTTTGTGTAACTACTAGTAGGCAGTTTGCAACGTACAAAACAATAAATAGAAAGAAAACTTTATTGCAAGACAATTGTACACGGTACAATGTATGGCACAACTGTATATAATTTTGGACGAAGTACAGAAAAGTATAGACTGAATAAAACCTAATATAGTGTAACAATCGAGTGTGGCTAATCATG
Organism: Branchiostoma floridae x Branchiostoma japonicum; assembly: GCA_013266295.2. Classification (NCBI taxonomy): domain Eukaryota; kingdom Metazoa; phylum Chordata; class Leptocardii; order Amphioxiformes; family Branchiostomatidae; genus Branchiostoma; species Branchiostoma floridae x Branchiostoma japonicum. The sequence goes on from CM023837.1 coordinate 2,575,827, forward strand.
AGTTTCTGTATTTTTTCTATTAACAAAGCAATCTTTTATAAAAGTTAGGTAAAAAGGAACCAAAGATTTCACAGGTACATAGATAAGTATATAGTAGTATCTTGCCAACCTGATGAAGTTATTTCTGGATGTTTGCGTTCAGGTTTGTGTTTATAATGGGGACGTCTATCGCCCTGTCGTTCCGGAGACTGCTGAAGAAAGGCGTGTCCAGACCCAGTCTCCTGTGGAAGGTCGTACAGAGGTCAGCCATCCTGTTCCTGCTGGGACTTTTCATCATCAACACCAAGAAAGGACGTGAGTTTGGACGTAATATTCCTGCAGATTCACAACTTATCATCATGTTTGTTCTTTTGATAAAGATTTGGACAGGGTTCCAGACTAATTTTTTTACTTAAGAGCACCGGTGCTTTCAACCTCAGAAAATTTGAACTCACCAGCAAAAATCTAGGTGCACGAATTATAGAAGGTAGATCATTGTATCGAATGTTAATTTGCAGGACATTGCATGATATCATTATTAATATTGCCCAGTCCATCATCTTTGATGGACAAGAATCAGCGTGTAAAGATATGGAAACTAAGCTTAGTCTACCAGAAAAATGTGCCCCTCAAAATGCAGGAAATACATGTACATGTAGTATTTCAGAGGGTCAGGCATTAAAAATTTTCCTTGGTTTAAAAAGAAGGATTAAAAAAATTTTCTTGCACCTCTGGCCTTGTGCTCGACATGATGTTACGTCAAACAAAATTGAGGTGATGGAAAAAATTTCAGACTGACTAGAACACTGGTTCATCAGTATGAACTGTTTGTCACATAACACTGATGACTACAGACAGTGCGATGTTTTGTGTCAAAATCTGTCTGACATACTTCCCCTCCTAGATAACTCGTGGACGACCCTGCGGATCCCGGGCGTGTTACAGAGACTTGCCCTGACCTACTGCATCGTCGCTCTGCTGGAAGTGGTGGGAGCTACAGCTGAGGACAGGAACTGGGTATGTACAGTATCATGTTTGTTTTTTTATGAAATGGGTCAAGGAGAACGGTCAAATATTCTCACTCACACCGTAACCTTTTCCTTTCCCTGCTCCTACTTTTTAAAAGTTTCTCCTTCCTTTACTCTTTACTGTTGCTTGTGTATGTAGCTTTTCTTTGTTGCCTAATTCTGTAACCAATACAAATTTAGAGGAGGTTACATTTTGTGTGTCCTCCCCTCCTCCCCCCTCTTCCCATTGCTGCCTCTACATTTAAGTCTTCCCTTTTCTCTTCTAGTCTCCACTTCTCTCATTCTTCCATCCCGGCAGTTTCTATCTCCAGTAACTTTGTTTGACTTTTGATCATTGAGAAATTGCCTATTGTATTGCTTGTACTCAAGTAAGAATAACAATAATGGTTAGTAGATGTTGTAATTGTTGTGAAAGTGGAAGCTAGCTGGATGGTATGTATCTGCCCAGTACACATCTACCTAGTAGCATCAAAAAGGCTATGGGACTACATTTACCCTTACCATTTTACCTACCTACCCTTGCTGCCCTGTACCAGAGGACCCCCCCTACAGTCGGTGGTGGTATGGTCCACATTTCCCACGTTTCCCCACACTAACCTCCTCTTTCCCTTGTATGTTTGTGCATGAAAGTCTTGGAAACCCCGAGGCTATCTGTCCCTGTACCTATTACAGACCTCAAGAATCGCACCCATCCGGGACATCGTAAACTACTGGGGACAGTGGCTGGTCATGATCGTGCTGGTGACGCTACATCTAGTCCTGACGTTCTGGCTGAAGGTCCCCAACTGTCCAATGTGAGCATTGTTTGTTTTATAATCAGCCACATATATGTTTATGTCATACCTGGGCCGCGATAACATTTGATACGTGCATTCCAGCCTGTGTGATAACTAGCAGTACAGCCTGGGGTTCTATTTGGTTATCACATGGCCTTCCAAATGTTCCATAGAATAATTTAAATGTGTTTTGCCTGAGCCGCGTACACCTAGGATTCAGACGTTGGAATTGATGTTGTTGCATTTTTTTTAGGGTCACCAAATGTTTGCACATTTCGTATTGAAAGGCATTTGTTCTCCCTGGAAACTGGAAGAACACTACGTAACCATAACCATGACTAAAAATATCTTTTCTTTATCAAGCAACACTGCTCCACAACAAATCTCTTCTGAATCAGCAAATAGGTCGAATATCTCCGTATTGATTAGTATTCTTATGATTTATGTAATTTTAATGATGCTTACTGTACTTATTTCATCGTATTACTGTCCTTATTTAACGTTTGTAATAATGTATTAGTTGTTTTCTGAGATTTTTTTAAATCTCAGAAAACAACATTACAAACGTTAAAAAGTCATTTTCTTTTGAAAGTTATGCTTGTTTAAATGAAATGCTGTGTAAATTAGTTATAATTCAGACTTTTGATTGTCTGCCACATGCTAATAAGTTCTTTTGACTTTCCCCAGTGGTTACCTGGGCCCAGGTGGCCTGTCTGACCTGGCCCACTACAACTGTACAGGAGGGGCCACTGGTCACATCGACAGGACCATCTTCACTGATGACCACATCTACCAACACCCGACACCAATTGTAAGCCTTTCTCACACTTGATGATGACTATGCTTGTACCTGGTTTGTCTGCTGTTTGCTTATGAAATACTAGTAGCCAAAAAAACTTACGATTTCAGGATATAGGGATTTTCTTCTTACACAAGTAAGTACGTAAGTTCCTCACCTACTTACATTTCAATGTCTATCAGACAACTTCCTCAGAGCTTCTGACTGGAGTTCTGCTTCACGCCGCTATATGTAACCGATATAGGTGGCGCATTTGCAGCGAGAACAGTCCCAAACATTGCTAAATTTGTATCCCCCCTCATCCCGGTTTATCACTGGGGTAAAAAGCGCCATCTACTTTGGCTACGTATAGCAGCGAGAAGCAGAACTCCAGTCAGAAGTCGGATAGACATCGAAACGTAAGCAGGCGAGGAACTTTACTGGTTGAAAGAATATCCCCATATCCTAATAGATGTTCTACCAACCTGATGAAAGTATTTACGGACTGAGTAATTCATTTTTGTGAGAAAGGCTGAAGTTAACTTAGTGTTCAATTCATTCAATGAAATATGTTCAGCAACTGGCTAGTATGAAGAATGTTTTTGCAGTGCCTTATTTTACATGTACATTTTGTAGACTGTTTACAAGACAGAAGTGCCCTTTGACCCGGAAGGACTTCTTGGCACACTGACGTCTGCTCTACTCTGCTTCCTGGGACTTCAGGTACATACACATTGCACATCTAACCAACTGTATGAAAAAAGTTTGGAAGCAAAATTTTTAATCAATAATAGTTCAGGAATTTTAATGCGTGTCTCATGATCATGTAATAATATATTTTGCTTTCAATTGACTGATGAAGTTAAACTGTAGATGTAACTTTAAGTTTTCAGTAACACCAGACTGGTAACTTTAATTAATTTTGGAATTTGAATTAGAAAACTCTTATTAACTTTAATGCCAAATAGCTAGTCTATGATTATGAAATAGATAAATGCATGACTTTTTAACAGAGAAGATACAATATAGACAGAAGCATGCCCACCAAAAAGTGGAAATATCAGTCCAAATGAGTATTACTGTATGACACGTGTGATGATTGGTTGATTCTTGTGTTGCAGGCTGGGAAGATTCTCCTGACATACACACAGAATGGGGCTAGAGTGGGCAGATGGATAGGATGGGCTGTAGCCACCGTAAGTATTTTTTATAGACATACGCAAATGTACAATTTTATTATACAACAATCTTTATTGACACAATAAAAGACTTAGTACAGCGCCTTTTGTGAGGTCTACTACTGTACATTGTACGTCATGTAATATAGTATTACTCAACATTTTATACATGTACCATAACACTGGTAAGAAAGTAAGTTAGAGCCAATCCTCTTAAAGGAAAGTCAAATGTAGCTACTATGTTACTTTGTCAGCCTGGGTGAAACAAGTTGACAGAAGCCCTTTAAATTTTCGTTTCGTCATGGTGTAGATCTATTATTTGATGTGTAAGGTGTAAGTGTAGGTGTAAATGTAGCAGGTTGTATTTTTGATGTTAGAACATGTTACAGGGAGCCATTGGTGCTTTGCTGTGTGGTGTAGGACCTGGTGTAGGTGTAGCAGGTTGTGTTGTATTGATGTTAGAACGTGTCATTGACTGTTTTACAGGGAGCCATTGGTGCATTACTGTGTGATGGCAGGCAGAACGAAGGATGGATTCCACTCAACAAGAACCTTTGGTAAGTACACTTAACCAGTACAGCATACTGTATTATTTGTGAACCTCTACGAATTTAAAAAATGTTGTGTATTAAGGTTTGGAGGAAGAAATGTGTACTGCACACTTGTTAAGGAGCTTAATAATGTCTTCTCTTACAAATAGGATAGCTTTTGTAAGATTGCATTGATCTGATAATTAAAGTGTTAAAATTTTGGACCCCTAGCAGCTTCGTTTGAAACTGCAGTGACAAACATTTCAATCCCATATTGGGAGAAACCATGCAGACTTTATGGAGGTTTTTCTACTTGAAGTGAAGTTGCTATTTCAATAATGATTTTGTTTTGTGTGCAGGTCGCTGTCGTTCGTGCTGGTCCTGTCCTGTTTTGCCTTTGTGCTGCTGTCGGTGTGTTACATCATCATCGATGTCAAACAGTGGTGGACGGGCGCTCCGTTTTACCAAGTCGGTAAGGAAAACATCAGGCTGTACCTATAATTATAATAGGAGGCCAAATTCGTGAATGTGAGACAGGGGCTTACATTGTATGTTTTTTTCCCTGTGTTGTAGGTATGAACTCCATCCTGGTGTATATAGGACATGAACTGTGTGCAGACAAGCTGCCCTTCCAGTGGGCAGCCTCACCGACACACTCCAGTCAGCTGGCCACAGACCTGGTGGGGACAACGTTATGGGTTCTCATCGCAGTCTGGCTCCACTACAAGAAATTCTACCTCAAGATATAGCCATTCTCCAATCAGTATTCTCAGTGTCCCACTTGAAATTTAAACTGTACAGGAATTTTTTTAACGTTATTTGCCTTCTTTTTTGTCCGTAGGCAATACCAATTTAACTTGTTGGTTCTCAGATTTTTTCAGGAAAAATATGAAGCGGCAGGGCGAAATTAAAAAAAAAAACAGGCCAAAGCACCACATAATAGCCCAAAATGTTACGATAGGAGCCATGAAATCAACATACTTAGGTTGGGTTATAAATAAATTATTCATACATGTAGTACAATGAATTTTGAACTTTTAATAAAATGCACTACCATTCCAATATTTTGATGAAGTTTAGACATTGTTGTAAGAATAACGTCTGGAAGAACTGATCAGGCACTACTGTGCTTGAAACGTCCCTAATTAATGACATTTGTTTAATAATATCCAGTTGTGGATTTCCAATGGTGTATGTCATTAAAAGAAGCTGATCCATTTCTACATGATGGTAATACATGTAGCTACTAGTATCTAGTTAGTACATGTATGTACTGTCACAGTGTTACTTTACAATCAATTGTGGAAAATATGAATGATTCTATGAGGCTTTTTAAAACAGATTTTTCTACATTTTGTACTGAAATGCTCAGTATGTACAATATTATTCATGTCCGTGTATTTTGTCAAGACTGTAAATGGGGATCCGGAAAAGGTAAACTCCAAACACCAAGATGTGTTGGTGACAATGTTGAACATTTATCCACACTTCCTAAATTCTGAGTGGTGCAGGTAAAATTTGTCTGGTGCAGGTAATTATGAAATGTAACCTGCACCAGTGCAGGTCTGCAGAAAAAAGTATTTCAAGCCCTGCAAAGTAACTGTTTCCCAACAATAATTATGTTCTTCCTATATATGGTACGACGAATAAAGAAACACAAACAACAAGTCAGTGTTATCAGTATATTCTTTAACCCCAGAGTTCTACATACAAACTTTAAGACATTTTATTGCCATAGTGGAAGCATTTAGACAAGTTAAACACATATCAAACCAGCAAAGTTTAACCTTGCAGTTGTGTGACACTTCAATGGTGACACTACAGAACTGTAAAATCAAATAAATTTACTTTTGCCATATTGACAGTTTGCCATTTCAAATCACCAACATTTATATTTCTATATCACAATCAGGTGTGGTGGCATTTGAAAATTTTAATTATAGTCAAACCTGCCCAAGAAGACCACTCAGGTCAATGTGGACAGGTGGTCACCATAGACAGGATTCTTAATGCTTGTGTCAATGGGGAAAAATATCTAAGGGACCACCAAAAAGTGGTCACATTGACCAGGTGGTCCTTATGCAGAGGTGGTCACTTGTACAGGTTTGACTGTATTTTGCATTGAATACAGAATCCTAACACCCAACAGTTCATATAGCAGATAGCTCATTGACAAATAGTTCAAGCAATTATTGAATACGACTAGATGCATCTCTTATATTCTAAGAGTATCTGAGATAAATTAAAGAAACAAAAAAGAAAAAAAAAACAAGCAAGCATACAACTCTTCACCAAAATGTAAGAAAAATCTCTATACACCAACATTTCAATGTAGTCATAAAACTTTGAAAAATTTTGAAGTAATCTGCACTTGTCTAAGCAAATCTCATAAAGTCATGAATTCTTGAAGGGCTTTTCTTCTATACTAACTACATGTACACTACTAAGGAGCCCTGTGGGTCCAGATATGATACAATAATTCCATAATAACAGGGATGACCTTATACTACAAAATAAGCAACTGGATAAATTTTTAGATAGGTTTCATCCTTGTGACTGAGAATGAGTCTAAATACAAGACTCTGTATATTAATGAGTACATTGTGTATTTGAATTGATATGTCAAGTTACTGAGGAAAATAATTTATATACAGATTACACTTGTTTAGACTCATTCTAGGTCACTGAGCGGACGCTATCTGAAACGTCTCACTCTTCAATGTTCTACCTGGATCTCTAACCTTCATCGACGTATCAGGGATGACCTTGTTCATGTACAAGATGGAAGTTTCTCCATAAACATTGAAGGAAAAAAAATTATAGTTCATAGAATTCCTCAAAAGGTACATGTAGCTTACGTCTAGTAAAAAAAAATCTCATATGCTTCAACTACATCTCTTTCAACATTCACATCAAATGTACTTTGTAGTACTATGTAGATAAACTTAACCACCAAATACATTTTAGCATGTGTACATACATACAAGAGTAAGGCACTAGTTTCTATTACTAAATACAGGTAATCACAGAAAAGCCAATCACATTACATTCCACATTGTTCTACACCTTTGTAATCAAAATAATGAAATCAAACGTGTTTTAGGGATTTTAAACTTATTTTTTTACCAACAAAAGATAACATGAGATACACTGAAAAATATTTCACAAAGACACTAAAGACTTACTATCATAAAGACTTGATATGATACTGATAATAACAAATTGAATCACAAATCAAAAGTACATGTAACTTCTCTACAACAATATACATATTGTAATTGTCAACCATTAACAGATTGAAAAGGTAAAGTCGGTTCAACAGAGTTACTGCAACCATAGTCTTGCCAGCAGATATCTCAATTTTTTCTCAACAGCTATTCTTTTTTTAGCATCCTATAGTGTACACTCAGATAAAATGTAAGCAAGAAAAAAGAAAAAAGAAAAAAAATTGTACAACTTTAGAAAACCTGTAGCCACCAAACTAACAATACTAAGTCTTATTACATTAGTGTAGCATTCTGTGATAGTTCCCACAATACACTCTTCCTAAATACTTTGCTTTTTCCAAAAGCCACAAATATGACGTACCATGGACTATCAGAGTTTTTTTTAGAGAACTGCAGCAATATTTTAATTAGAATTAACTGTTTCAAACATAGCAGGAATAAATACATTTTGTAAATGCCCCCTACCCCGGTAGTATTGCATACATTATAGCAGTATAAACACCCTGCTTTGGACAGTTTCACGTTTACAGAATCTCAACACCAACAAATTGAAGCTAGATGTACATAATATGCTCTCACACCTCTAACAACAACTTTTGTCAAACAAAACAAAACAAAACTTTAAGATATCTTTCTTTATCCCTCCTCAATTTCTTACAATACATGTATAACACAATCATACTGAATTTGTGTATAAAAAGGTAGCATTTCCTTCAAGTTGAAATTTTCCGGCATCTTCAACAGATTGACTGAATCAGAAGTACATTTTCTCCGGTCATACTACAGGGACCGTACAGTAACTATCAGAGTGAATGGTTGTGTGGCTGCACTGGCACCTGTTAAAGGGAAGCAGAAATGGTTGTTCCCCTTGTGAGCTATTTTCTCTGGTCATACTACAGGGACCGTACAGTAACTATCAGAGTGAATGCTTGAGTGGCTTCACTGGCACCTGTTAAAGGGAAGCAGAAATGGTTGTTCCCCTTGTGAGCTATCAAAACTTTACAAAAAAACATATCAGCTACCACCACCAACACACCACAAATGATGCAAGGACATACACCTGTACATTCAGTCTGATAGAAAAATAGCTGAAAGATGACATGGAACCAATGACAATGAAATACAACCTGAAAATAGTTCAACAAGGCATTATTCAACGAACAAAGACATTTTTATGTAATGTTCTTTCGAGAAGCAAACAATACTTCATAATGATCGTGACTACATACAATTGAAAGTTCTCAATGTTTGCTTTTGTTTGCTTCTGAAAAGAACATTTTGCACGTGCCATTATGCCAGGTTCTGAATTGGCTGTCATGCTTACCGTGACAGCATTTAATTGATACTCAGGCTGCGGAAATCAAGAACTGGAAGATTTGCAAGATTCGATGCTCCCTAACATCAGAGGTGTGTAATTTTTGCTCAAACGTCTTTGTTCATTGAATAATGCCTATCATGTTTGACTATTTTGAGGAACTGGTGTATATCATTGACATTGGTTTCATGCCATCTTTAACCTTAGGCTAGCAGCTACTGAAGTTATTGACTACGCATTGGCCTAAAATTGTTACTTCTATCAATAACTGCTGAACCTAGAAGAGCAGCCATCAGTTAAGCCACAGTAAACAATAGCTCATATTTATTACAACAAACTATAACAGCTATATGCCATGCCCACACATGTGAATCTTTCTGCTTGTCTGTCTTGATGCTTGTGTGTATCACCTTAACCCCTTACACATGCTCAGGTGTTACTAGCAGGGGGGAAAAACAAAAAGAGCAACATGTGAAGACCTCAAGGAAATGTGCATTTAAGAGACGTATGGAAACTGACAAAAGTGCAAGAGGGCTGGATCCATGCAAGATAACACTGAAGCAGTGTTCTAGCCAGCGTCCGTCTTTCTGTCATTTGACAGAATTTTGCTGCTCATGACGGCCAAATATTTTGCCAAATCCGTCATTTTTGACGGACAAAAATCTGCATGTAAAGATATGGAAAGAGATGTCATTGAACTATGCTTGATCGACTAGCAAAATTTGCCCCTCAAAATGCAGGAAATAGCATTTCAGAGGGTCAAGATTTCACAATTTTCCTGGGGGAGCATGGCCCTTTACTGTCCTAGGATTGTCCGGTCTTCTGTGCTGGACATGATGTTGCATTAAACAAAATTGAGATGACGGAAAAAAAATTCCAGGCTGGCTAGAACACTGCACTGAAGTATAACAAACATTTCACATGCACCACCTAGCAGAAAGAAACAGAAGTGCAGCAGAAACTGGATGATTGTGAAGTATGCAGAGGATGGCTAGTGCTGCTAGGCATTCTATGTTGCAGGCTATTCTACTAAGCTGCATGTCAAAGAATAACAAGTGTCATTTCTTCAAAGGTGACCAAGCAAATCAACAAAAAGTCTAACAGACTATAGACAAGCATTTAGATATACTGGGAACATAGTTTACAACATACATTATTAATACACAACAGTAGTATTCTAAAAAGACATTATCCTTTATTATCCATTGGCACTATTACATCAATTCCAAATTTTGTAACATAAAAAATGTTCACTATTTTCCCACTGGACAATCATCATCTTTCTCACTCAAAACCAGATACAGCATTTATGTAAACTCTGAAAATCTATGTAGTACTGAAGCTATGTTTCAAAGTGAGAAACCTCTATCAATTTGAAACATTCACCTTTTTTGGAATTATTTTGGAAAAAAAACTGGAAGATCAAGCTTTTCTCCCTGTGGGTAAATGGACCTTTCCTGACTGTCCATCACAATTATCAGTTCAACCAATGATAATATGCCAATTAGCGGTTCGACTAATGAGAGAGCAGCTGTTAGCGGTCAAATATTTGCATTTTTATGTTTTGACCAATAGGCGGAAAGGTCCATTGTGTGTTCTGAAGATCTGGTTTTGTGTCAGAAAGTGAAGACTGGAAGTCAATGTTGTCTAACCTTTTCTCCCTAGAAAACAGCGTTCTTTATGCTTGGCATAGCTTCACTCACATTCTGGTCCAGCCTCCTGTAGCCACCGCCGCTGGGCCGCCGGCTTTTCCTGTCTCGTAGCCCTGCCCGGCCTTCTATGATGATCGCTACGATCTACAGAAACACAGGTGAAGGAATGAAGGACTCAGTCTGGTTTATAATATGTTTACCGAAGGAAAAAATATTGTTTTTGCTCAGTTGCTCACTTACTCATGCCCCACATTGTCAATTTTTTTTTTACATGTAATTATTATATAACAATTATGATTCTAGTGTTCAATCTGCCTTTGGCCAAGAATCTGCACTAGACTTACTACATTGTGTAGGTAAGAATTTCAAAGTAAAAAAAAAGGTTACCTTTTGTCTATTGTGGTAGGTGACATATCCGAGTACAATCAGTACACAGAAGGTCACAAAGTACGCCATGAAGTGGCCTTGTTTAGGCTCGTCCTCCAAGTCGTAAATATTAGCCTGTGCCCTGAGGTCTTCTGTAACAAAGGAAAGGAAAGAAACAAATCTTAAGTGGTGTACCATAATTTTTACATGATGGTCTTTTCAACACTGTTTCATTCCAACGTGAAAGAAACATTGTCATAGACACAGTTTCAGATAGACAAGTCTAAACTCTACCTTAACTGGTCATCAGTATATGTACATATAATATATAAATTGAATACAATGTACTTGTATTTCGAACAAATCCACCTAACTGCTGACATCAACACTGAACAATATCTTGAAGTAAAATCATATAACAAACTTGTGTCAAATGACATGTAGTTTAAGTATTGGATGTTAGTTTGATTCTAAATCAGAATGTCTTTATTGGGGTTAATTTCTATACAGAGAAAAGCAGTTGAAGGAGCATGTGTGCAACAGAAAAGGTGTTTGTGTACCCACCTCAGACCAGGCAGACCCTCCCACTAGTCACTACCAGAAAAAGCACAAGCCTGCCACACAAACTCTAACACTGCATGCTTGTTATATCAGAATGATTCTAAGTCTTAACGGCCGAGTTAGCAGAGAAGAAAGAAGTTAGCGTTAGTCAGGATCAGAGCTCTAGCCAGCACCTGTTTCTCCATAAATTACCAGAACTTTGTGGCGCCTGACGAAAAAATTTTGAAACCAATCCGTCAATTTTGACAGACAGAATCAACAAAAATCTTGGGTAAAATATAAAAACATCCGAAGGACCACCGGCAACCACTCTTAACCCCATGATTTGCCAGTCTCAAAATGCGGGAAATTGTGTTTTTGAAGGCAGACCCCCCTAGATTGCGAGCGCCTATGGCGCTCCTCCCTCCAAATCCAATCACGAACCTGGGCTGACGTAAAAACATTTCGAGCTGGCTAGAGCCCTGGTCAGGATAATGTTTCATCACAAAATGAACACAGAATAAGTAAGTAAAGGTATGAGAGTTTCTCCAAGCTTGGAGGGTGAAGAGCAGTAGAGTTGTCACAGACATTACAGTAAGATTAAATTCAACATACAGTATCACTATAACTCAGACTAGGGTATTCTCACCAAGATAAAGATGCACTACAAAAATTTACACAGAAGTCATTTGGTAACTTTAAAGACTTTAGCTCCCTTTCCACTAGACAATGACCGCTAAGCAACCAAAATTACATTAATTGGAATATGTTGATGTACAATGCGCAAAAGTGGGGACTTTTTTTTTTCAAAGTACACTTTTCTGCATTGTTCATTATATCAAATAATAAACATAAAACAAGAAAAATTTTCTTTGTTCAAGAACTTAAAGACTATTTTGTTGCTCCTCGGTCGCAGTCTTTAATGGAAAGTGGTTGTAAAAAAATAAATGTGTAGTGTATACACATGGTATTATGTTTCTTACCTTTCAGTTGGGCCTCATCATTCCCATGGGGGTGGCCACCTTCCACGGGCCAGGCACCCCCGCCACCTGCAATGGTATCACCATCAACATTTTTAATAAAAGTATCCTCATCATCATCATCATCCTCAATATCAGGGTATTGATTGTTGTCTTTTGGGTAGTCATCATCTTCATCATTGTCATACGCATCATTGTCATCTTCATCATTGTCATACACATTGTCTTCGTCACCATCGTACTCACCCTCTTCCCTATCCTCATTCAGATCTCCTTCATTAATCATTTCCTCGTCATCACGATTCTCGCCAGGATAGTCATCATCGTCATCCTCATCACCTTCTTCAATTTCCTCCTCAATCTCTTCACCAGCCTCCTCACCTTCTCTTACTTCTCCCTCTTCAAAGTTTGGGGGTGCTAGCTGGTTTTCTGGATCAGTGTCTCCAGCTTCAGCTACTTCTTCATTGCCAATGTTGTCAGTCTCTCCAATTAGTTGTCCTCCCGTTTCCTGACCAATGGGAGCCCCTCCTTCAAGGCCAGTGTTGTCAACCTGCCCGATTGGCTGTCCTCCTGTTTCCTGACCAATGGGAGCCCCTCCTCCAATTCCAGTGTTGTCAACCTGCCCGATTGGTTGTTCTCCTGTTTCCTGACCAATGGGAGCCCCTCCTCCAATTCCAGTGTTGTCAACCTGCCCGATTGGTTGTCCTCCTGTTTCCTGACCAATGGGAGCCCCTCCTCCAAGTCCTGTGTTGTCAACCTGCCCGATTGGTTGTCCTCCTGTTTCCTGACCAATGGGAGCCCCTCCTCCAAGGTCAGTGTTGTCAACCTGTCCAATTGGCTGTTCTCCTGTTTCCTGACCAATGGGAGCCCCTCCTCCAATTCCAGTGTTGTCAACCTGCCCGATTGGTTGTCCTCCTGTTTCCTGACCAATGGGAGCCCCTCCTCCAAGGCCAGTGTTGTCAGCCTGTCCGATTGGTTGTGCTCCGATATCCTGACCAATGGGAGCCCCTCCTCCAAGGCCAGTGTTGTCAGCCTGTTCCATTGGTTGTGCTCCCGTGTCCTGACCAATGGGAGCCCCTCCTCCAAAGCCAGTGTTGTCAGCCTGTTCCATTGGTTGTGCTCCCGTGTCCTGACCAATGGGAGCCCCTCCTCCAAGGCCAGTGTTGTCAGCCTGTTCCATTGGTTGTGCTCCCGTGTCCTGACCAATGGGAGCCCCTCCTCCAAAGCCAGTGTTGTCAGCCTGTTCCATTGGTTGTGCTCCCGTGTCCTGACCAATGGGAGCCCCTCCTCCAAGGCCAGTGTTGTCAGCCTGTTCCATTGGTTGTGCTCCCGTGTCCTGACCAATGGGAGCCCCTCCTCCAAAGCCAGTGTTGTCAGCCTGTTCCATTGGTTGTGCTCCCGTGTCCTGACCAATGGGAGCTCCTCCTCCAAGTCCTGTGTTGCCAGACTCTCCTATTGGTTGTGCTCCCGTGTCCTGACCAATGGGAGCCCCTTCCTCACCACCAGTGTTATCAGCAGCACTGATTGGTTGTCCTCCTGTATCCTGAGCAATGGGAGCCCCTCCTCCAAGGTCAGCTTCGCCAGCCTCTCCGACTGGTTTCTCACCTGTTTCCTGACCAATAGGAGCCCCTTCTCGAAGGCCAGTGTCACCATCCTCACCAATTGGTTTCTCGTCTGTTTCTGGACCAATGGGAGCCCCTCCACCAACATCAGTTTCTTCCATGGGCTTGTCATCCTCAGGATCAGGTCGTTTGTCTACAGACTGCTCCCCTCCAATCCCACCTGGGCCTCCATCACCAGTTAACTCTTCACCTAGGAGAAAAAAAACGATTTTCATTATGTTTACCTCAACTTTGCAGAATTATGTAGCAAGTGGCATGGAGGGGCTGGACACCATATATATAAGATTTGAATGTGTTTAACTTTAAGTAAGAATAAACAGAGCTGTATTTTCTTTTTAACATTATTTTGTATGATTTGTTCACAGTCTCATACACCAAGTACAATATCATAATTAAGTAAAGTAAGTAAGTATAAAAGTAAAACTCTTTTAAATTTGAATGTTCATTACCTTTTCACAATGTGCAGTTTAAATATTTCTAGCTCTCCTAATCAGTTCTTTCATTGCAATTACAGTGCAATAATTTACACATCTAGAATGGCATGACGGATATGAGAAACAGCAGACATAGTCTATCACCTTTTGCATCATCATCATCATTCATCTCTGCAGCCTTGTCACCCTCTTCCAGGTCATCTGGAAGGTCCTTATTCTCTGTGGCATCATCAAGGTCTTTGTCTGTTTCATCTTTCCCTGTGATATAAGAAAAGAAGTTGCTGTGCCAGGTAGCCTAATTTAAATGTACTAAGGTTTCCAGCATAGGCTATTACATGTTACTACTAGTAGTACAGACAAGTTCTGATGAATGTGAACCTGTGATATAATTTTCTATCTATTACCTGAAGTTTTAGTTTGAAAAACTCATGATTTTTATGTCCCTTAAGCTCCGGAATAGGTTAACTTTCCTGCGTAGATTTTTCGTGCACGACTTTTCACACGCAAAATTTTTCACGCACACAAAATCAAACTCTACAAGCTACCAAACTCAAGTTTTCAAACTTTTTTGTGGCTTATTTTATAATCAGACAACATTGTTTTATATAACTTTTAAATGTAATTCTAGCACTGCTCCTGGTGAATATTCTGATGAAACACAGTCAAGTTCATACCAAACAGGCTTGTTTCTTTACCCTCCAGATCAGGGTTGTCTGCATCCTTCTCTGTTTCTTGCAAAGTTTCATCCTGTGGAAGATCCCCTCCTTCTGTCTCCTCCTGTTGAAGACTTCCACCTGTTTCAGCATCTTGTTCTGTCTCATCCTTGAGAAGACTGCCTCCTGTCTCGTCCTCCTTACGGTCATCCTGAAGGTCGTCCTGAAGGTCATCCTGAAGGTCGTCTTGAGGGTCATCCTGAGGAATTTTGACCCCCTCATGATCAGTTTCTTCTGCCTCTGTGTCAGCAAACAGGTTCCTGCTTTTGTGGACATTTTCTGCAACTGACAGAGAAACATTCCATTTGATGAAGTCCCTATAATTGATGCTGTAATTGATATTATAATTAATGCTATGCTGGGAACCGTACATTGACTAACATAGACAGACATGATGCTGCCTTAGTTACAATCTCTACTGAACCATTTTGCCCAGCTCTAAAAATCCTATCAACATTCTTTTAAGTAACACTGTATGTGAAAAAAAAAATATTGTGTTGACAGGCAGTGCATTCTTGTCTGCATACATATACATATACATATACTTATACATATACTTCTTAGAAATTTACTGGTTGTTTTGTGTGAAGACCAATTTATGATGAACCAGTAGTACAATTGCTTCTGAAATTTTGGTCTTCATGTCGTCACCAATACAGTACAACTTCAGTAACTGAAAAAATTGGGCCTCTGGCTTTATGTCCCATCCAAGGAGATACCAGTAAACACATTTAAGTGCCTTTCCCAAGGGCACAACATTGGGGCCTGCTAGCTAGAGACTTGAACCAAGAACCTTCAGATTCTAAGTCAGCAACCCTTAAACCACAAGATTACCCAATGCCCATTCTAGCATTAGTCCCTCTTCAGTAATGGGAGAAAACTGGGCTGGCCAAACTATTGGAACAGGATGCACTTGACACAAAGATTAAGAGATACACCTTCAGGATGTACCCATACAAACATCGGTTGGTAAATATTATTGTTGACAGTCCTGAAAACAGAAAACTTTTAACTTCCACATTTGATTGATGGCTCTGTACTAGTGTTAAAGAAAGTGACTGGAAAGTTTGGGGGACAAGAGATCTTCTCGGGTTTGTGAAGAGTGCTTCATGTCTCTTGACCTACATGAGGGGTATGGGAAAAGGTGACCACCTTTGGCATGTAGAACAACAGAACAACAGCACTGGCAAACATGGAGTCAATTGGACACAAGCAGAGAAAAAAGCTTAAAAAGGTACTTTCAGGACTGGAAATACCACCTGCAAATGCATGTAAGTGTAGGTAAAATTGAAGCTGTATTTCTGATGGTATTTCTGATGTCTACCTGCACCTAACCTGCGCTGGTCCATGAGTATTGGGTTTATATACAAATGTAGGTGTACATCACCCATGTATGACTATGAGTCACAGTATGTGTGTCAACACTCAACAAATCATGAATACACAACCACAAGTCCTATCTGTACACAACACCTATCTGTATACAGTACCCATAAAAAGTTCATAACATAAAGATTTCTTCATTGGATCATTCTAACTGAATCTAAGTACTATTGGAGACCATTTAGTTAAGGCTCTGAACACAACTATTCAGTCATTGAAAATGTCCTTGAGAACTGGTGTAACAACCAATTAGATTGAGAGGTGTGACCTATATAAAAGGTCAGAAAGATGCCATGCATATGACAGGTCAACCATGGCAGCTTGTAACACGTAATCAACAACTTGCTGAGTTCTTACTACAAATGCCACTTGAAAATGATGCAGTCATCATAGACAGAGATTGGGGCATGTGCGGTCCCAAATAGTGGTGGTCGCGTTGGATAAGTGATTGGCTTAGCCAAGTCCCTTAATGCTTAAAATCGGGACTGTGAAAAAGTGGTCCTTATGGCCAGATGGCCTGCTTATAGAGGCAGTCCCTTGGGAAAGTCTGACTGTACATATATGTAGTATAAAAAGTCCAATGATTATGTTACTCACCAATATGGACCTCTCTGCTCTGGAGCAGCTGGAGGACACCATCGCACACGGGGAGGTGTTTCTCATCACAGACTCTCGTACACGTGTCCTCATTGTCTGACAACAGGAACAGTCCTGCAGATAGGCATACAGTAACTTTGAAGTTTTCTTATATATGTTATATTCACGTAAACTCTTCACATTTAAGTGTCTGAAAAAATACTAAAACCTTTGTCGTATTGCTTGTTTCAAATTCTGCACTTAGATATACAATTTGGGTTCGTCATAATTTTTAATACATCGAAAAAAAAACTACTACTACAAAACTGTTCTGGGAGGTTTTAATTTGCTTCCAGTCTACAATATCTTATGATTTGTGCACCCATTTTTTTCTGTGCATCTAACTCTTTTAATGTGCACCAGTGCACCTATACCTAAAAAGGAATTTCGAGCCCTGAATATTATGTTATGAGTGAGTGAGTGAGTGTGTGAGTGAGTGACATAACAGTTTCATGTATAAATGCTGAATCAAAAGAGATAGTTGTCAGAGACATTAGTAAGTGCACTTTCCCAGTCTTCAATAAATTCAATTTTTGACTAGTTGTCTTGACATTGTCTGATAGTCGGGCCATCCACTTTATTTGAACCAAGGAGGTAGTCAAATCAGCAGTTTTGTACATGTTCACACTAAGTCACATCTATTTTTAGTTTGTACCTACTGTGCTGGCTGGTTGACAGTATAAAATTTCTCGTAAGTCTTGTCCAACATAACTTAACACGAAGAAAGCGATCATACAAAAGGCTAAGGTAAAGCCAAATTTCACCCACCTAGATATTTCTTCCGTTCTTTGGAGATTTCATCGCTCAGTTTGCTGAAACTGTGACACAGGTCTTCTGTCGTTGACGTTGGCTGGAGTTTAACAGGTTCTTTACAAAGAGACAGACTTTGTTGGCGGAAAAGTTCGCAAATAGGTGTGATCGGAGGCATAGTAACTGTGTCTACTTCGTACACACTGTCACATGCGTCCAGGAAAACTTTCTGGAATTCTAGCGAAGGGAACGTACACTTCTTGTCTTTCCACTCCTGAAACGCGATCTCTCCGACGGTCAGTGCTTCCCTCCTTTGCCTCGGTATCCTCTCGGCCGAGAAACCATGGCAGGACGATGTACAGAAAACTAGAAGGACAAGTAAAAGCTTCATTTTTGCGAGCTTCGACGCGGACTGCGTTCTACAACTACCTGTCGACGCCATCTTTAATTGTCTGGAATGTTCCAATTGATTGGAGGGTAAAATCGATGATTTAAAACAGGAATTGTCACCCCTTACACCTCAAAAAACTGGATCAAAATTAATAATATCAACTATTGATACTTGCTTCCTATTAAAATGAGGGTTTTTTGGTCTTGTTGACTGCCAAACACTGTTTATTTACTTGAAGATGATGTCACCCCAATAGATAGTGGTAGAGCTCATATGACCATCAGGCGCGTGACGTGGCCAAAACCTGATGACTCAATATTGCACTTGTGGCGCCGACTGACCTTTAAGGTTGGGAAGTAGCACTAAGAACCATTTAAAGACCCCACAAAAAGTCGGAGGTTAGCTAAGCTACTTAGAAAAGTGTGATTGAGTGGTAATTGTACGAGGCTCTTGTTTACATAACTGTTTGACCCATCGTAGGTTTGCCACACCAAAGGCGAACAGGACAAAAGGAACATTGATTTTTGTTTGCACCTGCCCCAAGTTAAATTTTCACGGAGAAAAGCTCGCTGTTCATGTTAGCTGAGTGTTGTCCCAGTCCTTGAATGGAGAGTAAGTTGTTACATCTCCATGACATTTAATCTCCCGTATCCAAGCGTTTTCAAAACGTAATGCGTATTCCATTTTTATATCTCCACGACCCAATTTTTTAAATTCTTTAAAACTATTAAACCATGCAACTGGGCAAAATGCTATCTTGGGTTACTTTTATGACTTTTGTCCTTCTTATTGATTTATCAGCTACAGCTGGTGGAAATCAGATATTCCGGACTCCATGAGCATTCAGTAGTTATATCAATCAAAAAGAGTAAGAGTGTATTTTACACTGATTGTCATATATATATACTTTGCATACAGAGTTTTATATGTTTATACATGGCAGGGGAAGTAGAAACAAAACTATCGATTTTGAAAAAACGGTAACTCAACATCAAAAGAATCTAATTTAAGGGAAACTTGTAGAAAATCATTAAAATACCATTGTTGTGATGTAATGAAACAATGGAGGGAAAGTAGAATTTTTTGTTCAGTTGATATTGCCAGGGCTCATTCTATGGTATCCAATAACAATAGTAGCCCCTAATCCAAATGCTAATATTTAAAAAAAGGGTTCGTGTAAGCAAGGAGGTTAGAGAAAGATGCATGGCAAAATGTGAAAGCTACTAAATCCAAGCAAGGATGGCCACACCAATTAAATCAATTGGTTATTGGATTTGCCCACTTCTTTTTTTCTGATTTGCAAAATAATAAAAAATCAATGTTCTGTATCAACTCAACAAAAAATTGCTCCCCAGCAATTGAAGAAAGTCCTTGTCTTCCTAGTTGGTACTGTTTTTCCATCTATCAATGCAGTGGTTTGATTAAAAGATCAAAGTTTATCGTTTGAATTACAAACCAGCCTGGTATGCTGACAAACTTCACCTACTGTAGCATTTGGGGCTACCATTGGATGCCTTAAGGCCTGTTTTTGTTTGTTTGTTTTTTTCATTATTTTTCTGAAAAAATCCAAGAACCTACAAATTAAATTGGTGTGGCCTAAGTGAAAACAGGATGTAGGTGTGTACATGCATGCCATAACTATGCGGTAATAGTTCATTCAATTCAATTCATAGAACATTACTCAACAGAACATTAAGTCTTTCTCTTTTTTTGCCTCAGAGTCTGGCATTTTATTCCCTCTGCTAGAAAAATAAACACAGCAGCAAGTACATGTACATATATCCCATAATAAATATACCTTGACCTCCCAAAATACACAAATAACTCCAATTCATAACATTTTCTTTCTGTACAGTGATGTTTGATTTGCCAATGTGAGAGTATGAAATATTGTATTAGTGATCACTCTAGTGACATTGTAACTGCCTTTAGATTGCATCATTTCATGCTATTGAGTACTTAACTGTGGATCACAATGATTTTAAAGCAGCAAAAAAAATCCTCATATTAATGTACAGTTAACAAAAACAGCTCCAGAAGCACCCAAGACTGACAATATTATCTGTTAGTCTGGTTGACGTAGTACGTGATTGTTATAATAATACTTGAGGCTCAGCCTCTTCCATAATTGTACTTGAAACGGTGGTAGAATTGCAAACATGATTTTGCAGAGTGATTTTGTTGAGTTCACTGTTACACTATGAATGTACATGTATGCTGTCTTCTAAATACAACATTCTGTTTTTTTGAAATCATGTACTATACTGGCAAGTCCCCGAGTTAGTTATAGCTGTCACTATGTTCTTTTTTGTGTGGAAGTTATCTAAAGGCACTTCAGTGCAACATCCAATTGTTATTGTGTACAAGGTATCTTGCTATCACTGTTTTTTAGTATTAATTATGTGCGACCTGAAATGTGTAAGATGTATCATTGCTCAGCTCCAATATTTCAGTCAATCTATGACCAGGTAAATATACACCTTTGATGTAAGTTATACCTAAACAAACATAAATTAATATACGTATAATAGGTACTAAGTAGATGATATTTCATGATTTCATCTGATGATAAACAGTATAGGAACTCTTCTTTGTCAAGTCGGTAGAAACTGCTTCACATTAAATCTGTGGAGGTTACGTATACCCTGTAAACCCATTTGGTAAGAAAAAAATACCCATAATCTACATGATAAATTTGGTACCAAAAAATAACTGACATGCCATAATTCTACAGTAAATGAGCTGGAAGCCTGATATACTACTTTGACAATGTTTGTGACAATTCATATCAACATTTGGTTTTCTACATGCATGTTTTAGATGGACTAATGCAGTGTTCTAGCCAGCCTGAATTTTTTTCCATCATCTCAATTTTGTTTGATCAAGACAAGCACCAAACATGACAATCCTAAGGGAGTTGGGGGGGGGGTGAAATCTTGACCCTCTGAAATGCTATTTTCTGCATTTTGAGGGGCAAATTTTGCTGGTAGACTAAGCCTAGTTGACTGACATCAC
The DNA here is from genome assembly GCA_013266295.2 of Branchiostoma floridae x Branchiostoma japonicum. Classification (NCBI taxonomy): domain Eukaryota; kingdom Metazoa; phylum Chordata; class Leptocardii; order Amphioxiformes; family Branchiostomatidae; genus Branchiostoma; species Branchiostoma floridae x Branchiostoma japonicum. Next base: position 2,597,120 of record CM023837.1, read on the forward strand.
TTTCCATCTCTTTACACAACATTAATGATTTTTGTCTGTCAAAGATGACAGATTGGGCAAAATATTTGTCTGTCATGAGCAGCAAAATTCTGTCAAATGACGGAATGACGGACGCTGACTAGAACACTGGACTAATGTTTGAAATGTTCCAGTGAAGGTCTGCACTTGCTCCCATCTCAAGGTTCCTCCTTGTTGTACAGGAGCCTGTAGCCTTGGTACTGTGTGATGGGCCTTCTCCTCCAGTACATGAACAACAAAATCGCCATCTAGGAACAAGTGGCAGAACTTCAGCCAGAATCATTACACACATTAGCCACCCTAAACAAAGCCAGAGGGATGAGGCCTAGGAAAAAAATGTGTTGTGTTTCCAGTTACCTAACCAACACTAGCAAAAAATACCTGCTAACTGTAGACTATTTTGGAATAGACCGCTGGCAAGGGACTTAAAATTTTCAATCTGACATCTGAATGATGAAAACATTGTAGAATTGTTCCACTCATTTCTATTGCAATAGAAAAAGTGATATAATGTGCACTTCTTTGTTTTCATCTGTAGTCACATCGTTTTCACATTTCTTGAAGTTGCCACGCCAAAATCACATAAAGATCACATTTATACCCCTAATTTTTTGGGAACAGTAATTGGAAACACAGCATTAATTTTTCCTAAGGCCTGAGTGTTAACATTGTTCCCATGGCTTCTCTACAATGAGGGTAAAACCACCAAGGACTGTTGAAATCTGACTTCATAAATGTAAATGCCCATTTAAAACAAAACAACAAAATTTGCACTAGTTTGAAGAATAAAATGAAGAGAAATATGCACAAAATCCAGTGCGTACTAAGTGGAAGCAAGAAATGCATGATTGTCTGTTTTCAAGCAGCTTCATTCCTCAATGATAATCCCTCATGTCCACTCTATAGTTAATGTTTAAATGTATTCTTTGTTGTGAAGTTGCTTGTAGGTTCTGCTTCTGTTGGAGCCTCGCCAATACTTCAGCAGCAGGTAGCCCATCTACGGAGAACAATCCGAGAAAACAGAGCCAGGATGGGTCATCATGGCAAAGTAGCATGCACAGAGAAGTAGTACCAGTTATAGCTGATAGAGCTGCAGTGTTTAGCCATTACCAAAAGTATGTTACTGGTATGCATAACAGACCCAGTTAGAACCTAATTGATATTATTAATAATATAAATTATTGATAGTTCTACACCTCTCATATTAGATTTGGAGTCTGCATAGGATGTCATCCATAAAATTTACCTGCAGTGGCCTAACAGACAGAGGGATTAACTTACAATGATGATGACTCCGAGAACCATGACATAGAAGAGAGCCTGGCTGGCCTTGCTGGTCCTGGGCCCACTCGGCTGAGGTCGGACTTTCTTTGCAGGGGCTTGGACTGCTGGGGACGACAGAAAATTTATTGCCTAGAATATCAGCACAGTCAGGCTTCAAAGTAGGAGAAAGACTATAATAAGAAAAGCATGACATTTTTGTCTTGGTTTTCTTATTCCTTAAATCTTTTACGGATTCTTCCTAGATTTCCAACCTCCTATATGTTTATTCAGAATTGCGACAAGTACAATATAGTGGCTACCACGTTGAACAAAATGTACAGACATATACATGTACATATAACTTACATACATATAACTTGACTAAATTAATGTAAAACGTAACACATACGAGTGAAGTTGTTGTCTTACCTGGTTTCTTCTCAGAGTTTGTCTCATCCTGAGTGTCACCAGGGTTGAACTCATCCCATTCATAATCATCTGTTTCCCACTTGTTCATGTAGTCAGGCCTTTAGGGGGAAAAGTTAACAACTACATGTCAGACAACAACACATCCTTACAACACATCTTACTTATTCTTAGGTGCTACCATACACATCATACAATTATGAACTAGTTTTATTAATTAAAAGCACATTCAGCAGTTAGTAGTACAGCGGTAGAAATACTTTCTTCAGTGTTCTGCAATATTGCCTGCAATTTGGAAATACTTTCTGCAAATATTAAAAAAAATTTTTTGAAATCTTTTTTCAGCTTAGGAGAAAGTTTTATATAGCCACTAACATCAAAGAAGTACTTAATTTTGCCCCTAGAAGCTGTGCTACCTGGGTTTAGAAGCAAAATATGTTGTTTGCGTGGCACATCGGGGTGAAACTGTAGCCATTCATAATCCACGGAGGTCAACACCATTGAACCCCTAGCCTGATTTTCCAGTCTGCAAAACTGCAGGTTGCTTAATTTTTCTTCTGCAATATTGAAAATGTCTCACAATGCAGATGGGTTTTTCTAACACTGTAGTATAGGTTACCCCTATGTCCATACCTTCGCTTTCCATTATAGTCATAGTAGTCATAGTCCCAGTAGTCAGTAGTCATTCGGTTGGTGGTGCCTTCTATTTCCAGCTTATCAGCATTGAATTCCTCTCCATCCTTAGGAAAATAAAAAGAGATGAACATAATTAATAGATACCACGAATTTCCAATTCTATGGTTACATTCTATCACACATAGTTTTGTTTGTTTTGCATAATCAGTAAACTGCCTTTGGGTGGTTCAAACCAGTTTTGACTTTGTGCAGTGGGTACAAGCTATGAAAGGACTGTAGGGTTTGAACCACTATATAGCTAGCAACAGGAAGGGCCCCTACTCTTTTTGACAAGTGTGGTGGGTACTTAAACATGCTCAAGGTATGGTTGTGTTCAAACATGGGACCTCCGTCTTTACGTCCCATCCAAGCGGACGTTCCTAAATAAAGCTAGGTACTCATTTTCACCTGATTCAAGTGAAGACTTAAGGTGTAAAGCGCCTTTCTAAAGAGCCAATATGTTACAAATAAGACCTGGTGTGTTCCACCCATTACCAAGCCAACTCTTAAGGAATTCTGACAAAAATACAGTCAAATAGTGCACTTTCACCAACAGCACACAATCAACTGCCTGATTATATAAAGACTTACCCCTTCTTCTTTTTCCTCTGCAGCCTCTTTCTCTTCAGTCGCCTCTTCTTCCTTTTCCTCTTCAGGTGCTTTTACCTGGAACAAGAAAGATGTAACCATCACTTCCAATGGCCTGGATCTCAGAAAAAGTGGAATCATATTGCAGTAAAGACATGGGAGATCGAAATTCATATGAAAGGAGATGACTACCCCTAGTCAAAATTTCATCAATCAAACAAGGAGTTTTTACCTCTTCCTTTGGAGCCTGTGGTGGAGCTGGTGGCTGTTCAATTTGCTTCTGTGGTTCAGCAGGTTTTTGTGGTTGTGCAGGGGGTTGTGGCTGCGCAGGTGGCTGTGGCTTTGCAGGTGGCTGCACAGGTGGTTGTGGCTGCACAGGTGGCTGTGGCTTTGCAGGTGGCTGCTGTGGTTGCACAGGTGGCTGTGGCTTTGAAGGTGGTTGTACAGGTGGCTGCTGTGGTTGCACAGGTGGCTGTGGCTTTGAAGGTGGTTGTACAGGTGGCTGCTGTGGTTGCACAGGTGGCTGTGGCTTTGAAGGTGGTTGTACAGGTGGCTGCTGTGGTTGCACAGGTGGCTGTGGCTTTGAAGGTGGTTGCTGTGGTTGCGCAGGTGGCTGTGGTGGTTGCACAGGTGGCTGTTTGGGTTGTTCAACTGGTTTTTGTGGTTGCGCAGCTGGTTGTTGTGCAGCCGGTGCTGATGGCAGCTCCTTTCTCTGTATCTCCTTTAAGTCTAACGTTCCTTCCTTCTGCACATTATTAACTGCAGCTGCGTAGAAATATGAAATAAATATGAAATTTATCACTTTTTAATAATTTTCAACATTCCTGAATTACCTGGCAAGATTCAGTCTGTTCAGATTGAACTCAAATTTGTCGGACAGCCTGATCTATTCAGAAAACCCATTGAGGCCTTCCTACTGTACAAAGACCAGTATAAACAGGAACTAAGTGGCAGCAAAACAGATGCTTGTTTTGTTTTTCTCTGTTACTTGGAACTTTCCTGGAGTTACACTATGTAACAATGTAACAATATACGGGTACAGTAGCACAGACCAACCAAATAACTTGCTTTTACAAAAACATCACAAGAATTTATAAATGTACATGTATATAGCCCTTTCTAATTGTAAACTATGTTGATGAAGGTTAGACATCCAGGTAATGAGATACACAAGAAAACAGGTACTCAAGCAACTGGATGGTTTTCAAAATCTATCAAACTGTTGCTTGAGTACATGTGTTCTTGTGGCACAGTGCTAGTTTGTCTTTTGTCCAAAATAGTAACATAATATAATAGCTCAGCTTATAACTACATGTACTTTCGGCACACGTTGAGTGTAATTTATTATTCTGACAAAAGGCCATGATCATTAATACTACATAACAGTCACAGACAGGCCACAGATAGCTCTCAGCCTATCTGGTTTCTTCGTGTACAGGCCAGTTTTGACTGGTTTACTATCTCGTGATCACATGGAGTTGTACACTATGGTAATTATTGGGATGACGCACATGCGAGTACATGTAGTAATACTGGTTTGGACACCTTTTGTTATGCAAATGAGGTCTGAGTCTGCTTTGGTCCATAACAAAATACATAAAACATTTCAATCAATTCAGTTCGGGGCATTGTCAACAATCAATTAACTGCATCATGTGATATTTACTTTCAAAATTGTTAAATATGTATATAATGTCCCCATGTATTGATGTGTGCCCATAACCTAATATCACTGATATCTTCTAAGAAATAGGTTACCCTGAGGACATGTCCTGTCCTGAATATATCAACAACTTCACCAGTCTGCATGCATAATTTTACAAGCCTGTATCTAGCACTCCAAAAACTATTCAAACAAGGACTTTATTACCTTTGACAAGAAGATTGTGTTTTCGGTACCCATTTGTGTGTCTGTGTGTCCGTCTGTCAACAAGATAACTTGAGAAGGCTTAGATGGATTGTCTTGATATTTGGTACATGTATATAGGTCTTGATGAGACCTCAGATTTTGGGCCCTTGATTCAGACAACTTTCAGGAATATGTGAAACTAGTGCTGTGTACCTAAACATAACATCGGGTACAGTACAGGTACTGTTACTGTACGGACGTTTAGGTACAGGTCTGAAACTGTACATGTACGTGTACTACCCAAACAATTTTACAAAATAACCTAACATGTACAATTTTTGGTCTTTGATGATAACACTGGAACATGACTCAACTAAACAGTTTACAGAATGTTGAGAAAGAAAGAACTCACTGACATGTATCTTCTGCTAAGAAGATGCTTTCAAAAGGTATGTAGACTACTACGTATGTAGAAACTGTATCTTCTCAAAACTTACCAAAAGACTCTGAAGATTTAACTTATCCCAGAAAGACCTTATCACAATCTACACTGGATATATCAGACCCATCTGAAAATACGCTGTCCCAGAATGGACACCTGGCCTCACCAAAGCTCAAACAGTACAACTTAAACGCATCCAAAAACTTGGTAACGCCTACACTGGTTATGCCCACGCCCTTCAGCACCTTAGACTAGTTAACATCACTTGCGGACAAGTTCGCGCGGTTGCTGATGTAACTTCAAACTTCAGAGACTGGCTACCGATGTCAAGGGGTGAAATATCCAGCCGGAATACTCAAAACAAACAGAAACTGAACACATCATTCTGCTGTACCAACAGACTTTAAAAAAAAAAAACCTCTCCTATACCTTACCTTGTAAGCCTATTAAACTGAACAAGGGACATTGAACTGTGAACGGACTTTCTGATGTTTTAAACGTTTTAAACCTATACTTAAAATTACATGTTAAAAATAAATGTTTACTCAAACATATATGTCCTTGAGTCTGTCTCTTGTAATGGTTTTAATATGCACTTTGATTTTTATCAACAGATACCGATACCGATGTTATCTTATATTTTATAAATGACCATCTAGCTATAGGCAAAATGCATTGATTTGTAAATACCTTCTCAATTCATACTCTTTATAGTCTGCAATGTGGTATCTGCAGTAATGATTTCAAAGACTATACCAAACATTATGCCTGTAAACTTAAGTACCCTGGTAACAAGCTGTCAATGGAGACATCACTGTCTAATGACAATGTAGTGGCAGATAGAAAGGTCATGTGGACATGACTAACATTTAACAAGTGAAAGTTGTGAGTTTCCGATTGGAGGCAATATAATATAAAGATAGCTCCGTCAACAGGCAACTGATAACATCTGTACCGTCATATACGTGGTGACGTGTACTATCACGTTTGCCTGGATGCCAGACCCATAGTATGTAATGTATAGCACACTAGGCCTTAAGCCCGGTTAAGGCTTAATTAAGTGTGCTGCATGGGTCTGTCACCCAGGCTAGTCTGTTAAGTCTCATATCTTTTTACCAGTTTATCAAATAGTCGTCTAGCCCTTGGTATTATGTTGTTGTTGTCCTTGTTAGCTTCTAATATCTCGCTAGACCTCACCAGGTCTCTTGTTGCTGGGTTACACTTGGTTCAGTTAAATTAATTTAATTCAATTACAAAGTTCCAAATATTTGATAACCGATTATGCCACAGAACGGTAGTTTTATTTTCTTTCTTTAGCATACAGGCAAAAATGACGATTTTGCATGGGGTGATGACGCCACCAGATATGCCATTCAATATTATTCAACGAAGACACTGCTGCTGCTAGACAAACCGGTTTTACCTCGATCTTTAGCTACAACTCCGCGATGTCACAAAAATGTCCAAACTTCATGACGGATTTCCACGATAACTTACCGAGATTCGCGGCTGGAACAGCCTTGGCAGGGTCCTCTGCGAGACCAGGTTGCGCCCTGTAGAAGCTGGCGATGAGAAACGCGAGGACTAGTCTGGAAATCATGTTGTAGTTTAGAAGACAGGAATGCGGCGTAGCCATGTATCTTCTGTGTCTCTCTGCTACTGGCCCGCGCAGGGGATTGTGGGAAACATCCCCCAGGTGTGACATGTGAGGGGTGACCACGCCCAACTCAGGTATTGTGCACGGACGATACCATCTTGGTAGGATCTTCTTTTGGTATCCTAGATATCTTTATTTGAATAGTGGGTGCTTTAGGTGGGTACGAGGAAGAAGAAAGACAAGACTTAAGTTTATCTGTGCACACGTTTTTAGGACGAAGTACTAATATTACCGCTAAAGTTTCCAACCGTGGGCAAAATGAAGAAAAACGACAAAAACTGATCATTCTAAAAATTTATTATTAATTTTATAATTATCGCATTAAGGGGAAACTCTAGATAGACCTTCTAGGTTTCTGGTTTCTCAGGCACATTCTTCCTATCAATACTACAAATTAATTGACTTGTATTGTTTTATGTGTAAATAAACAATAAATAAATAAATAAACAAATAATCAACTCTAGGATTGAATGACAATATAAATGAAAACATCTAAAACTGTGCGAAGCAAGGTATTTCAATTCTCATATGACTATGAATACGCATTCATGCGGCATCAAGTTGAAATAAAATTTATTTAAGGCCGTAAGTTGATTATATTTCCGGAATTGCCCATACCTTTCGTAATCTAACATGACCGATGTTTCTCGTCTAACCAACTCCACAATCAATACTGAATTTCCATTATCTAAGCTTTGTACTGTTGAAAATATTCGCTTGGTGGCGCCATTGCTATGGCAGATAGATCACACTCAAGCTGTATCGACAGTTTGGTCTCAATCTTAGAGTTATACATGTACGTGAAAAAACAAGTCTCGTAACTTTGTACTGCTGAAAATTTTCGCTCGGTGGCACTAATGACATATATGAAAGACCTTTATTGTACGTTCATGCCGCGACGCGGGCTAGGTACAGGTCAAGACTTCACAGACACATACAAAAATATTACAGAACAGTGGAGACAAAAGATATACTACTTATAGTTATACATACATAAGGATCATATAAAGGTGCTATACTAGGCTAATACAAAGGTTTCTAATTACTAAACTATAATATCACACTCAAGCTGTGTCAACAATTCGGTCTCAACTCTCAACCTTAGACTTATACGTGAACAAACAAGTCTCGTAACTTTGTACTGCTGAAAATTTTCGCTCAGTGGCGCTAATATAATGCCATATGATATCACACTCAAGCTGCATCAACAGTTGGGTCTCACTCTCAGCCTAAGAGTTCAAGTCTACGAGAAAAACAAGTCTTGAAAATGTTTTCTAACGATGACAGGTGACCCTGGAGAAGGAGCTAACCTTGTCCGGACGCTCAACGCGAACATGGGTGGTCCTGTCATCAGCCTGTCTACTCATCACTGACGGAGACACACAGCAGGTACATGTATGGGGCGGTGCATAACACGACCGTCTGAGAGTTGGTTTTGGTAGTCTCCACCAGACTAACAACGCGGTAAAAAAAACAGTAAAATTTAGCCAAATAGGAAGAGTAATTGGCCAGGGGAGTCAGTAGCCACGTGTACCATAAAGTTTATTTGCCCGCGCAGTTAGTTGGAAATTAATCCTCCCTTGGACTGACTCTCCTGGCCAATTATTCCCTTTTTGTTACCGAATTCTACGATCCGTACCCCCATAGGAAGGCCTGGTGGAAGCTACCGTTTTGGAGCCAGGAGCCCAGGAGTCCACGTGCACGTTGACTGCACAGTGCGTGAAAAGGATGATCATGACACTTAACAACAGTAACGTCTGTTTTGAACAACCTTGACAAGGCCGATCGACAAAGCGCTAACGTCCTGCTGCGTAACATTTATTAAGATATCAGTCTACCGACTTTTGTACTGCACTGTTTTTGTTGTACATTGTACAACTTAGGCCACAGCAAGTAAATTTTATGGATGACATCCACCGCAGACTCCAAATTCAATGCGATAGGGTGAAAAAACAGGGCGGGTAAATAAAAAAGGTTTCCTACATATTCAAATTTTGAGATCATAAACCTTGTTAAACGAGAATTGAGGCGACAAAACATGCTGTCACAACCAACAGGTCTTTTATTCCTGTATTCAACAGCATTACCTGTCCTTGTAGATGTGTATCAATCTCAATTAACTAGAACAATTGCAGAAAAGAGCTTGTCGTACCATCATGGGCAGCTGGTACTTCACTGGGTATTCATATGCAATAAACACCTTAGACTGTCAACACTTGCCATCAAACGCGAGCAATTGTGCCTCAAGTTTGCTGGATTGGAGGGCAACGAAATTCCTTGTTTTGTTTTTTTAAATCAATGCGCACGTTGATGTCACCCATAAAAATTACTTGCTGTGGCCTTTAATATATGCCTCATATTGCTTGAGGTTTGATTGACATTTATCATCGATGACTGGGACCAGCCCCCTGCTGTAGTGCCTTGCACAACTGTGTGTCGCCCAAGGGCTACAGAAATGGAAATGGGCACCACCCCTATGCTCTGTCAAGAGCACGGGACCTTCTTCTTCTGTTGTCTGCCGGTCTTGAGAGCAGAGATGATCATAGATCCCGGAGTGTGAGATGTTGTATAGCATACTTGTCTAGTACTAGCAGTAGGTGGTGGCTGTTTTCCGTCAAGGTTGGACAGACCTCACGGTACCTGGAGCACATGATACCGAACTGAGACCTCTCAGTTTCCTTCCGTCTGTTTCAGGCACGGTCAGAAGGGACCTCACACTGCACTTCCCTCAGGAATCCGACAGAGGTCGATATAAAGTCTACACGACGGGCGGAGGGCGGCCCTGGGTCATGTTTGTGTGCGGAGACGTGATCATTTAGCGCCGAGCACTCGGGATGGAGGCCATGGCTTCCAGAAGGTCGTTATTCCCAAGATAAACACCTGCAGGGCGGAAAACCGGGTTTAACTACCGCCAACCTCCCATCCATCTGTCGACACGTATCGCAGGGAGCGCCCGGGTTCTAGCTTTTCCATCTACCGAGCCAACACTGAGTACTCACCCGGGGGTTTCACTCGCCATGTGTTCATATTTCTACCGGCGGGAACGGATGAAATAGGCGTTTCCTCCCTCTACAGATGTTGTCACGCGATCAGCATCCAACTACTAGACGTACACGAGAGAGAAGCTGAGTATTTAGCGGAGTCGGCTAGTCTAGAGGCTTTCTTTATCCAGTAACGTGCCGACTGCCGTCAGCGAGGTGGCCCGGACGTGTACAGAAGACTTTCCAAGTCACTGGGATCCTTTAAACGTCTTCACGGGTGAAGGAACGCGTCAAGAAGCTGTAGTGAGTAACGGTGCAACATTTGTATCACGTCTTGGGAGTCTACGGGCACGTGGACATGTTATGAGTTATAACGATGTGGACACGTTGTTTGCTGCTGCCCCGTTGGTGTTCTTTGCAGGGCGAGTGTTTGTTGTAGGAGCGGGAGTCTGCTGGCAGCCGTGCGGACCGGTACCAGGCCTGGCGGCGGCGGCGCTGGGCGGGCGGGCTCGGAGGGGGATGCGTCCCCGGGCCCTGAAGACAGCCCTGGCTCTCCTCGCTCTAACAAACGCCATGGTGGTGTGTGTGTTGTACGGTGTCATGTCAAACACTCGTGTCGAGTCACGGTCTAGTGTAGACCGGGTTAACCCTACAAACATACAACCTTCCCCGATGTCTAGCCGAGATGTTGACGCGGCTACAGACCCACAAAACACCCGTGGCCCGCGTCGAAACGTCCGGTACCTGTCGTTCCAACCCGACTATAACAGAAAACATTTCAGAACATTCACCGTTAGGAAAGTTACCCAACAAAACGCACACCCGCCTTCGAGTGTCACGGAGAAAAGTAAGAAATTCCGAGGTAGCAGTGCAAAAACAGTAGCGCACAGACGCGATCAGAGAGAGAACATCAGAGTTTACGCACTGCCTCCGTGGTTTACGGAGTCTGACCTGATAGACATGCACAAACTAGCGGAAGAGAACATGACATTTGCTGGGAAGGACACAAGAGGAGTGGACTGGTGGACCTTGGGCACACCCGGAGAAACTTCCGAAGTACTTCTGACTGAAGAAGGCGAAATCGGCGCCATGGAGTGTAAAAACCACTGCGTTATTGTTGACGACGAAAAAAGGTTAAATCAGGTGTTTGCCTTCCACCTCGATCGCGTCCTCGGGATCAACCGGACATTACCGATGGTTGCGCGATCTTTCACGACGGACAACGACGTGAGACGAAGGCTAACGATCCGGCCTGTGAGTCTCTGGGACCCCTCCATTCTCATAACAGGTAGCGGTCATTCAACCATGTACCTTCACTGGAACACATACCAACAGATGTTAAAAAGCCATTGTTGGGGGAAAGGGTCAGTGAGTAAAAACAAGCGACCTAATAATAGCAACTATCACTGCACTGAAGTCCTGCATTCAGAGTGGTGTCGGATGGCTATGCTTGACTTTCTTCTACAGGTAAGCATCTAACCTTGAACTTGCTACATGTACCATCACAGCTTTGTTATTGGGTGGGCCGGCTTACTCTCTCCTTGCAGCCAAAGGCTAAATTGTGAGGAGCTTACAATTGGTGCGGCTTAATCGCAAGGGTCTGCAGCGGCTGCCATTCGGCGCTAACTCAGGTGACCTCAATACGACCCCAGGTACGGCCATAAGGTTTGAACCACTCACACCGGGAAGGACCCCTACTCTTTTCGATAAGTATGGTGGGTTCTTTAACGTGCTCAAGGTGTGGCTCTCCTCAAACACGGAACCACATTTAACGTCCTATCCAAGGGATGTCCCTAACCGAAGCTAGGTACTCATGTTCACCTGAGTGAAGTGAGGAAATAGGTGTAAAGTGCCTTTCCCTAGCTATATAGGACACAACAGTAGGACCTTCAGATTCTGAGTCAACAACCCTAACCACAAGACCACCTTGCCACTTCCCATCACAGCTTTGTCGCCTTCAATACATTACTTTGTGTACGCAACCAAACTTTCGTTTAGTTCAGCACACTATAGACCAAAAGGATATTTAGAGTTGACACAAAAAGCAGAATATAACGTTTACCAAATTGTTGAGATTTTTTTTTCACCAACACCTTTAGGTACAAAGGAATCTTTTGTAGCTATGGGCAGGTGTGATGGCCCCTAAAAGTTTGAAAATAGAGTAGACATAGTTGGCCATTTTAGTCCATGTTTAACGGTCTATACCTTTTCCATTTCCTACGTTTGTTATCCGTTCTCTAGTTACCTGCTATCTTAGCTCTTGATCTTAGGTGTAGTTATCCGCACGACAGGAGCGTGTTTGTGTGAGACGGGTCAGCTTTCAGAAGCTGACAACTGACTCGCGTAATAAAAACGGAAGGACCGAGCTTTAAAGATACAAGGGAAGATAAAGATAAACTGGAAAGGATACAGAACCAAGCTGCAAGGTTCTACACGAACAACTACGAAACGGGTGCCAGTGTCACGGACATGAAAAGAAACCTACAGTGGGCGTCACTAGAAGACAGGCGGCCGCGGCAACTGATGTCCAGACTATGCATGATGTACAAAATGATTGATAAACTGCTGGATGCACCAACTACTAAGTACCTAATACCAGCTAAGAAAAGAACAAGAAATAGTCATGTCTTCAAGTACCAGAGTTATCAACCAAGGATTGAGGTGTTCAAAAACTCTCTTTTTTCCTAGAACTATCGTAGAGTGGAACTCCCTGCAGGATGCAGCGTTAATGTGACAGGCTGGTTTGTAATTTACAAATTCCGAGTTTCAAGTCAATCCATTGATCTAAAATGACATGAATCAAAGATGAAAAGTTCTGACTGTCTTTTAAGCGAATATCTTAAAATTTACAGACTCCAATCGGGATCTCTGCCGGTAGAATCGCCTATTCTACCAGATCGGAGTCTCTACCCTGACATATATAACGCTAAGTCTGACAACTCTAACATCTAACATCTGCTTGTAGATTATGTCCTGTCAGTAGTACCAGTGATGACAGTCCTGAAGGCGCTCGTATCTTAGTCATAAGTAACCTGACCGGTGTTTTTAATGGGTCAAGGTATATTCTACTCCACCTCTACCACATGTGGGACCTCATTATAGAGAACTTGAAAAAGCGCCAGTTGAAGAAAGAAAACAAAGTCTCGGGTTGTTTTTCTTCAAAATAATTTCCTCCTGTGATGACGACGGAAGGTCGTGTTTTGCTAGACAAGACTGGCGTGTGCACAAGTCAATGTTAAGTACAAGGGGAGGGGTGCTGAGGGGTACTTACGCATCACTCATTGTTCACAAGACGGTACTGCAAGAGTTAAGTATGACTGTAGTATATGCTTGTTTGCAAATAAGTCAGGGTAAAGACTCCGATCTGGTAGAAGCGGCGATTCTACCGGTAGAGATCACGAGATCGGAGTCTTTGTCGACAGAATCTCTGATCAGGATGCTCTGGGGGTTATTTTCCATTTACAAATCCTACATTTCAGGTCAATCCATTGATCTGAAGTGACATGAATCACTTATGAAGCGAATATCTTAAAGTTTTACAGACTCCAATCGGGATCTCTACCGGTAGAATCGCCGATTCTACTAGATCGGAGTCTCTACCCTGACCTTTATATTATTACGACTTTGCACTTTATTTATACATTGTCAAACACATCTGCCATATACTTACTGCACCAAAAGAAGAGAAGTGTAAATTTAAAAGTTTTCATGCAACGAATCGAAGTTTTGAAATATCACAGCAGAAATTGAAAGAATGCTAGCTATAGCTATAGTATGTTGAGACGAGCCCCGTAAGGCCAGTTGACCTAATAATCATGACCGAACGATTTTCTTTGAACCTCTGAGTCGGTGCGAGTTTGGTCGTCGCAAGGGGATTTCAACTCAACTGCATAAAACCCTTTTCTCACGGAAGCCTGCTCCCCGGCGGTGGTCAGGACATTTCTGCGCGCCTGTTTTAAGCCCTGTCACACACAGCTGAATATGGCCTCCCGAACACTAGCCGAACTCCCCCCAACCATGGTTAGGAGTAGCCGAGTAGGTTGGGAGCAAGGTCGGCTGGTGTTCGGCCAGATCGGCTACTGTTCGGCTGCGCCAGCCGAATGCTTCAAAATGTTTAAAACATTCGGGTATGGTATGGACGGCAGGTTCGGTCATAGTTGGCAGGTGATTGGATGATGTTCGGGAGCAGGTTGGGGCGTGAAAGGCAGTCAAATATGACCCAAATTTAACTCAAATTCGATTTGTATAGAAAGGTAGGCGAGGCATAAATCTGGTCAGACTGCTCCCGAACTTCAGCCAACCTTAGTCGGTTGGTGTTCGGGGGAAGGTTCTGAATGTGTGACAGGGGTTTTACTCAGGCTCCAGTTTACGGCTGGTCGTGAAAGCACATAAATATTTCAAAAGGTTGCGTGGAGAATTCATATGGTAGCAATCAGCGGATTACAAACGACGCGCTTGATTGAATCGGACGTTATCTTACGTGATATTTTGGAAAGCAAGGTTTTGAAATGTCAAATTGATAATTTTTGAACGATCGCATATTTTGGCGAGGATTTTCATCAAACCCAGATGAATCAGTGATCAGGGAATTCAATAGCAAAGTTTTCGATTTGTTTCTGTTCTTTTTTTGGCAGAATAAACCCTAGAACAAAGCCAAACCACCATAACCCTAGCCTCGTTCGCAGACTTCTTGGAGTGCTGGCGGTTTTTTTTTGGGGGGGGGGCGCTGATATGCGATTTTTTTACGAGCGGCATAACCCCTCTGCTCATTTAAAATATCGCGTATCAGCGCCCCCCCCCCAAAGTCGCCAATCCGAGAAGTCTGCGAACGAGGCTACAAAACCCCAGGTATCTTCAAACGACACAGAAATAATCCAAGTTGAAACGTTTTTACTCATAACACGTGTGGAGTTTGGGGGTGAACTGAAGAATTTGTCATCGCTGCCCCGCTTTCCCCATCCTCATGTCACATGCGAACAGAGACATTCTCCACACCGGAACACAGGGTAAGGCCACAACAAGTAAATTTTATGGATGACATCCTCCGCAGACTCCAAAATTAATGCGATAGGGCGAAAAAAGCAAGGCGGGCAGAGAAAACAAGATTCCTACATTTTCAAATTTTGAGATCACAAACCTTATTAAACAAGGATTGAAGCGACAAAACATGATATCACAACCAACAAGTCTTTTATTCCTGTATTCAACAGTTTTACCTGTCCCTGTGTATGTGTACGCACCATTATAGGCATGCAGATACTACACTGGGTATTCATATGCGATACTACGG
This sequence comes from Branchiostoma floridae x Branchiostoma japonicum, assembly GCA_013266295.2. Classification (NCBI taxonomy): domain Eukaryota; kingdom Metazoa; phylum Chordata; class Leptocardii; order Amphioxiformes; family Branchiostomatidae; genus Branchiostoma; species Branchiostoma floridae x Branchiostoma japonicum. The sequence goes on from CM023837.1 coordinate 2,612,309, forward strand.
AGCACCTTGGACTGTTAACACTTGCCATCAAATGCGAGCAATTGTGCTTCAAGTTTGCTGGATCCCTGATGGTCTCTGAACCGATAGACATTTACGACTACTAAAGTTTGCCCATTTTCGGCACGTTGACCACCGTCAGAGGGCAAAAAAAATCTTTTTTTTTTCGAAATCAGGCGAAAATTCATGCGCGCTGATGTCATCCATAAAAATTACTTGCTGTGACCTAATAGATCTATCACCAGTCAGCCGAACCCGATAGTAAATGTCATACAGATCACACATTTGTATCTGTTTGGGGATGGGGAGAAGTTAATTAATCAGACTGGTTTGTGTTAACCAAGGAGGTTTAGATGTCAATAGGATATGGAGAAACAGAAGTGAAGAAGTCGTTCCAAAAAGTTGTTAAGAAGAGAAGCATTGTGATTATTCGGTCTCAATTTGCAGGGCAGAATATTATCCATTGGGAGTCTCTCATCCTCTCTCCCTCTTCCTCCAAATCTCTCTCTCTCTCTCTCTCTCTCTGTCTTTTTATATCTCTCAACCGTTCTCTCTTAGTCCCTTTATTCCCCACTCTCTCTGTCTCACTCTTCCACTTAGCCTCTACCAGGCTTCAGAGGCGACTGAAGACTGGCAAACTGTACTCCTTTAGCGGGCCAACTCCCCTGGCATGTTATCTGTCTATTTGTCCAATTTCTGCTCTTTCCAGCCGCCTCTTTAACCTGGTAGAAGCTATATCCCACTACCTCACTCTCATATGTCTGTCTCTTTCTAATAGCCTCTACCAGGCTTCAGAAGCGGCTGGAAAGAGTACAAATTTGCCAAATAGACAGATAACATTGAGTTGGTCCGCTAACGGAGTACAGTTTTCCGCTCCAGAAGTCTTACTGACGTAACAATAACTACAGTGACTTTCGTAAAAGGTTAACTACAAAACTATAAAATAGAAATACCAAATTGAATATAAATCCACTTACTAAACAATAAGGGCTAACATTTTAAGTAAATCTGTAACATCATATATGGATATGTACGCTTGAAGACCAGCAGAAGTTGATCTATGTACACTAGAAGGCCAGACGAAGTTGTGAAGTTTGCCCAGCCTCGCCTAATATATTTACCCAGCAAACAACAGTACAAGGTGGCAGATGTCTGTGTTTGTATTGGCAGCAGGCACCAGGATCAGTACAGCGGGCAGGGGCGTTTTCTGGGGCGTGGAGGGACCAGGTTTATATGAGCTTGATGTAGGAAACATCTGAGCGCCGTCTCTTCTAACACTTACCATGTATTCATAACGACATTGTGGCTGTGAAAAGGAAGACTTTATTGGAGTTTACATACGGATACTGCAACGAAACCATATTTGGAGAATGTTGTCATAACTTATGTCCTCAGATGGCTTCATATGGCGTGACCGGCCGTTAAATAAGTATATGACGACATGCTAGAAATACTGCAAGGGATGGGCCACTGGATAGAGCTGTAGTGCGAAGTTCAAAATCACATTTGTTGACTATTCATCTAATGGTCGCACAGCCACTAGTACTGAGACCGTAACATACATGTGCCCCTCAAACGCTGTTCTTGCAGATACATGCCCTTCAAATGCTGTCCTCACAGGCATGTACATGTACCCTTCACATATCTTCATCAGAACTCTCCCACAGCGTCAGATTGGCAGTGCAGATATCGGTGATGGCATTTTCCATGCGATAAAGAGTCATGGATTACGATTAAGGAAATGACAAATCGCGCGTAACCAAGTAGTTGAAGTACAGATATACATGATAGACTAAAATGGCAATAGGAGTATTATTGAGTTGACTTGCTGGAAAGAAAACTTATATATGTAGTCAAACATTTTTTTTCAGAATGCAAAAACGTTTCTTAGCTTTGGAACCGTTACTCCCTCTCTCTCTTTCTCTCTCTCTGTCTCTTTCTCTGTCTCTGCCTCTTTCTCTGCCTCTTTCTCTGTCTCTTTCTCTGTCTCTCTCTGTCTCTGTCTCTCTCTCTGTCTCTCTCTGTCTCTGTCTGTCTGTCTGTCTGTCTGTCTGTCTGTCTCTCTCTCCCTCTCTCTGTGTGTGTGCGTGTGTGTGTGTGTGTGTGTGTGTGTGTGTGTGTGTGTGTGTGTGTGTGTGTGTGTGTGTGTGATAGCTTTTAAGGTCTTCGATGCAGAACCCTTTTGTTGTCAAACGCAGACCTAAGTAAGACCGCACAGAAGCAGCCAAGAGTGTGTTAAAGGTAACGGATACCCGACAAACTGCTGCCTGTAAAGTCTTGCCCGTAACTGAAGCGACCCCTCGCGACCTTCACGTGATCACGCGTCATCACCTCACGATAATGAGGAGTCGGTGGAAAAGTGAGCAATATTTCAGACGGGGGCAGGTTTCTTGTGTCGGCCTGCTGCAGGGATATTCCCAGGGTAGGAGTGGGGCAACCTCCGCCAGACCTTCCTAATGCTATCAGGGTGTGACTTTAAAGCTGCATTATGTAACATAAGCACGATAGGAAAAGTCAATTTTCGGGTCATTTCTTCACAAAGTTGAATTAACCTTACTTAGTTGCCAATAAGTGTCATTCGGGAAGTGGCGGTGCCAAAATACGAGTATTGCACCATACGAGTGTGTTTAAAAGTTGGAAATACAGCTGTCAACCATGTTTGTTTACATACAGTTAGTTTGGGGTGGTATCACAAACTGAGTGCGCCTCGTGTTTTAGCGCCAACCGGTGTTGAAAAGTGGATTCCGAAGTAAGTTACAATCACACGAAGATTTGGGGGAGGGTGGGGGAATTTCATAACCACAGACCACAAAAGGTCAGACACAGGAAGTTAGGTCCCAGAAGCCAACCGTGAGCCAACAGGAGGTTAATTGGCCTAGTGTTTGTTGTATGTTGGCCGGGTGCCGGTGGAAAATGCATAGACGTAAACAGAGAAATTCATAGTAATGAATAAAACACGAAATTCACAAAAAAGGAATATTTCGTGTATGAAATTTACGATTTCTTGTTTCATATTCATGTGTATCTCCAACCCGTGCAGATCTATGACCGGCTGGACCGGAGCTGTTGCGGATTTCATCCTTCCTCCTCGGAGCAGTGTGTCTTAGAAGCGACACACAGCGACTGTGACAATGATCACAGGGTAATGTTGGACCACATTCTGCAGCGACGTGGGGACACCAAACACCTGGTACTGGTAGAAAACAACGCCAGGTTCAACGTCAGCGAGAAAAGGTTGAACTACAGGTTACTGGAGGGCATTGACGTGTACGTGGGATAGTGTTATTTCAATGTATAACTTTTAATCTAAAACACTTGGTGTTAGCACTAAGTGTAAATGCTGTGTTACACGTAGATTTTTCTAATCCATGCCGTACTGAACCAATTATATTCTTCATATTCTACAGTATATTCTGCATCAATTAAGTCGAGAATATAATGTATAAATCTTTTTTAAAAGACTTCCGCGCACTTTTGAAGTTTTGAACAACCTGACAAAGACCAAAGGTTCGGTCACCAAATTCAGCTCAGGCCAGCTCGCTTCTTATTGCTGATGACAAAAAAACCCTAAACTGCCTGTTTATCTTTCCAGGTTCCCCAAGTCTGCCGTGGCTCTGTTGAAGACCCCAGGCCGGCTGATACAGAACCTGGTCCAGTCTCTGTTCACAGACAGAAGTTAAACTGCCTGTTTATCTTTCTAGGTTCCCCAAGTCTGCCGTGGCTCTGTTGAAGACCCCGGGCCGGCTGAGACAGAACCTGGTCCAGTCTCTGTTCACAGACAGAAGTTAAACTGCCTGTTTATCTTTCCAGGTTTCCCAAGTCTGCTGTAGCTCTGTTGAAGACCCCGGGCCGGCTGAGACAGAACCTGGTCCAGTCCCTGTTCACAGACAGAAGTTAAACTGCCTGTTTATCTTTCCAGGTTTCCCAAGTCTGCTGTAGCTCTGTTGAAGACCCCGGGCCGGCTGAGACAGAACCTGGTCCAGTCCCTGTTCACAGACAGAAGTTAAACTGCCTGTTTTATCTTTCCAGGTTCCCCAAGTCTGCCGTGGCTTTGTTGAAGACCCCGGGTTAGCTGAGACAGAACCTGGTCCAGTCCCTGTTCACAGACAGAAGTTAAACTGTTTATCTTTCCAGGTTTCCCAAGTCTGCCGTGGCTCTGTTGAAGACTCCGGGCCGGCTGAGACAGAACCTGGTCCAGTCCCTGTTCACAGACAGGCTGTACTGGGAGGCGAGCGGTGGGAGGCAAGGCGTGGAAAGACTGATCGACGTCATCGAAACACGAGCGAAGGCGCTGCTACGGCAAATGAAAGAGAAGAAAATTAGGGTTGCTCAGATGCACTGATATGTTGGAATTTATTTTTGTGTAGAACAGAAGGCCATGATTGGTAGTTATTTGTGATCTGCTGTTTGCTGCAGTTCAAGGTATTACAGCAAGATGTCGCCATTATAGCGTACAGTTCAGATTGTTTTGATGCGTTCAAACGACACAATACGTTTGTTTCTAATGAATTATTTGATATTCATGTCATTTGTTGTATCTTTACTGTATTCTTCTCAAGAAAGTGAATGTGCATTCATTAAAAATTTAAAATGCAATGATTTCTGTGAAAGAGAAAAGCAGCAGACTGAATAAATAAATGAGAAAAAAACCCGTATCGGGGACCATTTTGTTTTTATAATTCAAATGAAGAGATAAATTAAACGATTTCAGGGCAGTAAAAATTTTCTGGTCATTTTCAAGTTTAATGTTACAGTAGTAAGTTGAATCTACCCTATCCCATAGCATACTGATATATCTGTGTGGCAAAAATGTGATGTCGCTGCTTGTTTGGTATCGTCCTACGCTCTTATTGGTGGTACCCAAAAAATAAAGGGTCTCCTCACATAGCTTGTTTTTACACAGATAAAATAAAGAAGACAATATCGCATTCTTTGAGTTTTTAATACTTTGTTGAGATGATCAGCGACAAATAAAGGTTCCCCAAGCGATGCATAGGGTATATTGCTACAGGTTCTGGGCTATGCCACAGTTGCTATTAAAGATAACTTTAGTCATTCTAAATGGGACATTGATCTTTAGCCTATCATCTGCACCCCACTAGTTAGTGAAATCTTGTATATACAATACCATAAAGCAGCAAACCATCTAATCATGAATGACCAGACCTTGTTGTGGCACGATTTTAAAATTCAATGCAATCAACAAAACAAGCTATCAATGGATATCAGCAACAGTATTGTTCCTATTAACTTCACATTATTTTAGTTAAATCATTTGAATTTACAGAGCATTTACGTAGATTTAATCTATATTTACATTGTTTACACACTGTATTTATTAAAAACATCTTTTGGTATTGATACTTAATACATAGAAGCAAGGTGTCGCCACTTCTATTGCAGTTGACAACTACTTCTGGTGTCCTTAACAAAAGAACAAATTCTTACATTTCTACCTTGTAATTATATGATGTTCTGCAACATGTTATAGGACAATCTCTCAAATGAAAAAGGGTTTACCCTCTAAAGTGCGGTGCTTTGCCTTCAGATATGTAAGAGAAACACTCTCGCGTAAAGATTAGCAGAAATATGCTCCTTTTTTGGTCTTAAGTGTATGTATTTGTAAAAGTCTTCAGCGCAACAGATTCAAGATATTTTGTTTTGATAGTGTAGCGGCACCAAGATACATATCTACAACATTCAATCTATCAGGTTACCTGCAAACAGTCCTATTATATCAGTGCGCTGTAAGCTTTTCCCCCTCCTCTTTTTCTCATCACGCAGAAGTAATGCCACCCGATGAATACGAGCATGAAGATGACCGGAATTGTCACACAGAGGGCGACCGCCACGCCCAAGTTGTAGTGCGAACCCTTACCATCTTCCGGGCATGTTTCTGCTTTGCTAAACTTTCCGCCCTTCACAGAGAACGGCTGAACTTGGACATGACTAATGCTTAGCACGTGGTTACGGTCAAGGCTGAAGGACTGTTCTGAATCGCATTTTAAGGACGAGCCCATGGAGGCCGAAAGATGTGTGTTGGAAAAGTTAGAGTACTGGACAAGAACAGGTTTGCCGGTGGCAGACGAGTCCGGAAACCTGGCCTTGTCCAACACGTACCCAAGGCTGACCCCAGACAACATGAACGCGCTTTCCACACCATTGGAGGTGACGTTGGCGTCGAAGGTAAAAGTCAAGTTGAAGTCGCCGCTCTGTAGTCCAAGTGTTATGTGTGAAGTGTTCGGTCCACAGGAGCCACTTGACTCGGCGGATTCAGGCAGACTGACCAGGACGGCTGCAGCGGTAGATGGTGAGGTGGAGTATGTGATGTTGACCGTGATGGCGGCTTGTAGGATGAGACAGGGTTCTCCCGATTGGTTGACGTACCACGTTCCGGACGTGGGCCCTGGGAAAGTCGTGGTAGGGACATGCGGGGTAGTGTGAATATTGGTAGTGGGAGGAGGTGTAGTGGGAATTCGAATCCGTGTGGTTTTCATTGAAGTACTGGGTAACGTCGTATTTGGTGGTGCAGTGTGAACATGGGTTGTATTAGGTGAAGTGGTGTAGATATCGGTTGCATTTGGTGTAGTGTAAACATGGGTTATATTAGGTGCTGTAGTGTGAACATGGGTTGTATTTGGTGGTGTAGTGTGGACGTGGGTTGTATTAGGTGCAGTAGTAGTGTATACATGGGTTGTATTTGGTGGTGTAGTGTGGGCGTGTGTTGTATTAGGCGCAGAAGTGTAGACATGGGTTGTATTTGGTGGTGTAGTGTGAACGTGGGTTGTATTAGGTGCAGTAGTGTAGACATCGGTTGTATTTGGTGTAGTGTGAACATGGGTTGTATTGGATGGTGTATTTTGAATATCAGTTGCATTGGATGGTGTAGTAACGTCCGTTGCATTCGGCGGTGTACCGGTGTCCGTGCCCTCTACCGTCGCATGAGGTTTTGAGGTCGATGTGACCATGGCGTGAGACGGGGTAGCCTCGTCAGGAAAGACCGTAGAGGTTTTGGGCACATCGGTACTCCCTGTATGAGAAGGAGAAATAAAATTCATTGGAAGTACTAGTAATAGCTCCAGGAAGTGATCAAGAAAGTATCAATTTTAACACTATGTTGAGGTTTAAAGTGTACAGCTGAACCCAGAGTGACACAAAACTAGTCTGCTTGTCACAATGGCTGATCGTTTTGTGTACATAAGGGGTCATGAACATACGAGCAAACAATAGACTACGTGTACAGGCTGACGTTAGACTCGGCTACTGTAGAATTATTGTCCACACTTGTCACTGTGTTTAGAGTTTGAAACGTGTGTCATAGAGGGTACATTGACCAAAGGGATCTACCGAGCACAGTTAAACGTTTCAAATGAGCCTAGCAGCCGGCCCAGATGTTGGTATTATCATGAATATCAGACATGTTTTCGTAACAAGTTACATGTCAATATATATATATATATATATATATTACACTTACGTAACTGACTTTACCAGGTTGAATGCATTACAGGTGTTATAGGATGTGGAGAAAGGATTGAGATTCAGAACTTTTTAAAGAAATATTTTGTTCTTCACCATGACTACTACCAGTAAAGGATGAAAAGTCTACACGTAACGATACCTGTCTCGCCGTTCCTCGCGACCTCCCGCCCACTGGCGCCCACTTCCATGGCCGATCCACCCGACCAGGTAGAACTGTGCGCCCCTGCACAACAACATACCAGCACCAACACCACAAACAACAGCCCAGGGGACGCCATGATCTTCTTACAGCCTCCTAGTCCCTGTGCGGTGGTCAGTCTTGTCTCTAGAAGGATTATCAACAGGTGTTAACAAGGTGTAAATGTTACCTGCGTCATACAGGTGAGTAACTGTTACCTGCGGAAGGTCAAGGGTCATTTGTCTTTGTTGTTAGCTGATGGCAGGGAAACGCAATATTCGTTTCTTATGTAACTCAGGATTATGTAAAAACGTTTCAAGTAGCTGTCGGCAAAATTGCGTAAAGTCGTTAGATAAATGACAGGAATGTCTTTTTACCCGTTACATTCACCATTAAGTCCAAAGAAAATCTTACTCGTGAGTTTAAAAGTATAGGTGTACAGGTAACTTGAACTATTTTAAACAACGTAACGTTATAGACAAGTGGTTAATCCAAAGTGTCACCGACATTGTTTCGTCCACTGAGAGTTTTTGTTGATGTTTGTAGTTAATCTTTTCGTAGCCTTCTCAATGTTAATGGCAGGTAGATTCAGGAGTATACAATCATGTAAAAAATAGCCATCCTGCCATTTTCGTCTTCCATACAACATAACAATAATGCAACGAGAAATTATCAGGAAAGTCGACATCATGCTTGAAAGAAAAGTCTCTTTATTGTGTGAACATTATAAATGAAGAACCACGTCATTTTTGTGTACATAGACAACAACTGTATCATCTACAATGTACGTATACTACTATTGGCTAAGGGTAAACATAAGCTAACTTATCTATCATTCATTGTGTGTGTTTTTGGCACCACAAGTAGTAGCAGAATTGATATTGTCAGTGATATCGCAATGGAGGTTTGTTCAATGTTGGTTCGGTATCACTTTTATATATATGTGTAGATATGCCACCTCTTTTAAACGGGCTAAATTTTTCTTACACTAGTAAAAATATAGCTTTAACATTTAAGGTTTTATAGTTGTCTTTCACCGTTCTGCAAGCGCTATTTTGGCAGTTTCTGCTATATTAAAATTTCAAATGAAACCACCATGCTTACAACACTTTTCCTAACAGCCAATGCAAGTAGAATGGACCAAATGATATTGCCAAAGTTTTATATAATATTCATCACTTTATTGCACCTATAAATTAGACAACTTTCCCACATTCCCATTTCATGTGTAATTTCAGCCTTCACAAATCTGAAAAATGGTAAAAAGTTCTCAAAATGTGCACTTTTGAAAACAGCTAAGTAATAATTCTAGCAAGAGCAATTATTTCTACACAGATGGATATGATACATAAAATCTTGTACCAATATACAAATCAAACCTCTTTCTGTAATCTGTTATTTTGCACGCATTGATGATTATATAACAAATGAATAGTATTAATCATATCAACTTAATTGTAACTTAATCATTCAATATGCTGATAAAGGTGGTTGATAATTTTATCTTTTTGACAGTGGCACTGGCAGATCATAAAGTAAGCAATGTTACAAAAGAGGCTAGACGTAGACTTAAAATTTGGAATGTTAGAACTATGGAAAAAGGGAAATATCTATAAATTAAATAAATTTCAGTTTCCTTCACATTGTATGTTTATTGACCATATTTCAGGAAAAATACCGAAAAAGCATTTTTGAACATTTATGTACATGTATCATAATGGTATCTGTTTGGCATGATATGGCTGACTAGTGTCAAAGTACCTGTACTGTTACATACACATGAAGTAATGTTTGAAAAATATTTGTCCAATGTCATGATGAAGCCATAAGCAAGTTGAGCCCTTCCTAATACATAAATGATCTAACTAACGTACATATACATGTAGTTTAATATATAAAAGAATGTTATATAGATGTTATCTTTAAAATTTCTGCCCAGGTATACAAAGAGATCTTGCATCTACTGTACGATTGAACTTTTACATGTATTTGTTGTTCTTACAGGTATCGTTCAATATCTGTAGAAGGTAACATGGCCGTTTGAAAGTTTCGGCACTTTTGTTGTGTCAAGTCCCCATATAACCACTGGAGTAATAATTAATATACTAACAGGTAATACTACATGTACACTGTATATCTACTGACATTGGAATATAAAATGTATAAACTTCTCTTTAGACATTAGCGTAAATGGACACATACACTACTGAAAACTAAAGGAAAAACATTTCATTCTAGCCTAACAGAAATTGACACTGTTGATGTACATATGATCTACGGTCTTAGAAACAAGTAAGTTTGTTGAAGTGGCCCAAAATACACCAAAAGAATTCCGTAATATATAACATGTAGATACAACCTTTCATTGTTCAAAGATTTAATACCTGTACAGGCTGGCCTCTTTGGAGTCAGATTAACTGACTCCAGTATATGGCACAAAGTGTATCTTGGCTTGATAACCTTGCCGACATACGTATTCACTATCAACAACTCACAACATCAAATCATGGCACGTTTACTACCGAAATGTATCTGAATATACAAATTTCTCTGTGGATTTGCTGTACATATATACATCTGTGATATGTCTATCTTACTGATATTGGCAACGAACATGCACATCCAATTCTTGATGCACATCGGTAGAAATGAAACCCTTCAATTGTCACAGGCCAATTGTAATGACTGGACTTCATCACCTTTAGGCCACACCAATTTGATTTCTTGGTTATTGTTTTTTTCTGCTCATTTTTCTTATTTGTTTATTTCTTTTTAGTCTTTTTATATTTTGCCTGCCTACCCTTTTAAGTTCCTGCAAACTTCCAATAAACTAGATTGTTGTGAAATGTGAATACTGGAAGGGTTAAGATTTGACACATTGCTTGAGCCTTTTTTACCAGGAACAGCCTCCACTTTAATTCCGGACTTCCACTTTAATTCCGGACTACTTCCCATATCTCAGCAACCTTACATCTAGATGGGCTAATGTTGGTAACTACATGTACAGGTAAAAATGATGTAAGAAATGCGTAGCAGCCATTGAGGACCCCTTAGGGGTTAACCCAATTCTGGAACCGGAGCCAGAATTCTGGGAACTTGAGCTCTAGTTCTAATTCTGGGTTGAGAATTCTGCAGAATTGGGTTAACCCCTAAGGGGTCCTCAATGGCTGCTACGCATTTCTTACATCATTTTTACCTGCAGTTAACGACATTAGCCCAGATATCTAGATGTAAGATTGTTGTGATATGGGAAGTAGTCCGGAATTAAACTGGAAGTCCGGAATTAAACTGGCTGTTTATCAGGCTCTTTTGATACAAAAGTGGCGATGATGCCATTAATATTGGTAATCCCATCTCTAGAAGTCGGTGTCCCAGCCCGAGGTCTCCTCTGGGGGGACGTCCGTCTCCCGGGAATATTTATCAAAGTTACTCGTGTCATTTGGTCCTCGTACCTGGAAAACAAAAAAGGCAAAATATGAAGGGGTGACAATAGCACAATAACATACTACGGAAGAAAAGTTTTCAATGGATTAGTTTTTAAAAGTATGATTTTTTGGATAAACCAGTTTACTAAGTGAAACTTTACCTTTGGAACTATGGGAGGTTGTGTTGACTGTGTGGTGAGTCCGTCCCAGTCAAACCCCTGGAACCACCTGAAAAAGGAAGGAATTCTATTTAATCTGTTATGATATACATTCCAGTTTTCCTTATGCTACGTACAGGTACTGCATGACTGTACATATCTTTACTCCTCCACTTGTACAGTCCTGTCCCCACCTAACACAACACAACACAACACAACACAACACAACACAACACAGCACAGCACAGGACAGCACAGCACAGCATGACACGACACGAACATGTACTTGAAGAACATGTACCAAGTAGGAAGGTCTACAATATAGATTCTGGCAAATCCATGTTTCCTGAGCTCCACAGGCTTTAAGGGACCCACGTTTCAGCACCAAGGACATGTACAACACAGGCAGTATTATGGTACTTACTTGTGCTTCTTGATGTCGTTCATTCCATTCTTCTGATAGCCCAACCTCTCTGATGGGTTCTCTCTGGTGAAAGACAGATATTCATCAGTCAACTAATAATTGCCAACTAAACCTCACGTGAATTACGTAAACCACATGACTGTGACAATGTACATGTATGTATATCCAGACTTTGTTAGGTATTGTCTATGAAGATTCTTAAGCTTGGCTGATATAAAATGTCAAACATTCTTAACTCAATTCTTCTTCAAAAAAGTCAAAACTTTTTATTTTTGACTTTTATTGAACTTTATTTCAAAGCCATAAGAAATGTTAGCTTCACTCTCAAACTCTAAACTTTTCACAGGATTTGAGCCTCGACGTTCACATACTTGCATAGCTTCTTGATGAGATTGTTGGCGTTCTTCCCGATCTTCCTGGGGAACTCTACGGCGTCGATGCCCTTCAGGATCAGGTTGTAGGTCTTCATGGGGTCGGAGCCAGAAAACGGTGGCCTGCGGAATATAAGACAAAGCGCTTGAAATCTAAAAGTACACCAGACACTCAAACAAACGTTCAACATCATAAAATGTATAGATTTGATATCATAATGATACAAGATATGCTTATAAAACACACACGTTGAGGCTGGTGTACATCTGACTTACAAAACTTGCTATATGGTGCCCTTAATCTTGCAATTTAAAATAAAAACTTTGTGTGACTGATTCTGCAAAACAACTGTTTTTTTTCCATGCTTTTTCCATTTTGCCTCATTCTGTTCTTTTACACCTAGCAGCCCTTTGCAATTGGCATTATACAATACAAAACAATGTACCAGTACAATCATCATGTAATCCATGTAACCGACCTGAGGGCACTTTGCACTGGTAAGGTATATAAGTGAGAACTTCATGCACTTGTGTCATTAGCCTCTGTACACTTGAAGAAGCCACACAGGCAAAACTGGTCGTGTGACAGGCTGAATAAAAGTTCTAAACGGGAACTATGCGGCTCCAGATGTCTTACTGAGGGACGACTGCGTGTGCAAGATGTCGGTTAGCTTGAGGATTGAATCCCCTCTACTATATAATCATCATATAATTGGATGAGCAGAATTCTCTAATCAAATCACAGTGTGTTCCTTACGTCCCAGTCAGCAGCTCAAACATGAGGATGCCGAGTGACCAGACGTCTGCGGAGTAGTCGTGCCCCTTGTTCAGGATGATCTCAGGTGCCACGTACTCAGGTGTGCCACAGAACGTCCACGTCTTGTGCCCAAAACCTATCTTCTTGGCAAAGCCAAAGTCACACTGAAAGGAGAGAATTAGATTATTGAACATTAGTGAACATTTATTGCTTTTCTTCCACGAGGACTAAATATTACTTACAAACCTAAGTAAGAAGGAAATATATGTAGTTAGGGATAATACAGCTTTATACTATAAAAAAAAGAGGCTGAGAAATGACTTCTTGAAACTGGATTTAACTTTGACTTCTTTGGAAAAGAAGAACAAAACATCCCTGGCTAGCATCTCTTCTCTCTCCAAAGTATTACAGTTGGGCAACTGTTTTCAGAACCTGAGGAAAATTCTGTCAGAGTCAAGTTTCCCCCTTGGCCATCTGTTTTCATCTTGTCCTCTTGCTGAATTTTTCTGAGAACCAGTGTGGCTGTAAGCAATTTTTTTCTGCAACTCGCCCTGAGGGCCTCCATCCATCCTGGCTTGTCCCTTACCAGCTTGACATATCCCCTCTGGTCCAGTAGCAGGTTCTCAGGTTTCAGGTCTCTGTAGATGATACCTCTGCCGTGCAGGTATGTGAAGGCCTGAACCACACAGGCTGTACAGAACCGCGTCGTGTGGTCATCAAATGAACCTCTGTACAGAAAAATAGATCAGTTACTTCACTGTAAACAAGATTTCATCAGACATACAATAACATAATGTGACACATCACATAGTAGCATATTACCAAGTTCATATATAGAACTATCGTAGAGTGGAACTCGCTGCTACCAAGTACAGTAGGGGCATCATCACTGGATAGTATTAAACAATGTTTAGAGTTAGATGTGCAAAGGCTAGGGGTAACAAGTCGCTCAGTGTAACATAGCCAGCTGCCGCCACGCCGCGTGCCTGCGAAGCTGGGGTGTTACGCTGAGGGGTGGTAATACCAGCTATACAGATACAAATATCTACTAATATATCAGATTGACAGATGAATTACTCAGAATTGGGCAGTGCAGTTAGCTGTATTTTCAGCAGGGGGCATGAGTAATTTGTCTAGTAAGGGTGCTACTCTATACAAATGTACTCACCTGTCTCTCAATATGGTCCAGAGTTCTCCCCCTAGACATGGCTCCATCATCATGTACACATACCTTTTGTCCTTAAACGTCTTGTACAATCTGCAGGTGAGAAGGTGGGTTATTATCACTTAGATCAGCAAAGCAACATAAAACTCTCTTTTAGCACCACTCTGTCATTCGTGTTAGTTAACGGATTGTGATTGTTCTTTGCTGCAAATCTTTTAATATTAAGTGTTGAAATATGTCAAAGGTGCAGGAAAAATACCTGCAACTAGGTGACAGAAAAAGGTATTCCATACGTTGATACCTTAGACTAAGACATGCTTAAGACAGGTACGACATACTTGATGATGAAGGGAGAGTTACAGGACATCATGATTGCCTTCTCGGAGTAGATATGCTCTTGTTGTCTGGTGTTGACGATGTGTTTCTTCTTAAGGCACTTCAGGGCAAAGGACTTGTCCTGCCACTTGACCTGGTGGGATGGGAAAGCAATAATTTTTAAAAAATCATCTTCGAAATTCATCTATTAGTAAATAGTCAGTTGGAGAACAAGGAACAAACTGGTAGAAAGAAGAAGATGAATTCATAATAAAAATGGAAGAAGAGTTGGAGAGAGAGAGAGAGAGAGAGAGAGAGACATAGAAAAAGAGCGTATAGACTGAGATAGATAGATATAGAGATAGACGTAGATACTATTAGATAGAGATAGACGGAGAGAGAGACAGAGAGACAGAGAGAGAGATACAGACAGAAGGAGCAAGAGTACAACATTTTACCAGCTCCACCCTGCCGAAGCCTCCGACTCCCAGAGTGGCCACGATGTCCAGATCATCCAGTGAGACCTTGGCGTACAGCAGCATGTCCTGGGCTGGTCCGTTCACTTGGTCACCCGAGGATGGAATACTCGTCCTGAAAGGTACCAAATTTGTTATTCTGTGTCAACAGGACTGTTGCTGAGGGTTTTTTCTGGGTTTATAATTTTTTTCTGTTTTCTCAAGGTTGCTTGACATTGGAATGTGCTTAGCACTGAAAGAATAAATATCTAAAGAGGTCTTCATTTCATTTTTAGGTGGATGCTCTTGCAAAAGTTTTAGAAGTTCACAGTTTTAGAATTAATTGTAGTATCAAAACTGTATCAAGGAAACATTGAAGAGGATTTAAGCACAGTGTTTGCAACATGTAGCTTACCACGCATTTAGCTATAAGTTTCCTCAAGAAAATATCGAGGCTCTTTCATGGTTTTAGTAAGGTGTGCTATTGCATTAGAGACACATTAATTGTAGAGGTTTAAGCAAAGTGGTTGCAGAAATTATCTAAGAAACAAAGAGACCTGTTATTGTTTTCACAAGGAGATGTGTTAATGACAATGACCACACAGTTAGTCACAGCTTGCATGGGTGACTTGCCTTGAATCATTTCAAAAGTTCATGATTGAAACAAACAAATTCTTTCAGGTGGTGAACAGGGAAAACAAACACAAACTTTAACAGACAACCATAAATAATAGGAAACAGGGATTGAGTGGGGCTTGTGGGGAAACACACATAGGAATGAAAGAATTGTGTTTCTTCAGAACCATGAACTTTTGAGATGGATCTTCAGGGATGGTGGTACTTACTGACTTTCCTTGGAGGAGGTGCTGGACTTGATATCTCTACTGCCACGTTTCTGCAGTATTCTACACACATAACAACCAAGAATCTTGCCAAACGGGTCCAAAACAGAATCTCGTACACGTACACCTTCAACCGATTCGCTCACTTGATTGGTTGGTCATCAGAACTAGACTACTGTATAATTAGTTTGAAATTTGGACTTCTCCATGCTGTGATGTTGCAATTATTGACTTAAGAATTTAAGACTGAGATTTGATCTTAAAGGAAATCAAACAGACTCCTTTTTTTGGAGTGAAGGAATTATCTGCTATGACAGAGATTAATAACTGGTACTTTTTATATGACAGTGATGTATGGATTGGTTTGAATAATTGTATGCTTACTACTAGTAATCATTGTGACATGTAAACATGGGGTATGTGAGCATGATTGATAACTGATTATGATAATATCCAGGAATGATTCTGCCTGGTAACAGACAAGTTTATGAAATAACAATCTGATTCAGTTCTGAAATCAATAACTCATCATCAATATGATCACAAAATTAATATGTACATCACACAATGGAATGAAATTATTATACATTGCAGCAATCATGCAACACTTAGCGCTACATTTGTAAGTAAGATATTAAAACAATGTTGGAAAATCATATGGGAGATTAGTGCCTAATAACAGTTACAATAAAACCACTGCCATTTAATCTATATTGCAGACATAAAAAATAAATATTAAATGCTCTTGCACAGCTAAATGTATAGCTAAACACAGCTCTTGCACAGTTACATAACTCAGCAGCACTACACAACAAGAAGCATTCATTTAATAAACGTAGAATGCACAAAAGAAATGATCAATTTTAATTCAGTTTTTGATACCTTCAGATATTAAGAAGACATACCTGGCAGCTCCTCTGTTCTCGTCTTCAAGACTGTACTGCTCATCGACCTTCTTAATCTCATTAAGGGGACCAATCAGTTGGTTAAAGGCTCTGTAAAGATACACAAAATAATCATAAAATTTAAATCAAAGTTTAATACAATAAATTATCATACTATTATCTTGTACAATATTCTTGATGACTCTGACCTCTCCCGTATCTCATTTATTTCTATTTTTAGTTTCCTGTTTTTAGTTTCACTGATTATGTTGATAGGTTATGTTACGTGTAATTAAGTTATAAGTTTATGTTGTGTTGGTTACTGTATGTTATGTGTCATAAGTTGTAAGTTTTAGTCGACTCCATGAAGACTAGTGAAGTATTCATGTACTCACTAATGGAGATCTCTGAAATAAACAAATAAACAAAAAAATAAGATACAACAGTGATAGTTAACAAACAAATAGATAGAGAATAGATATTAATATAATAATTTATGATGAAACATAACTTACACTCTGTCCAATGTGAGACATTTCACCCCACCAACAGCGATGACATTTGCTGTTCTTTTATCTTCACTGTTGAAAACATAAAATAAAGCAATCAGTACAATTTACAGCAAAAACATGGTTCCAGTTGCATTTTGTGAAGAAAAAGTTGGTGGCATTAGGGATAGGAAATCACCATTGATTTAGCTCACTATGAAAATGTATAGTTTTAAGACATAACTGTTAACAGTAATTTAGTATCTTCTTATAGTCTGTTCTACAAACTCTTACACTAAGGATAATAAGTGTATTACAGAGAGGTATACAGTCAGGTATTATTAAATAAAATAATGGTTACACCAAAGAGTTCCAATATCTTTAAAAAAATTAAAACAGCTTTTCTGTCAGAACTTTGCTCATGTTCCATTCTCTGACAATGATGCAAAATCAGAAAATTAGAAAATCACTGAAGGCAACAAAAAAGAAAAAAAGGAAAAGAGTTTGAGATAACCTGAGAAGTGCTTTCTCTCCAAAAGTCTCTCCTCGGCTGAGTGTTTTGATCAGTTTTGGCTCCTCCACACCCTCTATTTTCTGGGTCACCTTAACCTGTAAGAACAATTGATCAAAGGAGACTTATCCATTAACAACTGTCACCAGCAACCGGGTTGCTCCCAACTCACAGATGTAACAACATGCCATCCAGTTAATTGTGTACCAGGTTTAATTTGATGCATGAAAGAACCCTTTCATCTATGATTATCATTAGCAGAATCTTAATCACGAGTAAGGGTATATGATTTTCATTTTACACCACAAATCAATGTAAAAAGAATAGATTATTGAAAACTATTTTTTCTTAGGATTAGAATTAAGCATGAAGCCCCTGGACAATTGAAATTAGAATTAAATTTTTGTTGGTTGTTTTTGGCAGGTTTTTGCAACAGCTGTCAGATATTACCTAAAATGATGCTGGCTTGTCAATGTGTCTCTTACTCATTATGTGATTACACGAATGAAGAGTAATTTTAATTCTACCCTTAGGGTGCTAAAAGTTACGATAATTATGAGCTTAAAGATGTCTATCTAGTATGCATTAAAGTCTGCTACTGTGAAGATACATGCAAGTGTATCAACTGAAAAATAATCTCTTCTCTTTTACTGATAAACCTAACAGTGCCGACGTTTGGTCATTTCAGTCCACCAAGGCAAAAATTATCATCAAATTTTGCTGCCCCCACTCCATCTAGCCGAATGGAAAATCCCTAGTACATGATACCGGCATCAGGTGAAAATTGCGCCACGCAGTTCCAATTATAGCATGTCAGACTCTCTAGGATCCTTCTCCTACATTATGAAAAGTACACTTCATCTCTTCATGTCAATTATGGCAGCCCTCACACCTGTCAAACCTTTAAAAGCTTACGGCACATGCCAGTCAAGGCTAGAGAGTCAAGCCTCTGAAAGGTTGTCATCAAGTATGGTACTGAAAAGTGGTCTAAGTGATTTACCTGAACTACATCATATAAATCATAGTTGATATCTGTAACTAGGCACAAAATATGAAAAGTAATGGATCATGATGTGACAATTTTAGGACTTTTTAGAAAATTTTGAAACTGAAATTCAACATCAAAAGTTTGCGCCATCATGATAACGTTAACCATCTACAATCAGTTTTTCGTAATTCAGATGCCATTTTTTTTAGCTGACACTACTTTCAATTCTTAACAAGCACTAAGTTTTTTATTCAGCATTCTGAATAAGGTTGCAGGAAAGTCAAGTTCAACAGAAATGGCTAATTTCCAATTCTAGGCATAATTTGAAAATAATAGTATCACATCATTGCACTTTACAAGTGTCCTCTCAACAAAATTTTGAAACATGTTCCACTTTAATTTTGGGGCACTTATTGAATAGAATGTGCCAAATGCTGACCTGATGTTTGTACAATGTTGTTTGGAACATCCTATATATATTCTCTCACAAGTAGAACACTGAAAGCTCAAAGATGCAAAACACAACGTGAAGTATGGTAGATGCACTTTGAAACCCTGCAATCTATCCAATTCTTTCTGCTGCAAGGGTTGTTTCTACCAGCTTTTACCTCTTCCTGTTATTAGGTCTAATATGGCCTAATGGGCAGTATCCCTCTCCTGAATTGATTGGGGCTTCTTTTGAACTTGTTATTACAGGAAGAGTGTTTCAGGCTCAGTAAGCCTCCAGAAATGCAGACGCAGAAGGCCTTTGAAATGTTTTAACGGAAATGTTTGAACAAAGGGCTTCTAGGGTCACGGAAATAGCTTTGCATTAGAGAGAAAATGGTAAAAGTGGAATTCCCCAGTTGACGTGGGTCGTGTTATGAGACCTAGAAGATTGACAGGCTCACCTCGCCCTCAATAATGATGAAGAAAGTATCTCCAGTCTGGCCCTCTCTGATGATGTACTCTCCTTCATGGTAGAAGTCCTGCAGGACACATTACAGGGAAGTAATAAAACAGTTATTAAGAAGTTCGAGTTGGTGGGCAATCCACAGAGTCCAATAAGTGAATCTTTGGGAAGTTTTAGATGCCAACATGAAGTAGTGGACAACACATAAAGTACGAAATGAGAAGGTTTTGGGCAGCACTCATGGGGGCATAGCCCCCACTTCATGGGGAATGTGGTGGGTTCTTTCATGTGATCAGGGTTTGGCTCTTCTCAAACACTGGACCAACACCTTACAACGTCTGTCCTTAAGAGCTACAATTGTTGTCAATTCCAGCTGTACGTCTCGGAATACAAGATAATCTCATTGCATATTTGACAGTTACATTCTGAACCAAACTGGTTCTACGCTACGTCTACATTTAATTTATAGTCACTTGATATGTACAATGAGATACTGAATTCTTTATAAAACAGTATACTATGGACTTCTTGTGCCACAAAGTGTGAGTTCAAATGCTGATCTGATGTTTGTACAATGTTTCAACATCCTATGCTCTCTGGCTTCTTACAAGTAGAACACTGAAAGCTCCAAGATGCAAAACACAACATCAAGTATGGTCGATGCACTTTGAAAGCCTGCAATCTATCCAATTCTTTCTGCTGCAATGGTTGTTTCTACCAGCTTTTACCTCTTACTGTTATTAGGTCTAATATGGCCTAATGGGCAGTATCCCTCTCCTGAATTGATTGGGGCTTCTTTTGAACTTGTTATTACAGGAAGAGTGTTTCAGGCTCAGTAAGACTCCAGAAATGCAGAGGGAGAAATTTCAAAGATGTAACTAGAAGACGTTGGGCCTGCCGCCAACACGGATAGATCACGAGCGCGTGAGAGTCTGTTCAACTTTAGCAAGTTAACTTTGATCAAAATCTATACTGCCTGCTCCTGTCGAAGCAGCTTTCAGGAAAATTTAACCACGAAAACTCGTTTAAGGATAAGATTCACATAAACTTGAATGTGTTGATTCTAAAATTGACTTGCTCTCTGAAGAAGAAATTCTCAGCTCATTTTTCAGATGTGTTATTGCTTCGAAGTATAACATGCTCTTGTTATCGATCAACAGATTCCTGCAAAGCTTTCATAAAACAAACACAAAATCGTGCCCTGGGGATAACAATTATGTTTCTGGCTCTTTATTCAGGTTGGAGGATGACTATTAATTGTCTAAGAAATGCTGAAAAATGAGACTACCTTAAATGCCCAACAAGACAAAAAGGTTTTCACACTCTCGCCTCCCTATGGAGGATGTCACCCATCAATCAGGATAGTATAGCTTCACGGCAAATGTCAGACTTGTGAGAACTTGTGCAGATTATGGATGGGAATGTTTGAAAGAAGCCTGTGGATTTGCCACCACCTGCAGGATAAGTGTAAATAGCGTGTTTGCCCCCAGGCAGTCGGGTGTTTAAAAGCAGCTGCACAGAGATAAGGCAAAGATCAATGTACAATTCAGAACCTGTGTGCAAGCTCGTTCTTACCATGGATTTTGGGCTTGAAGTGATTTTTGCCATTGGGAGGTGTTGAATGTATGCACAATTTTTTTCAGGTAAAAATATCTTCAGTTGCTAACTTTCTTCTTTTTCTTCTTTTATTGTTTTAAATTCCTTGTTTCCAGCCAAACTTCTGCAAATGGTGTTTTTTAACCTCTTTTTATTATTATTAGATGAATGTTTGCTGCTACTTCTTGGTCTGACACGTTTTCCCTTCTTGTTAGAATTCTATCCTCTAATAATTGACTTTATAATTTCATTTAGATTTACTAAGGCTTTGCACTTTCATAACTTTTATTTTAACCTCTTGGATACCAATCCCATTTATACATGAGGACTTCCAAACCATCCTCCTTTTTCAGTAACATGTAGAATGTACACCCTACTTATCATATACCATTTTAATTTTCACAGATATGTGTGCAAAGCAGTTATATATAAATAAAGATGCAAGGAAAACATTTACTAGTACCGAGTACAGGAGATTCCATTTTTATGACTCATCAGAATTAGTATCGTGTAGAAGTACATTATTCATACTGCAGTCTAGTATATCTATTAGAGAATCAAGAATGCCTTGACCCCTTTTATACATGGCAATAACTACATTCACACACTGTCAGATCATATCTGAGTTTGAATCCTACACGTCTTACAGCACTGGCAAACCTAAATAGTTGCAGGTAACTGAATATGAAACAGACCCTATTTCCCTGAATAAAGAGACTCTTTTTACACAACCAAGTGTTTTATTCAGCTGACGTTTCGGTGACCGTCTGTCACCTTCCTCAGGGCAATTCTGACCGGTTCACATTGCGCACTGTAACACTGTCGCTGCTATGTGAGACCCTTTTTCCCTTATAACGTTATACTTTGGAATATGTCTGAATTTGTGAAAATAAAATTAGGATGACTGATTGTGTAGAATGTGTTTCTAAATCGAATTATTGCTGACTGTTTCCTTTCACCTGATATGATGACAAGGTATAAGGCCGTTCAATCTAAGGTTGTACCTGAATCAGATGTTGGATTATTGGCTCTCCAAAGGTTGTCAAAAGATTGATAAAACTGCCTGGTTTTGATTTGTGTTTGAAGATGAAAACATGCTACGCTTCCACGAAACTTCCTAATGAAAGCTGACTAAAATACAGCTTCCTGGATATGAAGCAATTTCACACGAACGACCCCTACACTCATCTTGAAGGTCAGGCCATTAGCCGGACTGGCTGCTACATTATACTGTGGGCAGGGGAGCCCTGCATGAGCAA
The DNA here is from genome assembly GCA_013266295.2 of Branchiostoma floridae x Branchiostoma japonicum. NCBI lineage: Eukaryota > Metazoa > Chordata > Leptocardii > Amphioxiformes > Branchiostomatidae > Branchiostoma > Branchiostoma floridae x Branchiostoma japonicum. Next base: position 2,634,496 of record CM023837.1, read on the forward strand.
TTACCCAGTGCACCTTGCCATCAAGTAAATAGGTTCCAGTGTGTGTAACAAGCCTGGGCATGACTTGAATAAGTAGCTCCTACAGCAAACCAGACATTATGATGCCTATAGGCTAGCATTTTATCACGCACTCACATGTATTAAAGGGGGGGAAATTGGACCTTTTATGTTGACACTTTGAACGGTTTCCAATTCTAAATGGAATCACACTTACATGTGATCAAAGCAGATTAGATTTCATGCGGGATTTCAAGGCGCACCCCGAGTGCTCGAGAGGAAGAGAAAGTATCCAGCTGTAGGGTGGAAATGATTTCTTACCACTTCAAGGCAGTCTGCTATCTTGGAGAGTTTGGCATGTGGTAGCTCCTTCAACAAGGACACACTGTGCAGGGATAGAAGGAAAGTTAAGTTATATCATTATCAAATGCATATTATTACAAACTTAAGCTAGAAAACATAGAAATTTGATTTTTTGTTATCTCTAGCTATATGTATACAGGACAATGTTATGAAAACTACAACTTTGTGTCGCCTTAAGGCTAAAAAAATGAAGACAATGTCATATGTCATCATTTTCTAGTCTTTATGGCGACCTTGAATGCTCTTGAAGGCTGTGTAAGAACATCTCATGTTTCCTCCTGTGTGTCTCAAAGTGACTGGTAGTGGGATGACATACAAAAGAAAATCCTGTCTTCCAAAGTAAGAAAGCCCTTTCAAACCTGGCCTTTAGCTTCCAGGTCGTTAAAGAGCCATTTTCTGTGTTCAGTAATAGGGACAGTGCAATAAAGGACATCTATACACTCATCTTAATGTGGGTAAAAGGCCATTAAGGGTATGGTGCTTTCACTGGTGTTGACTTCTTGGTTTGTTGGGAAAATGGCTTAAAGTGTAACTCAAGATGCTAGATCATGATTTTTGATATGTAGAGAGACTCTGGCAAAATAAAAAGTGTCTAAATTTTATTGTATTCTCTAGCATTTTGCAATTGACCTTCTTTGCAAAAGTATTGAAGAAATGCTATTATGACTTCGTTGAGTTCAATGATGACAATTGTGATATATGGGAATGAACATTGTTAGATACAAATTTTGGAAATTTTGACAGCATTTGCACAATCAAAGAGAAATATTACCAACAACTTCTCTGTGTTAAATGTTAAGAATCATATTCCAATGAAAGCAAATTACAGAACAAGCATTGTCAGCAAATCTGGTTGTCATTTTCACAGAAAGGCTTCAGAGTGACCTTGCCTTTCCCTCCACGACTGAAGAAGGTCGTTACGTGTAATGTCTGTGTAAAGACGGGAAACACGGCGTTACGTGGGCCATTTTGACCGGTGAAAACATCCATACCCTTCCTCGCTGCAACAGTAAAGAAATACTTTCTGTGCCACTTTCAGCAGTCTAACTGCCTAGGTGGTCCATTTGCGGGCAGGATTCTGGATAGGGTCCAGCAAAGCTGTGTAGTTTCAGCATCACTGCGTAGCTCGTGATCCATCAATGTGTGTAGAACATGCCGCAGGATTACCACAGCCGCTGGCGAGATCTCCGGATAACTCACTATCATGCAGATAACACGCTTCTCCTCCTGACACCTACCCTACTCACAGGGCACAGCTAATAAATTGTATCATCTGTACTGGGCCTTTGCCATTGATTTTAATTCATTTCCTGGGAATTCGGGACATCCAGGGTAAAAGGATTATAACAAAGCACGAACTATGGTTTTAGTATTTTCAGGGCTCGAAATCCTTTTTTTTACATACCTGCACTGGTGCAGGTAACATTGAAATTTACGTGCGCCAGATAAATTTTACCTGCATCACTTAGAGTTTAGAAAGTAATAATCAAAAATGTTCAGAAACCATTGCCATTATTTCTTTGACACTTCATAAGTGGTAATAGTCAATGCAGCAAATAAAAATCCAAAAAACCTACATTGTATAATATTTAAACCCAGTACATGGACTGGTGCAGGTTATAACTAATTATTAGGTGCAGGCAGACATCTGCAAAGCTCCAACTTTACCTACCTGTATATGCAGGTGGTATTTCCAGCCCTGATTCTGTTATTGAAACAGCTAATAAATTGTATTATCTGCAGTCTGGCTCTTTCTTATTGATTTCTGTTTGCTGAAAATTTGGGACATCCAGGGTAAAATTATTATTTTACAAAACACCAAATATGGTTGTACCATTCTGTTATCAAACAATAAGACAGAGAAACTGTACACCCCAGGTTACGCACTTACATGTAGTTATTACATAATAACTCCTTATTCCGCTTTGAATGATTGATGATGTCATGGATGAAATGAGATGAATCCAATATAGAATTCCCAAACATGGTCCCCATAAAATGGTCTGAAGGACAAAGTTTTATGGATGCATCAGGATTTTGTTGAGAGACCATACCGGATTCAGATTAAGATTTCTCCTGCCTCCTCCAAGAAGTGAAAACCTTGTCAACATATGTTGAATGTTTGAATTTTTTTCTAGGAAGAAACTTCTAGATCTTGGGGATCTTTCCTGATGTCTTAAACTCACCTCTTGAGAAACTTGAAGTGTTCTTCTCTTCTAGTTCGTCCTGTCTTGATCATGATCATCTGGAAAATATTCCTGTCGATGGCCCACAGCTTGGACTCCGTAACAGCTGAAAAATAGCACAGATTTTAGTACCACTTTCTTCTGAATCAGTTTGAAACTGTCTTTGCCTTTACTGAACATTGGTACACTCAACCAGTTAATATAATATACTGTATCAGGGAGAACTTAAATCTTGATTTCTATTATATGTAGTTCTGAATGCTGAGTCTGTATCGTTTAGTTTGTCAAACTGCAAGTTATTTTCATAGCTTTTTCTGCAATCTCAAAGCAGGTTGCAGATGGATATTTCCAGCCCTGTGTATCTGTATCTGTATAAATTATGTATAACGGGTATAACTGCCCTTTGACGTAACACACCAGCTTTGCAGGCACGCGGAGTGGCGGCAGCTAGCAATATTACACCGAACGACCTGTTACACCCAATCTTGCACATCTAACTGCAGGAGTTGTTTAAAGCTTTCTAGTGATGATGCCCCAACTGTGCTTGATCATGGCAGCGAGTTCCACTCTATGATAGTTTTTGGAAAATATGAGTTTTTGAACACCTCAGTTCTTGGATTACGTTCTCCTATATGGGAATGTAGCTTTATCTGATAACAGTGTACACTGAATTAAAAAAAAAAGAGTACATTTCCCTATGTCTTTTCCAAAAGTTGATGTTCGCAAACTCACCTTTGACAGTAGCTGTTCTGCTACAGTTGTATAAGAGTGCCAGCTCTCCAAACAGTGTTTTTGGTCCCATGTTGCCCAAATCCTTGCCTCCTTTTGTCACCTCCAACTCACCAACTGCAGCAAACATTATAATTATAGGAATTTCATTGGCACATGCTTCTTTCGTGAGGCTATGCATTTGTTTGTTTGTTTGTTTGTTTTGTTTATTAAGATCTCCATTCAATATTCATAATATATATTAATAAACACTGTTGGTTTATTGTGTCAGCAACCCCTGATATCAGAGGCAGATCGATTGAATACACAAATATTTGTCTAGTACACAATGATATTCACATAATGCTATATAAACTTGATTTTACGGATAGTGTATGGGGATAAATTGATTTGGACTTCACACCGGAAGAAAAACAAGAAATGTGTGACGAAGACTGGAGTTGCACAGTACAGTCCAAACTTTGGGCAAACACAATTCTTTAGTATTGAATTAAGACCCTAGAAACCATATGTGGTACACATAGGAAATAAAAAACACATTGCAGCCTATTATGAAGGCCAAACACACATCGTTCACTTTTGTCAGCCCAATGGAGTAGCTGACTTTGTCTAGTTTATTCCCATTTCCTTTTGTAGGCCTGTACATTTTGTACTTACACAGCTGTTCACATTATGTTATGGTGGGGGTTCTATTCCGAGTCAGAACTTGTTTGAACACTCAGGATTTCAGGTGAGAGCATTGTCAACAAAGAGCTGTGCTAAATACATACTATATATAAGGCAAACATGCTTTAAGTAAAGATTATTGTGTAAGAAAATATTTTACCACAGTGTGGGGCCCAAAGAAAATCTAAATAATGCCTGTGCTGCCTGTATGTTTTGATGGATTGTGAAAGCTTAAAACGATAATGACCATTCACATTTCTTTCAACAAAACTATGATTGCTAGCAAAAAGTAAGTCTTGTTCTTTTTCTTTAGAAGTTATTCAAAAGACAAACAAAGTTATTTTGTAAATTGCCACACAGACATGAAATATGGAAGAAAATGAAAGAATTTGTAAAATATTTCACAAACATTCATGATGTTGAGACAAGAAACATTTTCATTCTTAGCAATATTGGGATATTTAACAAAGTTATATCTTCTGAGATTTGTATATTATACGATGTGATGAACAAGTATACATCTGCTCTATGAAATGTAGTAGTTCTTTCATTCATTCATTCGTCAATTGTTCATTCATTCATTCATCCATCCATCTTTCTTTCATTCCCTCCTTCCCACCTTCTGCCACGAAGAGCTGCTGTCCAGCCTCGCCCTCCTGGATGACCTTCTGTCCCGACTGGAACATCTGGAAGTCCATGCAGTCCACGATCTCGCTCACCTGGATGGGGTCCAGGTTCTTCATGAAGTCGTTCTGTTGGATCGCTTCCTTCAGCATCTGTTTAACACTGGGGAGGGGGGCACAACCAAAAGTTAAAGAGCTGACATTTACCACCTTTTGAAAAATATTCTCCAAAATGATGGAAGGATCATCACATCAAAGGCGACACTGGGCATGTGTCATTGTGCCACTGTTAAGAGCAATGTGGCACTTTTTTCAAATGGCCGATGCGCGAGTAGCTAGGTTAGCAGACTCGAGATCAAGAAGTTGCGGGTTTGATCCCTGATATTCCTGGCTAGACGGTGTGTCTTTGGGGAAGGCACTTAACACGACTTTAGTCACATCACCCAGGTGTAAAATGGGTTGCTGACTTTGGTTGAAGAGGTAAAAGGCGGTGAAAGGAGAGGGATGGGCTCCACCTTCCAATACCGTGCCCTAGACACAGTGGATCAACAACTCACTGCCCTTACGGCCTCAAAAAGGCTGGGCCATTACCTTTACCTTTACCTTTACCTTTAAGAACAATGCTGGAACAGTAGCTTAAAGGACTCAGCCACCTGGCAAGCCAAAGTAAGAGGAGCAAGGGCCATGCCAGTACCTGACCTGAACACTTTGGCAAGCAGGAGAGAAACTACAGTGAGCCAAAACTAAATGTACAATTGGTTAAATAGTGGCTGCAAGGCATTTAGCAGGTTTATATAATCCTTGTATTGTTTTACATCTTAGGCCCGGAGGAAGGATAAACTGACATTTACTTAAAAGGGTTAACCTCACATATAGGTATACAAAAGCTTAATATATAAAACTGTTAACAGTTATATCAGATGTTTAAAGATTGGCAGTTGGCAATTTGGCTCGTTTATATAATCCAGTATCAATTTACACTGTAGGTAGGAAGGATAGCTTGATATCAAGGGGCCGCCATTTCCTAGAAAAGGATGGCCTGCGAGCAGAAACTTACATAAGAACAGCTGTCAAAGATTGGCTGTAGGTCATTGGTTTGAATTACATCCTTCTGCATCAGTTAGAGTAAAATGATACTACAATGCTGTTAACTTTCATTTTCAATTAGTCGAGGCAGAAGAGGTGTGATTTTTGGGACAGCTATAGCTGATGTGTTAACAGTTGTCTGAGTTTCAGCAGTAGACTATTGGATTGCCTTCTTTTATAATGTGGAGGAGATAAATAACAACTTGTTAATCACTGAAGCTCTTGTACCAATCTTAACCACCAGGTATTCAGCACCAAGGACATTGCTAGCAGCTGCAGATTTCAAGTTTTTCTTGTTGAAAACTTTCTGCTGCATGTTATTTTGTTCATTATTTTTAGCAGGTATTGGCTTGCCACCTTTGACATTTGTTTTACACTGTGGGGGAGTTAAGGATAGAAGGAAGACCTGAGAGCATTGTCAAGAAACATGTAGTAAAAAGGTTAAGGTAGTCCCAGAGCCTTTTCAAGGTTGTAGGGGCAGTGGGTTGTTAATCCACTGTGTCTAGGGCATGGTTTAGGAAGGCAGAGCCCATCCCTCTCCTTTCACTGCCTTTTACCTCCCCAATTAAAGTCAGGTACCCATTTTACACCTGGGTGGAGTGAGGAAAGCCATATAAAGTGCCTTTTTCAAGGACACAACGTCTAGCCAGGAATGCCAGGGATCAAACCCGCGACCTCTCAATCTCATGTGTGCTAGCCTAGCTACTCAGCTATTCGACACCACCCCAAGAAGCATTAATGTAGCTTGAATATTGTTAACATGATGTTTTTATAAGTAGGGAGCTGAGGAGGAATCTTAGAAAAGTTGTAAATTCTGCATTTAGATTTATGATCACTGAAAACAGGACTAATGCAAAGCAGCCTGGGATGAGACCTGTTGCCATCAAATATATCAGAGACAGCACGTCGGCAGAATGTACTGTGCCTGCGCAAAACCTGGATTTTCGCTGGATTTTTGGTCAACGTTGCATCAGAATTTTGCCTGTTGCAGACCATATCTTTTTCTACACAACATTTGAAAACTACAGACGGGATGTCACGCGAATTTGACCTTATATGAGACGTTCTGCCAAAGTGCTTTGCACAATACATTACGGGTTTCACGCAGGCGCAGTACGTTCTGCCGACGTGCTATCAGAGACGGCTTTATTGAATCCTTCTAAACAAAGCTGGGAATTTGATATGCTGACTCAGGTGTGACAAGCTGTTGTGTGTAATGCCTGTAAAGCTAATGTGGTATGTCAAAGGCCAGTTAAACAGACTGATAAGGATACAGGATCATTTTCAGCTGACAAACTGATTTCAACTCGTAAGGCCATACACTATTTCTTTGTTCTCAGATGTTTTTTTAGCAAGAAGTCAGCAAGAAGAAAAGATAGGCTTGGAGGAAACTGTTCACTAGGACTTAGTTTACTCCTTGAAACTGTGTGCACCTACATATCACCTCAATATGTGTTGAAACTCCATACATTTCAAGGATAAACCTTTTTGATATGAATAACAGCTTTTTGCCTGGAAGAGAAATTGTAAACAGTGGGACTTTCTGGTGAGCATTTTGTTCAGTTTGTTAGACACAGCACGCAATGACTATGCAACAGTTAATAAACAAGATGCAGGCTGGTTAAAATCTAACTTTGAAGCTTTGAAACTTTGATTCCCACTGTAAAGTATTTTTCCTTCTTCTAATCTTCCTAGTAGCGACCACGATCATCATGTATGTTGATTATTCTGTCGCTGTAGGTCACTAGCAGCATTAATGAGATGTGGAGGCCCTTAACACAAAGATGTCGATATTATTGGCCTCGACAGTTGATTGTGATAGGGAGTTCCAGTCTTTGATTGTGCTGGGTAGGAATGAGGCCTATCACCCCTTCACCCATTAATAATTTCAGAATGCCTGGTGCCAATGTTTACTTGGTTGCCATGGAGAGGAAAGCAAAACACTTTCCAGGTAATCTGTGTCAGCTTATCCTTCCATCTAGATGGCATGACTTTAAAAGTGATGAGGCTATTTATAATGCAGTCGGCCTTAAAAGTCAAACGGCTGTAGGATTAAACTGATACTTCTATCTTCAAGATCTGTGGTTTTGCCCATATTAGGCCACAGCAAGTAATTTTTATGGATGGCATCAGCGTGCGCATTAATTTTCAGGTGATTTGAGAAAAAAGAAGAAATTTTGTTGCCCTACAACGCTGTATTAAATTATTCAGAACTATTCGACTAATGTTTTGTAGCAATGAATCAATTCCAACAATGTTCTTATTCATAAAAAGGTATTTCATTGGCCATCAACAGCAATTATGGTTGCAATAAGAGAGAAGAGAAGTATATCTACCATGTAATGTGGTCCATGTTTACAATCCAGTTCACAAAAAAGAGCTTCCAATGCGTGATATTGAATTAATCTGTAGTGTGGCTTTCAATAGATGTCAAGTGCAGTGGTTGGTGTTGTGTACATGTACATGTATATTATGTACAATAGAGACTTTCAAGTCAGTATAGACAAGTAACCTTTACGGTGAAAGTAGAAAGTAAATGGTATGTTCCAATTTTCCTCTGATCAATTTCCTTCAGTTTTCTCAGACATTTTCAGTAATGGGTTCAAGCCATGGATCTAACAGCATTATATACATGTACTAGTTTAGCTTCTCTAACTGTATAGAGAATATTCCCCAGAAATCAAACAGGGTCTATGAAATTCCTGACACTGTGTTTCCTTTATAGAGATATTGTACCAGGAGTGACAAGGACATTTCCAGGAAGAGGGCAAGATGAAGCCAGAGGGCTGGGAGAAAAACTTGAAATTGATTATACTTACTCCAAGGAGCAGTGTTTTAAGAATTTCCCCTCAGACTTTGCTTTTATTCTGAAAATCTTTAAGCATTCCTTTTTTCAAATTAGAGACCAAATGAGACAAATTGGTGTGTCCTCCATGCCCAGTAACATGATGTATACAGGAGAAGGGGAACTGATTTGATCATGTGTCATATCATGGGAAAATTACCATGTAATAGCTCCCCTGGTAGATGCAGTATGATGAAATTAAGAACAAGTATAAGAAAGCCATGATTTCACCTCTGATCTCTGTAAGATATTACTGTTTTATACAATGTACTTCATCACGATTGTCTACATCAGCATTTAACTACCCAAAAGGGCTAAAAGGTTTCCTACGTAAAATACAGTTTCTATTTCAAGTATAAAAGTCAGAGAATTCTTCTGTAGTTTGTTTTCATTGTACACTAAGAAATTTAAAGAAATCTATCACAACCATCACAAGAGCATAATAAATAGTACTTTCAAGTTAAGTTGGAATCGATCGCCCATGTTTGTGTAAAGGCAGGAACTAAGGCAATAGATATAAGTTTCCAAGAGCTTCAATCAGAATGAAATGTCACCCTTTAGCTCTTCTTGGGCCTGATGGCATTTTCAAAATGGCAGGATTTGATTTCGATGTTTTTGTAAGCCAGTAAGTGTATCACATGTCTGCCCCCCCATTCACATTAATGGCTTTTTGACACTGATGTACGGCTGGGTTTAAGATGTTTTTCCATAGCAAGAAAATTCATGAAAGATAGGGGCAGTACATTTTAGTAAAGCTACTGTACAATGACTTTCAGAGATAAAACTACAGTTTGGAAAGAGTCAAGAATGCACACACACACACACACACACACACACACACACACACACACACACACACACACACACACACACACACAACACACACACAGAAATAAATAAACCACAACTATTGATTACCATAGAGTCTATAGTTATGTATTCCTTGGTAGAGGGTGTGCAGTATTGCACCAATACTAGCCTCCCTCACAGACTTGAGTGGTGGCGGCGTTAATGTTTTTCTGGACGAGTGCTAATATGTGATTTTTGGCATGGGCTATGGCAAAGGGAGTTATGCCGCGGAGGGAGTTCTCCCTTTGCCGTAGTCCGTGCAAAAAATTGCGTATCAGCACTCATCACCCAAAAATGTTAACGCTGCTGCCACTCAAGTCTGCAAAGGAGGCTAACCAATACATGCATCTGACCAATTAGGAGTAATAATGGAATTCAAGCCATGGATCTAACAGCATTGTATACTAGTTTAGCTTGTCTAATTGTTACGGTATAAGAATATCCCCCAGTAACCAAACAGGGTCTGTGAAATTCCCAACACTGTGTGTCTTCTATAGAGATACTGTACCAAGAATGACAAGGACATATCCAGGAAAGCTAGTCCCCACAACTGTAAGCCCTTAATCCCACTCACTGATTCAAACCAGGCCATGGCTTATGCATGACCAGGGGATGAATGTTAAAACTGCATTAAGGGAAGGTTGAGTACGTCACAGTGTGCTCTGCAAATCCACCAGCACATTTAGTTGATGATTTAGTTTCCTGACTAAATAAAAGTACTGAAGTTTTGGTAGTTGAGGACAATGCAAATTATGTTTACTTAGAACTTTCCAGATAATGACAACATCACAAGTAAAGTCATTCTTGTGTTATGTACATGTATCTGTATCTGTATCTGTATCTGTATCTGTATCTGTATAGCTGGTATAACTGCCCTTTGGCGCAACACACCAGCTTTGCAGGCATGCGGCATGGTAGCAGCTAGTTATGTTACACTGAATGACCTGTAACCTATTACTTCTACTGCTGTTGTCCAACCAGTGTGCTAGCCAGTGCCCGTCTTTCTGTCACTTGATGGAATTTTGCTGCTCATGATGGACAAAGTTTGCCCAATTCGTCATCTTTGACGACAAAAATCAGCGTTTAAAGATATGGAAAGAGATGTCATTGAACTAAGCTTAGTCTACCAGCAAAACTTGCCCCTCAAAATGCAGGAAATAGCATCTCAGAGGGTCAAGATTTTGAAAATTCTAACATGGGAGTATACCCCCGGACCCCCTAGGATTGTTGTGCCTTGCACTTTTGGCACTCAACATGATATCAAACAAAATTGAGGCGACAGAAAAAGGCAGGCTGGCTGGAACATTGTGTCCAACTGTGTCCATCTAATGCCTAGTGGCACATAGGGCAGCATGTTTCAAATTCCTTATTGTTAATGTGGCAATGGACAAGGGATAGAAACTCCTCCCTGTATACATAAAAATTATGCTAGTAGCATGATTTTTGAGGAAAATAGAGAGGGATTTCTAGCCCTTGTCCAAACCTTTTAATGTCCTTGTAATGTATTGAATTCTGCAAGGATAGTAGTGTGCTATGACTAGATAGATAAAAAATTCAGTCAGCATAAGGGTTTTATATGTTTTGGGTTCATTTGGACTTCTGTCTTTGACCTTCCACTGATGCATTAATTTCAAAATATAATGTAGAAAAACTCTAGAAGAATGAATCTAGCATCATTGTCAGCCAATGAAGGCTAGCATGTAAGATATCATCTTTCCCAATAAAAGAAAAAACATTGAATTTCACTGAGTTACCCAAAGTAACAACTTGGAAATCATGAAAATTCTGGTACCAATCCTGTTCACCGGGTGTTCAGCACCAAGGACAGGCCTAGCTGATGTTGGCTTCTAGCTGTTGTTCTTGTCTTACCTTGCAACTTGGTTTGTTCTTTCAACATTTTGGTGGGTATATCTTATTCTTAGGCCATATCAATTCAATTGTATGGTTCTGTATGGACTAAAAAAATGGCTGAACTGTAAGATCAACATGAAAAGTTTCAGGGAGGGACTACTGTCAGAGTCAAGTTTTCTTTTTAGTTTCCTGTTTTTCTTTTGTCCGATATCTTGGTGAATTTTCCTCAAAAATGTCCCAAAACCAAGGAAATAAACTGGTTTGGCCTGATCCTACATTTTTTGTGTTTGGCTCCAATGTTATACAGATCCACATCCTGAAGAATTAATGCATTCTGGTCCATCCCTAACCATCTACCGTTAGTATAGCCTGACCTCTAATTCTATGTAGGGGAAGAGGCACAAGCACGAATATGAACAAGTCCTTAGTTCCATCAAGGTTCCATCTTTCCTTTTCAGGTCATCCATTATTACTGCCCTGATATCTTCTATGCCCTTTCAATCACCATTCATGACGTGAAGAGATATCTGACTTGATGTTTGACCATGTCAAGGTCATAATGTTTCATTTGTCCTTTTGTGATGGCTTGGGGTAAAAATTTCTGTTGGTAATTTGTTTCTGCTTTTTTAACATGTCCCAAGGCCTTTATATGCACCTGTACCTGTAGCTTTTAATGTAATATAAGAAAAAGTCCATTTCATCTACATTTTACTTTTAGAAATAGAATGAAAAACTCTTCTGGCTTTATGTCAGAATTGTGTCCTGCAGTGAATCTCTTCTTCTCAAAGACTTTATCAAAAGACAAGATGGGACCAAGATCTTTATCAAAACACAAGATGGGACCATGATTCTGGCTGTCTAGAACATTTTCAAAGCTTTTTGACTAAGTGGAATCCTTTTAACTATTGCAATTTAGCACCTGAGTGCTCTTAGCAACTAACTAGGTAAAAACAGAACTGAAGAAAGAGGATAATAACTACAGTGTGGTGGCTTCTCTATATAGCAGTAGATATGCTTTTAAAAGTGAGTTTCATAAGGCTACAACAGTTCCATTTGTAGGTTTTTGGACTTGTAAAAAAAAGCTAAAGCTGAACTGGAAGATCGTAAAAACAGAGAGTGAAGAAGGAAAAATTCAAACCTTGGTGTACACATTTTCAGACAGTGACTCAAAGTTTTCTCCCACTCCCTCTCTTTTTATCTTGCTTGATTCTTCTTTAAGGGGCCATCACATTGCGCGACAATCGATCGGCCGACGAGTCGGCGAGCTCTAAACGACATTAACGGCAGTAGTACGCCCGATGTTTCGTCGATCGCCAGCGATTTTTCGGAGTCGGCCGAAGCTCGCTGACACACGAAACGTGTTCTTTATATGATGTCTGCGTCACATTGTCGACGAGCTTCGGCCGTATTTGTTGATCGCCGAAAGGTCGCCCGGTTTTGAGATCGACCGAGGATCGCGCGTATTTTGGGCAATGTGATGGCCCCTTTAAGGTAGACAAGAACCAATGAAATGACCTGGTGCAGCCTAATGCAGGGATAACTAGTGGCACCATGTAAATGGCCTGGATGTATGACTGTGGAGAGAAACAGCATCCCCAATCACTCATCAGTAGTGCTGCTGGACGCGTTATGAGTTCTCCCTGGAGCAATCTGTACTACTGCCATCTTTGACCTTATGGGTGGATGTCCAGGGCTCGAAATACCACCTGCATATGCAGGTTGGTGCAAGTAAAACTGGAGCTGTGCAGGCATTCCTGATGTCTACCTGCACTGGTCCATGTACTGGGATTATATACAAATTATGCTATTTTTCACAAGGTTTAGACTTCGGATGTGAATGAATGCACCATCGACAAAGGCATTACATAAAGTCTTTTAAGGCCACACCAATTTAATTTGTTGGTTCTCGGATTTTTTCAGAAAAAATATGAAGCGACAGGGCGAATAAAAAAAAAAAAACAGGCCTGGGCATCCTATTATAGCCCCAAATGCTACGATAGGAGCCATGAAGTCAACATAAAAGGCTGGGTTAAAATTTAAACAATGAATTTTGAACTTTTAATCAAACCTCTGCATTGAGAGATGGAAAAACTGTAACAACTGGGAAGAAAAGGACTTTCTTTAACTGTTGGGGACAAAATGTGAGCATTTTTGAGCTGATTCAGAGCCAGGATCTTTTTTTTTTTTTTTTGCAAATCAGAAAAAATGAAGAGGCGAATCCGAGAACCAACAAATTAAATTGGTGTGGCCTAAGGTACTGTTTATCAACTGTTAATAGTACCTGAACCAGTATGAACAGACTCATTAATGAGAAACCATCTCACAAACCTTGAAATTAATTAATTATGATGCTACATACATGTATGTTAGGTACAACTCTTGCCAATCATTATTGGGAATTAGTAAAGAAGCAAACATTTAAGTTACATGGATATTTGCTTTGTTTCATAAAGTACTGTGTGTAAGTGTTATGTAATGGCAGAATTTTTATTTTCTTCAGAAATTTACACCAAACAAGGCACTTAAGGATGTCCACAGTATATTGAAGTGGTGAAACGTATAGACATACCACGATTGTGACGGGTTGTGTTTAGACGTTACCATGGTGATGAGGCAGAGTTTACACCTGTTCATTACCAACAAAGGTCAATGTTTTGTTGTCGTTGATTGATGCAGGGTTGGATCTTTGGTTCACAATACCTAAGGGATGATCACCATGATATTTTGAATGTTGGCAACATTATATATAACGTTATAGCAACACACATAATTATTACTACTGATACTAAGAGTGGGAAAATCACTGAGCGTTAGGTCTGTTGTCATGACAACCACAGGAATACGCTTGTTGGAACAGGTGAATTGACACCTGTTTCTTTTCCCATGTTTAACGTCAAGTACTCAAGCTAACCCATGTCCATTAGACACAAATTGAAGTACATCCATGCGCAAACTGTAATTGGCCTCCACTCACTTGTGTGTTAGAGTAATTTGAAACACTAGACTGTACATCGGTAATGTACATACAAATAAGCTGACTTGTGTGTTACACTTCCCAATTGAAAATTTGGAATTAGGTGTGAGCCAGAAAATATAATTTTTGAGCAATAGATTACCTTCACCAACAACTTCTCATCTGAAAATGTCATAATTCACTCTTTCAGCTTTCTAATTTTTGCAAATTTTCTTGCCATATCCACAGATTCTTCTCCTATTTCCTGTATCAGCTGAAGCATTTAAGGGTATTCACAGTGCAACATTTTTCTCCAATTTCCTACATACCTGCTGATCATTAGAGTCGGCTATTTTCATCTATTTCTAACAAGTGGGCAAACAATGAGATGAAGTGGTGGAAGGGAGTTAGTACAGATGGGTTCATCTCAGTTGTTTGTATGCCTAGCTGCTTGCCAAAAATGGCCAACATGGTAATAATTGGACAGTTACAAGTGCATGTATCTGGACCAGATGTTTTTCTTTCCAATTTTGTCTCCTTTCCAGATATGCAGCGACAGGACGTACACTTGGAAGCAAACACACTACTGTACAACAACAACAATGTATATCCATCCCCCCAGCAAGAACAAGAAGACTTAGTTTTAGAATCCTTTCCTCCATCAGTCATTCAAACTGTATAACCTGGTTTTGGTACACAAGGATATATAATATATATATATTGGGACCTATCATGTCAGTTGAGTATACATATATATATAACATATGTGTTAAAATTGTATTATAATTGTTAATATCAACAACATTCAGGTAAGTGTTATCATCAACATCATTCAGGCTGCATTTTTGTGTGTCTGCAATGTTCTATTGTATATGTAACTGTTATATGAATGAAGAAATGAAGAATTGAAGTTTTCTGTAGTTTCTGTTTGCTTTACACATTTTTTATGCAACCAAGGAGACTATTTTTCAACCTCCTTGATACAATAAGATAACTTACACACCAAAAATTTTCACTGTTTTTGATATCCTTTTTGATGATGCAATCTTAAAAAATATCAGTGGTAACATTCCTTGCTTTAAATCAAATGGAAAAGTCTGTGTTCCGTGTACATGCCTGTGTGTTTGCTGGTAAAAGTTGCAATTCCCTCTCTTTTGTACTTCAAATGTCTGCTTTGTAACTTTGTGTTTCTGCTAGAACAGAACTTGGGACTTGAAAAGCATTACACAAAACAGTCACTGTAATCAATTATCCTTAGAGGCTAGTTCTGTTCCTGCTGTTTTATGTACAGTAGATTAGACATTAGCAGAAAGCATTTTGTTGATACAAGATAGGGTGTTTACACTATATTCAGGTTATGCTGATAACATACCATATGCTGTGACAGAACTAAGATAATATGCCTTTAATCTACTGAATGGACTCTCTGGTTGCAACAGAGGTCTGAAGATTAGCAACAAAAAATATCATAAGTGTGAGAGAAATGCCTTGGAAAAATATGCTGAATAAAAACCATTGAAGATAAAGGAAAAAGAAGTGCCTATATAAGGATGTACGTTGATTATTTATTTGCGTCAGCTGTTATCCACGCAAGAGGAACCTTTAAATTCAATTACGTGGTCATAAAATTTTGTTTATAGTTTGAATTCTGAACTACATGTAGTAGCGACATCAGGGGCTGTATCAAAGTCTTGTTAAGTATACACATGGGCTTTGAA
Organism: Branchiostoma floridae x Branchiostoma japonicum; assembly: GCA_013266295.2. Classification (NCBI taxonomy): domain Eukaryota; kingdom Metazoa; phylum Chordata; class Leptocardii; order Amphioxiformes; family Branchiostomatidae; genus Branchiostoma; species Branchiostoma floridae x Branchiostoma japonicum. The sequence continues at coordinate 2,650,362 of CM023837.1, forward strand.
CTATTTGTATAACCATGTAGGGAATTTCATTCTTTAGCTTAAAAGCCTACGGTATGACTTTGTAGTGCAAATGTTTCCATTCTCAGGAGGCATGTGTATGTATATGACGTGGATTATTTTATACTCTATGTAATACCCTCCTCGCACTAGAGGCAGAATGGGCCGAAATGTCATCTGAATGAAAATTCTTTGTACATTCCTGGATATTTGAAGTGCATTTTAGAAATTCTCACTGTATTACAGATATATGTGCCCATTCGGCGTGTGGCCAGCCCGAATGTTTTGGTCATGCTCAAAACTTTCGAGGGGAATTTGAAGTGGAGAAATATTAAACAGCATTCAAAGTGTATTATTTTAACTGTAGTATTCTGAATATTCTTACAACATTCCATCAGCATTCGAAACATTCTGATCACATTCGAGGGAGAACCGAAATAGGCCTGGATATTTGGAATATGCCAAATTTTCAGAATGCGCTTCAAATAGCCTGGAATAAACAAGGAATTCTCAGATCTGGTGGCATCCATTCCACCGAGAGTGTAAAGGGTGTTTAAAAGTTGGACCAAGCTGCAGAATTCTAGGGGGAAAGTGTGCAAAATTGAATCACTGATAGAAAAATCTGTTGTACTGAAACAAAGCTCTCATCAGTCTTTAAAAAAATCTAATCCAATCTAATCAAATCTAACCCAGGTAAATGAAAGGGTTTTACAGTATTGCCATGTTATTGGTCATAAATTATGGCTCGTATAAATGCCAAGCAGCACAATAAGAACTTGTAAATTGTGTGTACTCGAGAAGTTATCAGAGCTGTCAAATTACAGTTACTGTACCTAGCACTGCATGAAAAAAGTTGGATTTACCAATGGTAGTAAAAGCCAGGTAAGTTAGATTATGTTTACTTTGTAAACAGTACCAGGCTTGACAATGGTAGTAAATGAAATTACCAAACTTGGCTTTTATTTACTACCATTGTAAAGCCCAGTACTGTTTACAAAGTAAACATTACCCAACTTTTATTTACTACCATTGGTAAATCCAACGTTTTGTGCAGTGTAGTCCTAAATAATTCCTCCCCCCAAATATTGTGTCCACCTGTCCAACATGTAAATATAATTAGTAAAAATATATCTTTCTGTTTTTTTTCTTTCAGCCTTTAATTTCTGTTTATTGCTTAACCTTCTCCCTGCCTAATCCCATAACTAATACAAATTTCGGTGGCAAATGGCAACCTTAGCAGGCTGAAGGTTAAATCTTCACCGCTTTACAGGTTACATGTAACAAAATGTTAGCATTGGTTACCAAGGAGGTTAGGACCTCTTTAATCCCTTTGATACTCAATAATATTACTAATTTTTGGAATTTTAGAAAAGTTGACCAAAAAGTCAAAGAATTGGGACATCTCCATAATTCTACATTACTCAACATTGTGATCAAAACAAAAAAATCACTCAGTTTGAAGCTGTGCACACACAGCTTTCAACAAGGAAGTTTTACATAGCAAAAAACATGTATATATATAGTCTACCAAACAGGCCTTATCTTTACTATTGTATATAGTATGCACTAATCAATCCAAATCAGGCACCACTCCAAAGTAAACAAGAGTCACCTTTACTGAGGCTAACAATTTGATTAAGTCGTGTTTCCTGTATTCAGAATCACAGCAACAAATCCTCACTGGTTCGTTTTTTATAGTGAAATTGACACCCGCAGTCTGGGCAAATTACCAGTACAAAAAGGACACCAAAATCATTTTAGAAGAAAAGTAACAAAATTTGGCTACTAGTATTAGCTGCAAGTAGTTGATAAAGTGTGTTTAGTATCCAAAATTGGAGGACAAAAGCACTGTTATGTTAATCAGATATTCTACTCCACTTCACAACTTCTATAATGCCGACTCAAAAAACAACACAGGAAATATCCAGATTAAAGGCAGACAAAACAACAGCTTCAAATAAAGAGTTGTCCTTTTGCCACCAGCAGAACTTGTTTGATGTTATGTCCTTTCATCAGGGAATTTTGACCCTTTGTTGTTATCACAGGCAAACCTTGGAGGAAAAAATAGTCAAGTATAGTTTATGTTAACTTGGTACAATTTTAATAGGCCATAAAAATCAATTTGTTTGTTTGTTTTGAGAATTTAGATACCAACATGAAAGTACAATCTGTACCATGGTACATATAGTTTCAGGGAGTGAATATAGTCAGATCCAAGTTTTCCTCCAACTCCAAGCTCTCTATTTTCCTCTTGCTGAAGCTTTACTTAAAGTGTCAGAGAAGCAAGGATATAAATCGGTAGGGCCTTCCACCCACAGGTAAAGTGTGGAAAAGCTGCTGTAAGCCTTGTTCATTAGGGATTATGTAAAACGCACACTAAGTAATAGGTCTGATGTACACTGATTAATCTAGTAATGAGACTGAAAGAGCCTGGGGTATTAGGCTAAGTCAATTCCATCTCTTGGTTCTCTGATCTGTGATCTTTTTTTTTTTGCAAATCAGAAAAAAATGATGATGGCAAATTTGAGAACCAATAAGCTACTTGGTCTGGCCGAATGGTGTACTGTTGAAAGAAATTTGAACTGGCCACAAAAAAATAAAAAAAATGAAAGAGGAAAATCTGAGAACCAGGACACTGCATTTGTGTAGCCCAAACAAAAGTGAATCACATGTCATTAGTTCTAAGGACATTTGTCCAAATTAAAAATCCCAGTCCCATCTAATATGTTGTTGCTGCTTCTCTTAGCTCATAAATTAGTCATTCTGATTTCCATAAAGTCATTATGCATGGTTTGACCTATCATGAAATGTAGGCAATATTCATGTACGATATTTTTCTCTGAGTCTCCTCATTTTGCGATGAAATTTTCAGCATGCACAATATATCAAGACCACCTCATGACGGCAAATCGAAAAATTACGCTAATATACGGCAATTCTGAACATCCCGTTGGAAATTGACATTATTAATTATCTTAATAGAACGAAGGAAATGTGACGTGTTCTGATGTAGAGATGCATATTAATATACAGAGATGTTTTGAAGTGTAGCAGGATGTCCATAGTAACAGGAGCCATGTGTGCGGGGATATTTTTACACTCACGTCTGATTACTTCCTCCGCAGTCACTGCGTCAGAGCAGGAGCAAAATCGCGTCGCCTAGCAACGATAGCTAGCGGTGTACCACGTTGAAAAATGTCAACGTAAATATCTAAAATCAGAGAAGAAAACGGACATTTTCTGAGATTCTTATTACGATTAAAATATGATAAAAATATGAAACATCATACCTTTGATCTTTAGGTACTCTTGGCAGGTCTTTAGTGGCGTTAGTGTCGGACACGGACTCCCCGGACACTCCGAACTTGACCCCGATCCTGCCGGTCCGTTTGTTGTCATGTTGTTGGCCGTGCATGCCTAACCCCTCGTGGATGGGCGGTAACATGGTCCCCTGTAGGCGGGAACTAGGCGCCGCCTTCCCCCGAGCGCTCTGCTGCGAAAGTACGTCGGTCAGCTTCTTCACCTCCAGCCGCAGTTTCTCCAGCTCGGCGTCCTTCTCCGCCACCATGTTCTTGTAGGCGTCCAACTCCTGCGCTAGCCGGCGGATCTCCGCATCCTTGCTGCGGCTCTGTTCCTGCAGCTCGCTGTGTGGGGAAAGATAAGTCACACCGTTGGTTCCAGTCGGAGAAACCTTCCCCGTCGCCACGTTTCCTTTAAACCCGCCGTTTCCCATGTTTTTTCCTTTCTTGAACATGAACGCAGGGCGGGCACGGTTTGCCCGCTGCCACCGCGCGCACAGTGTACAAGGCGCGACTGTATGTATGATAAATAACAAGCTGTACCCTCCCTGGTGACAAAAAAGGCTCGGAGCTTTAGCTTGCAAGGGTGGCTTGTGAAGACCGCACGACACAAACGCGCATCGTCTGAGCGCGCCGTGAAATTATTAGTCACCCACCAGGACCCCGTCACTTCTCAGCAAGGGGTGCCAGGTTAGGGGTACAAAAATGACCTTGCTTTTGTCCTCGCTAAATATATTATTTCTTTTAGAGGTCTACGGTGGTAACACGTGTTGGCTTTGCGAGCGAAAAATGCTTGTGCTAGAATATACAAACATCTGGAAAAAAAAACATACGGATAGTTGTTTTTTTGTGTAATGTAATTACGTGTCAAAACTAGATTAATGTCATATGGATAGAAATTAATGTTTTTATTAAATGGCCGTAGACAGTGAGAGCCATATGTGTTAGGTCAATATGTAGCCGCACGACCAACTGCCATTCAGATATTACAGCAATCATTTTGACTAAAAATCAAAGTCTAGTTGTCTTAAAACTTCTATTTCTTTGAGTTTTTTTTTATAAAACGTATTTTCCCTGGCCCCCAAAAGTATAAAATGGAATAATCAAACCACAGACTAACGTTATCACAGGGCCAAAAGTCCAAAGGGTAGCTCGACATTGTAACAATTTTTAACCCCTGAAAACAAAGCATTTTAGCCACCTGAAAGCTACGAAAATCAACACAAGGCTTATACACAGGTTGACAAAGTGGATATAAAACGTGACTTACGCGGGGTTCCAAAGAGTATGTTGTTGACTACTGCGGATACAATTGCCCATACTTCCAAGGAGACGGGTCCAACACGTACACGTCGATATCAGGGCACGATATCAGCAGGGCGTATTTTTTTAGAACGTCGTTTCCGCGTATCAAAGTCTGCGAGACCGCACCGACCAAAGTACCAGTATACGCCCTGAACCTCACGGAACTGTCCTAAAATCGTCACAGCCCACGGGGACAAATATGACAGGTTGGCCGGCGGTCTGGCATCCCTTACCGCACTGTTGTGGACAGCCTGGCTCGTTTGCCCCGGTCTAAAAACCTCCTCTACTCCTACACCTGTTCTGCTGGCACCACCAACCGCAGAAATAAACCTTTAAATTACGCAACTGGCCCGCTCTTTGGCTCCCTGTAGCGCGGGTCTGATGCTGACGAACAATTTTCTCCAATCTCCCAGTGTGGCTTTCGCAGCAAACACTTTACACGGCTCTCCGACCGCCCGGGTTTCACACCTGTTTGATCAAGGCGTTTTGCACGGTATTGAACTTTGAGTTCCCTTTGGTCAAACACTTCTCCTTGCGGCACTCCTCATATCCACGTTGCTAGGCTGATAAAGATAACGCTAAATACGTGTCCCATGCGGACTCACAACCCTCTCTCTCATTCCCCTGTCAGTATCAGATCAAGAGTTTTGCATAGGAAATGGATGTCACGTAAGAGATCTAGATAGGAACGATATAACGAGGATGTGGGTACACACCGCCAATAAATCTGGCGACATCATTAAGTACTCAATATAACGTACGAAAATAGAACGGGGTATTTGCTGCGGTCGAGGGGCCGTTTCTAAGCGTGGGCGACGAAAAGCCACGATTACATGATTGGGGAAAATGGGCTAGCTGACAAGAGAGGGATCAGCTATAGCCAATAACTATAATGCCCTCTGGCTCTGGACGGCCGATAATCTAACCCCTGCTGTGGCAGAAAACGGTCCCTGTGGTCGCGTAAGAACAGCACCCTCATGCGGCTTTGGTATGAACTGCCTCGTTAATATTGCAGGGCGCAGACAAAACCTATTAATGGTGAGAAATTACAAAAGACAGCGGCATCTATGAAACTTCGATACCTACACATTGACCCCATCATGAAGAAGTGAAAACGATTCGGCCAAGCACGTTTGAATATTTACTAAATAGATAAAAGAATCGATACAATAAATTACTCTCCAAGCAGTTTCAGCTTCGGCTTATTTTTGACGTGTTTTAGGTGTTTTTTATCGGACTTTCATTTTTGTACCGGTGTCTTTTTTCCCCACCAGCCTTCGGGTGGCAAATGGATACTGCCTTGCGTATTTGATAGTGTCTTGTCAATGTGATACTGTCTTGCAGCCAACAAAAGATCCGCTTGGAGATATAATTGGGTAGATGCCTCTCCTATAATATCTCAATCATTTAGCAATGCGATGACAGCTACTCCTAGACTGTAGCGGCGAGTCTCATTTCTAGACATCAGGCTTTTGCCCAGTTTCTTCTCAAACGCCTACAGATTACTTTGAAAAGCTCCCAAGTTGGCTTCCCTCTCCTGGGTATTGAGCGCTGGCGCCAAGCAATTATAAGAGGTTAAATATAGAATTTCAAACGCACCTCTCCCACACAGGTGTGGGTGGATCTTCGGGAATTGAGACATGCCTTTAGGAAGTTTAATAAAGGAAAAAAGGCATCCTCAATTTTGTTCCAGAACTTTCGTTGAATTGAAGAGAGTCGCTTGCAGTTTTTAAAAGAGTTCAAAGACTTTTGACACTTCATTGCCCAGCTTAGAAATGAAGGAGGTCGTATTTTCTGAATATGTAGTGTGTTCCCGCTTCAAGGTTATTAGAGGTGGATTTGTAACTCCTTTAGATCCGGAGACCTTGATGTCTCCCAAATCACCGAACTACAAAATAAAACACCGACAGCACTGATCGTGCAAACAGATTTCATACACCGTTGACTGTTAAAAGGCTGCCGCGGCGTGCGGCTTGATGATTATCTTCAAACACTTCAAACAGCTTGACTAAGTATCTCCAAATCCCACCATATTAAAGACGCTATCTTTGACTATCATCAAAGCAGACTCAAAATGAGAAAAGCCTTTCTTGAGGTTCAAATAGTGTCTTAGAAGTTCTGAAAAATCGCAATTTTCTTTCTGATAAATGATACTTCAGAGTACTAATAAAAACTGCGGCACTTTTTTTCATTTCCATTGAGTTGAGGTTCACAGACAGGTTTGTCTTCACTAGAAACCTGGAGTACGTTACATCCATAAGCGTGCCTCTTTACGTGACTGAAATTCTCTCCATGCAGTCTGAAGTTGATAGTAACTTGAAACCATAACCAATTTTCTCTAACGTTATAGTCACTGTCTTTTAAGTTGCTCAAGAAGAAGAAAGTAAGATAAAAGATTGCCATAATGTCAATGCAATCATTTCAATGAAGGTTTGCGAAAAAATAGTGTACTATTACTTCATTCTAGAGCGAAAGGGAAAAAAAGGTACATAACAACATGACACAAAACGTTACCCAATTCTATTCACCTTGTTTGGCAATATTATCGTGTAGCGTTAGGAGATGAGTTTATAAAAGGAAGGAGTTTTTTATTCTTCAATCCAGTATATCTTAATAATAGAATCTTAGAAAAAATATCATTGACAGTAAGATACTTCTCCGAGATGCTACACTGTTAACAGGAGTAGAATCCAGCATGCATTTCAAACTTCCCGGTAGGTTGATTCGTTCCTGAAATATTGCTATGGCTGAAAGATCACTGTAAGTTTTCTGCATGAAATTCCCTTTTAGAAACGGATGTAGTTCCATCATGATAGCGCGCCATTTCGCCCAGACCCGTGGCAACGGCATTACACGGTTTTGCAGCGATTCATATACAGGTGTATGAAGAAAGTGGGGGGGGCATTTCTCTTGATTTATCTTCTAGGAGCAAAGAGGAGCTTCGAAAGAGGCAAGGAAACGTGTCCAGTCGGGTTGAACGAATGTGACAGACTGTGGGGGATTTCGTGCATCAACAAGGCTATAAAAGGCTTAAGTCGTCGGCGCGCAGTTGATGGCTGCACAGAAATGGCAAAAAAGACGGATGTAAGGATAGGAGAAAGAACTAACACAGAAAGGATCTAGTAAGGTCCGTAAAACTGTTAAAGAGGAGAAAACAGAGGCAAAAATTAGACGACAAAAAATACGAAAATGCATGGGAGGAATAAAGGAGCACCTCAAGCTAAGTACTTTGACATTTGTTTTTGTTTTTTCATCTAAATTCGTTTGATAACGGCTGGGAAACCACAGTGGCGCCTCGTGCGTTCCACCCCGCCGGCGGCTAGCTCATTTCTCCCGTTCGAGTTCATTGCCTTCCCACGCTCGTTTTCTCCCACAGAAACCAATTTAGCCACGAGTACGAGGTGGAATCAATTAAACTCATCCCCGCGGAAGCCTCTTGATGTAGTTTAAAGCTGCAGGGTCCGGGAGCACCACCCGTTTGATAGCGAGTGGGGACGAGAAGGTTCCATAACTGTTCCCTACAATTTACGATGGTGTTAAAGTGTGGGCGTCTGCGTTGGCAAGATAAAATTTAAAGCAGACCCTGGATTACAGTAGCTCGTAGACAAGCTCGTAGGAGAGTGGTACTTTCCGTCTTTTCGTATCCTCCTGGACATTCTTTAAATGTTTTTCTGGTGAATTTCAAGGCGAATAGTCCAGGTAATGGTAAGGGGGTTATGTAGGCTCCTTGGTAATGCGCACTCCCGCTGACCAGTGCGCAATGGGACCTGTGTAGGAGGCGATGAGTGGGAGGTCCGCTGGGGGGCGCAATTAATCAGGATGTAAAACAAAGGTGGGTGAAAAAGTTTGATTTTATACCGCCCGTGTATCACCAACAGATCGGAAAATAAACGTACTGGTGGACGATACATTCCAATCACAAACTGATCAGTTGCCTTGATTAGTACATCGTGGAATTCCCAGAGATTTATATGTGTAAAGGAACCGACATCGCTTTTATTAAGCATAATGGAGAGAAAGCATTTGACATAGAAGGCCGGCGACTAACTGTCTGGTTCTGGTCCCCTGGCGAGTGAAGGAATAATTGCACGTAATAAACATATTTCTTTTGCTGCAAACTTTTTTGTCCAAAGAATACTATTGTAGACCAGACTTCTATACGACATTCAGATGGTGAAACCTTGAAGCCCCTTCGGTGGATTGCGTACACCGTGTGGCATGGTGGCATGACATTACCATCGCCTATAAACTGATCAAAGCGTAGAAATCTTGTTCTCATTGGCTATGGAAGGAAACGTCACGCGAGACTTTAACGATCAGTTTTGTATGCTACAATCGTTGCAAAGAAATAAAGGAAGGGGTAGGTATGTAAGCGTGCCAGCCACACAAAAGCGTCAAAAATGCACAGGAAACACGCTGTGACGGACTGACGGCTGTCTTTTACGGTCTCCACATCGGTATAAGGCCCAAACGGTTGACTATACTCGGTCAGAAAATAGTTTAACAATTATATTTTACGATCTTTTGATTTCTATGAAGGACAGAATTTGGGGGAAATTACGACTTTGCCAAGTTCGTACGGAACACCTGTCAGAATGTGTGAGGGGGGGGGGGGGGCGGCAAACTACCTCAGTCCCTGAGGCGTCGCCAAAATATTGACAAGAACAAAGACATACCTATTAAGCTACCGTAAACAGTAGGAAATGGAAGCTATCCTTCTTAAACCGTCCCTTAAGCCACGCTCGGGAGGCTTGGGTAATCGAACACATCAATTATGCATGGCAGCAATCTAATCGACACGATGATAAACCTCTCGGCTCGCTTGGCTTGACAAGCTATTAACTCAAACCGGAATAGAAAAACTCATAACATATCCAATGAACGTGTCTAATGTTTCTCTTTTTTCTCCATTTTCTTTCTGTCTCGACATCTTTAAATTTCTTAGCGCGCAGTGTCCGAACTACCTTCGACCATTATTCATGGTCAAACTCAAAGTACAAAACGCATAACATTTTCAATGAACGTGTCTAATATTTTTGTAATTTTGTTGTCTTTTTCCCTCCAATTTCTTTCTATCTCATCGTCTTTCTTAGCGCGCAATGTCCGAACTATATACGGCCGTTATATATGGTCGTTTGCTGTCAAACTCAAAGTACAAAAGCGCGTAACATATTCAATGAACGTGTCTATGGTTTTTGTGATCTTTTTCTTAATTTTCTTTATGTCTCATCATGTTTCCTACCACGCAGTGTCCGAACTAAAGACCACCGTTATACATGGTCGTTTGCTGTCAAACTCAAAGAGCAAACGCCCAAAATGAGAATACGAAATAAGCTGAGCGTGGCCACGTGCGACCCTCAGAATTGGCATTCATCGACTTTAAAGGGCACTATATGCAGAAATGTTTCGAGCTTTCAACATTAATAAATCTCAGCGCTATCAAAATTTCCACTTCACAATTGCGGAGAGCAGATTTTGCGTGATCATAAAATCGTTCCACGTTTCCACCGCGCGACCCATAATTGTGGCTGCATCTACCAGGGACCTGTGATTGAAGGTTCTAGTTGATTACTACAATTTGTTCTCCCCGAAATCCCTGTGATGTTGTCAAGGGAGTTGGCAGTGTTCCAAACGGGGAAACGTAAAACACGCATTAACAACCCCAATCCCGAGTCAGGCGCAAGCAGACCGCCCCGGTGCGGCAGCGGCAAAACTCGTTAAGAAGGAAGGCAAGACGGTAACAATGCATTTGGGAAGTTAACGTTCGATTGGAATGAAATGCGTCCCTGGTGGATCATAATGTAATATATTACCAAGATGTCGTTAATGCCGTTACACTCAAACGCTTGCACACTCCGTGCACCCATAAACCGTCTTGGCCCGCAAGTACGATTTTGCCCCCGGAAAATCTGCGTGGACTACAAAACGCCTGTTGAATGCTGAACAGAACTTTAAATGAATTTCCCCCTACTGTAAGACGTCTCATTTTACCCCGTACTTCTTATGTTTGAAAGATACGAAATCCGGACGTTCTGCTGCAATGCTATAGAAACCCGCTGGGGGACCACAATTACGATTTTGCCCCCGGATCACGGAAAAACTGCTTGGACTACAAAACGCCTGTTGAATGCTGAACAGAACTTTTAAATGAATTTCACTTTTCTGTAACACGTCTCATTTTACCCAGTACGCAGTTCTCATGTTTTAAAGATACGAAATCTAGACGTTCTGCTGCAGCACTATAAAAACCCGCTGGGAGGACCCACAGTCGCATTTGAGCTTCATTTGGCTGACAATTATCCACATACGTTGTACCAAATATCATAAACATCCATCCTCTGCTAAATGAACCGCTGTAAAGGCTACGTGCAGTACGCTTCATAAGAAGATCACTTAACCAATATACGCCGCCGGCGGACGCATTTTTCAAATACATAGCAATGTCTTATCCCTAACAAGTCCAAACTATGTTATCTATGATAAATTGTAACGTTTCTATGTTGGCAGTTCAATCAATATATCTTTTGTCACATGAAATCCGTTGAAAAATACACATGTTCATTAAATTTAGTCATGTGTAACGTTTATAGGTGTCGTCATTTTAGCAATTTGGGCAACTACTATATGTAGATATATGTCAGGGTAGAGACTCCGATCTGGTGGAATCGGCGATTCTACCGGTAGAGATCCCGATCGGAGTCTTTGTCGACTCCAATCAGGATGCTGTTAATATGTTAGGGTGGTCTCCCATTTACAAATCTTAAATTTCAAGTCAATCCATTGATCTAAAGTGACATGAATCAAAGCTGAAAAGTTCTGACTGTCTTTTAAGCGAATGTCTTAAAATTTACAGACTCCAATCAGGATCTCTGCCGGTAGAAACGCCGATTCTACCAGCAGAGATCCCGATTTGAGTTTCTGTTGACAGAGACAGAGACTCCGATCGGGATCTCTGCTGGTAGAATCGCCTGTACTACCAGATCGGCGTCTCTACCCTGACATATATGTTACCTAAAATATACCATATTTGTTGACGATAAAAACTGGAGTATACAAGTACTCACTTCGACATGGAGCCAGTGGTGCGCATGGGAACGAGAACACGCCTTATTCTCCTATGGCCAGTGGGCTTGTCCATCTTAACAACGTTTTCTTACATCCAAAAATACAAGACGCCTTAGCTGGACCGACTGGTTCCGTCGCAAGAATCAGGAAAATAATAAACCGTTTCTTTACGATTCCGAGCTGTAATTCAGAAGTTATCTATAGAAAATGGACTATGTACCTCGACCTTAAACTCACACTAGCAACCAATCAACATCAAAGAGAAACGCGATTTTATGAGCGGCTGTTTACGACAAACTGAAGAAGATTTATGGATGGTCGTAAGTTACTCGTACGAATGTAAATTTGTAGGTAGATAAGAGTAGATTTATGTTATCGTTTAAGAACAATGCTAATTGATAAACACCCGTGGAGAATTGTGAATGTTATCAAGAGTCAGTAGCCTGGAGTTGGGGTCACTGATTGCAATATTACAAAAGACTGTTCTCTGTAGTTCAAGGTTTGTTCATGCTCACATGGTCTCCGCATGACTTAGCAACAGCAGTCATTTATCATGGATGGGTTGTTAATCAGATACCCGCGGTGGCAACAGCACTGACGGTTGCTGCCAATTAACTCAGTCTGCACATTACATGTCTCCTATGGTTGTTACTCCGTGAAGGAGGCATACCTCCTGCAGGAGTATTGTGGTCAGCTGGTTTTTCGTGTTCGCAGCTAAAACTCACGGTTCGCTTTATTCAACCGGCATGTAATTTTATACGTCGTCTGCAGCCATGCGTTGTAAACCACAGTGCGCTTTGAGGACACCCCCAGTTCCACTCTCACATGGTACAACCTACCTACGTCATCAAAACGGCGTGGTGTCCTTCAGGGACGTCAGAGTGGAATCTAATTATGCATTAATTATGCAAACTTACAACTATTACTAGTATGCATAATTTGCACTTCATTGGGTACATCTCTGTCCAAGCTATTTACATGCCTTTCATTTACATACAATTTCATGAGCAGCCGCTGTTCTTTTATTCAGTTATCCTCTTTGAAAGATTTGAAGAAAAACGCACCCGCAGTTCCAGGACAAGTTGCTAAGGGGCTGAAACATACATCACTTCTTCCGTACGTCAAAAGCTACCTGCCACAAAAAAATTAAGACGACAGCATGTCCTGAAAATACAAAAACTGGAATTTCTGCTGCAGTACTAAGGCGCTAGAAGGCCTAAAAATGACATTGACCCCCGTCTTCCCAAGACCTACCCGAATACCAAATATCATCACAGATTCTTGAGTCATTGCTGGCCAAAATATCAGTAGAAATAGCATGCAGAATAACATGCCAGAGAAGTTAGCCGAACACAGTCAGGAGTACATTTACCAACCCACAGGGCACGGTCCATTGCATATTGGCGTCTGGCAAAGACTATTACAACATGTGAATCAAGCCAGGCCGGCCTAGTAAACTTTACGGTAGCCTCTATGTCAAACACGACGCGGGACGACAAGGTTGCCAAAACAGACGTCTATTTTTGGCAGCAGGGTCAACAGAGTGACATGAAGCAGGCAGTGGTGTCTAGTCCGTCAGGTCACATGCCAAGCGTGTCGGACAACAGGTCACGTTCATCGTACGATTTTCTTTGCGACAGGATGTTTAGCAAGACTATGTCAGAATCAACTGCAGGGAATGATCTAAGACAGCCTTTTCGTACGACTGTCGATCCTAAAAACGTCATCAATTTAAAAACCGTTGCAAACCTGTTGTATGTCGAATGAGACAGGGTCCTAACAAAGCCTTGATGTTACAACACGTAAATTAAAATAGGGTAAGATAAAAAATGATCTATTTAGCATAAGAATCATATTTCTTTATCATATAGTCCAGTCTTCATAGTGTTTCTGCACTATACCCAGGTAGGCGAGTATCTTTTTTGAAAAATGAAGTCGCCATAAGCTGACGCTAAAAGTGAGTTCAAGTTTAAGAATGACAAGCTGATATATCAAAAAATTATTGGATAACTGCTTGTAGAAAGAAATAAAGAAATGCAGTCTCTTCAATGATCCGTACATTTGATAACAACCTTCTAGCTTTACAGTGTGAGCGAACTACGCATTTCACTGCCCCTGAAAACTGATAGCATCGACGAAACCCCAGAACATATATAGCCTATATCAACTTGGCAAGGCCTTCATTTCCTTACAAGATCCGTGTACATGCAGGATAAATACTAGTACATCTAATCCTGTTATTTTGATCGATCGTCTCACCTGAAATGGAACACTATTAATTTCACACCGCCCATCTTCGCTCTCCCGCGGGGGGCCGGCTTGGAAGAAAGAGTAGGAGATAAAAGGAAACCTAATTTTCGCCTCCTTTGAAGGTCGCCGCTAAACCACTTCTTCCAGTGAAAATCGATTTTTGCAACAAGATGAAAAAATTTCCGCAACGACTGTGTAGACAGAAAAGTAATAGCGTCCAATGTAGCGGAAAGACGCGAGTTAGAGATCTAGAGAGATACCTGTTATTACCGCTACACTGATTTCGCCACGATATCTTCAATACCAGACGCTGAGGACTAGTCCCTTACAAGTCTCCTTAAGAAGGGGGCTTAGCGAGTCTTTGAGGGGGGTAAAATTGACAAAGGGGGTGTTGGAGCGAACTCCTTGAGCTCAAGGATGGCATCTAACCGACTACTGCCAAGAAAATTTACGACATACGCGCGAAAGGGGAGGGTGGATATAATCAGTTGTGTGCCAGCTTGGCAAACAGCATCTACCCGTGTGACATTGACTCTCACTACAGGTAATTATGGTGACGAACGTTGTTTAACCTACCACCCGGCTGACTCCATGATCAGCTTGGACTCTTCCCTTACGGACAACATCGGATTCTCCATGTCCTTCTCCCGAAGAGCCGGCCAGACGTCCTCCTCGCCGATCCGTGCGCTCCGCTACGTCCGTAATGGTAGGCAATAATCCCAGCGCCGCATCGACGCCTAATCACACACGCGACAGTGATGCAGTGCTTTCATGTACGGATAAATACAGACGTATTCCTCCGAGGGTACGACTCGTCAAACATGGCGGGCTCGGCACAGGTGCCTCCTTCATGACTCAATCAGACGGTGCCCGTCGCTAATTCAAAGCCGGCCTTGCGCGTGGCTTGTGCCCAAGGGCGAATGGGGGCATTAAACAGTCGACCACCATGTACGCGTAGATTAGATTCTAAAGAATCGATGCGACAAAAAGAAATGGGGAACAACAAGTGACACACTGAAGTATAATTATATAACGTTCTCAAGGATAGTCCAAACATTTGGAATTGGATGAGACTGCGCAGGTCAAGAGAAGCAAACATTTAAGTCCTAACGGTTTTAGTTGCCAAGGGCTACGTTCACGTAACCAGCCTGATTGTAGATGACACAATTTAAAGCGTGTCAGACAGAACCATACAAACAGTAGCGTTAGTTCCAAACGACATGTGTCATGGAACCATAACAAGGGCAAAGCCTCGCTATCCTAATCTTTGAAGCGTCTGCATGCTATATGTTATGGTACGCACGCTTAACTCGAACACATGGTTCGTAAACGGGCTTTAACAGTCACTCGACTAGGTAATGATTAACGAACTGTCAACTTTTACAGCTACTAATGAGGATACATTGGGATAATATAAAGATGTATGGTAGTAGTAGAGAAATAAACATGTTGTGAACCCCAAACTAGTTAAGGTCTACCTAGCTATAGGGTGATTGTGAATGGACGAAAACATGGTTCGCTGTTACTCTCCAAGCAGAGGTTTGGGTTTTGGGCTTATTTTTGGCGTGTTTTTAGGCTTTTTTATCGGGCTTTCTTTTTTCACTGAAACAAAATTTCAGTGAAAAAAGAAAGCCCGATAAAAAAGCCTAAAAACACGCCAAAAATAAGCCCAAAACCCAAACCTCTGCTTGGAGAGTAGTTCGCTGTGTGTGGACAAGCTGTTGCCCCAGATGAGCATTTGCACAACAGCTGGTGATGAGGTGTGCATTGTGTTTGTTAATATCCAAGCTGATGTGAGGCCTGCAACTGGATAAGAAAACGGACACCAGGTTTTCACTTGTTGATTCAGAGAAGAAAAAATACCAACACCACACTGAAGGCATTATACTAGTGTAGCTGCTGAGAAATTATGGTTTGTGTCTGATCCCTTTTGGTCTAAATACAGGGACACTTATGACAATGTCAACCTGCAGTTTACA
This sequence comes from Branchiostoma floridae x Branchiostoma japonicum, assembly GCA_013266295.2. Taxonomy (NCBI): domain Eukaryota; kingdom Metazoa; phylum Chordata; class Leptocardii; order Amphioxiformes; family Branchiostomatidae; genus Branchiostoma; species Branchiostoma floridae x Branchiostoma japonicum. Next base: position 2,666,257 of record CM023837.1, read on the forward strand.
CACTATAACATAGGGGTCTCTCTCTCACCATGGAACCTTTCACTTTCGGATGTTTGGACATAGGGGCATCATTGTGGAAACTTATTCTCTGTATATATAGGCCATGGACACATCCACCAACTCTAATGCTATAATACAAGGGGATTATCTTTACATATCTAATACTAATATAGTACTTTGTGTATGTAATACCCTTCTCATGATCAATGTCTAACAGCAGGGGAAAAGAATCAATACCTTTTCTTTTCCCACTGGTCAATGTATTACAGTCTTTAGCACAATCTCTCTATTACTTGTATTTATTGTACATGTACATGATTGTACATTAAAGGTCTCATATTTGTTGATAAGCATGGGCAATTGTCAATAAACAAATGTATCTATTACAATGCTTTCTTGCAGCTATACTTTGCTGTCTTCATCTCAGTATCAGTGTCAATTATCTAGAATTAATGTGTTTAATTCTAAGCTGTAAGAGTCTTAAAAGACAACAGTCTATATTCAATCATTTGGAAGAACTTCCTTCTTCAGAGACAACCACATGTGATTAACTCTCTCTGAAATCTCCTTCAGTTTAGCAGCATTTGTACACAGCGACGTCAGAGCTTGCAGTCTCTCTATCTCCGTCATGGCTGCCTTCTGCCAGTATTCAACGTCATCATCTAGAAAGGAGTTGTTGAGCATGGGTGTGGTGCCGAGGTGCCTCTGTACACCAGCTGTGCTAATCTCCGTCTCACTGCCTACCGATACCATCTCTACTGGTGTCAGCATGTACGGGATTGTAGAGCCGTCGCCTAACACACAGTCTATTGCCACAGGGTTGCCAGTCTGGATGGTGTGTTGTTGTAGGAAGCTGGAGGCAACATTAGGCCTGGAACAGTGTTCATCATCACTTATATCATCCATTTCATTGTCATAGCCCAGACTGATAGAATTAAGTCCACCTCCAACCATAGCTTGTGTAGTCATGCTGCTAAGAGTTACTGAAACCTGAGGGTCAGCGATGGGAAAATCCTCCATGGATCCAAGGTAGTCATGCTCTTCTAGATCGATGATTCTCGCCTGATCTTCTTTGAGTTTGAACTTGAATCTCCAAACATGGTTCTGAATGTCTTTCATAAGTGGGTAGTACCTACGGTCGGTGGCGAAAGGTCGTATGACGGCATTTTCTAACAGCTCTTCTGTACAAGCTTTTAGGTACTGCTGCACGTCGCGAACGTCGCTGATGCCCGCTTGTACGAGCTGCCCCATTTTGGAGATGAGCGCGGGATGAACTTTCTGGACACAGCCCGCTGCCTCGCCGAGAGGGTGGTCTGAATGAGCCTCCGGCAGGGGAACTCTGATGTGATACCTCATCACTGGAGGCGAAGCTTTTCCGCAACTCAAATCAGCTGTCAGACGATTCACGCACCTTTTACGTAAGGATGCCTTCTGATTGGAGGTTGGTGAGGGGCCGTGCTCCGTAACACTAACAGAGTAGTTGAGGAAAATGCGGATCTCTCGAACATGAATCTCTGCTTTGCACATGGAGCTTCCAAATGTGGCCTTTCCACTCCTTTTGTTCAACTGGTTGAATAGAATCATTAGAATGAGTCTTGTATAACAGAGTATGATATCTGCACATTGTACAAAGCTCTTTTAGCATTAAAAGCAGTAACATATGTATATCAAGTTTGCTTACTCATTGACTTATGTTCTTGACCTGCGTGACTTATCACCCATTATTACATCATGTGTAATCTATGGTGAAGAAAGATTTTGTATGGCTGTATCGGTTGTATCAAAGAGGTTACAGAACCTCCTTGGTTGCATCATCTATAACTCAAAGCCTGGAGGTAAAACTCCATGCTCAAAGTTTCTGCCAAAAACTGCAATCAAATAATGAACACACTTGTAATAGAATAGCTGTTACAGCCCTATATACTTACATTATCATTATCCTATGGCCTACTGAGTCAGGCTTTTACAAGTTGACTCCAGACATGTCTATTATCTATATCTAATATTATACATGCAATATAAATTCGAGGGGAATCATCCCTCAGGATTCATTCCTCAGCTAACCGACATCTCGCACACGTACGCAGTCGTCCCTCAGTAAGACATCTGGAGCCGCAAAGTTCCCGTTTAGAACTTTATTTCAGCCTGACACACAGAGGCTAAAAATGATCACAGAGCGGGATGATTCCCCTCGAATTTATACATTATACATGCAATGTTACAGGTACATGTACTAATAGTAATACATACAAAATCATTGTAACAAAGAAACACCTACCTGTGGTTTTTTCTTTGCACTGATGAACATACAGTGGTGATGCCTGGTGCCTGACGGGATGAAGGGTGTGTCTGTGTCGGGGATGGGAACCCTTCCAGAGTTGGACGACCACACAATACGTTCTGAGGATTGGTGCAAACAACAGGTCTTATTTGACAGAGAGAGTTAGAGTTTATTTCAATCAAGGAGATTATACAGTATAATCTCCTTGTTTCAATACACAGTTACTTTCGTAGGCCTGGAATGGCTCATTTGACAGCATTTGCAAAAGACAACAACAACAAAAGACTGGTTTGACTGTTATCTCATAGATTTGTTAGTAAACCTCAGACAAGTCTAGAGCTAATGGTGCGTTAATCATTACCTGAGAGTTTTTTTTTAAAGCTTTAAATCAAATTTAAAAGTACACTGTTTTGTTTCTGGCTTGTTTCGGAGATGAATATACACAAATCTTGTATCGTGCAGCATTACCATACATCCCCAGTGTTTCTAGTTTCGTCTGTGAGACTGGAAGGGTTGCAAAGCAGATGGGTAAAGGGGTGAAGTCTGCTATCTCTGATTGCTAAGTTTGGTAATATATATACAAACCGTAGAGATGAAACAGCTACTAGTAAGTTCTTATTCAAATGATTAAAAGGACAAGTTGCTCCACCTTCCCCGGCATAGCGCGGTAACCTTCCTCCCGAGTTGAGGACAGGCTTCGGTCTGGAGTCGTACTTGGCTCTGGAGGTGGACGACCGAAGAGGGAAACCGGTACACCCCGCTCTGTCAAAGTCCTCCAAAAATGCATCTAGCTGCGCTTTCCCGTCAACATAACCAGTCACGTACGAGCCTTGCCGTTCCGCTGATTGAAGGTAGTGAGATATAACCTTTGAAATGTTGCTGGATACGATGTTTTCTGTCAGAGTTTCCGTTTCAAAACGGTCGTCTGATCCCGCGTCCGCCATGATGGCAGGTCACAGGTTACTGACCTGTAATAGTAGCCACCACAGAAAAACGCAAACATAAAATCCCAGATCAAAAGGTTACCTAGTGCAGAAATGGAGGGAAAAATTCTTTATATAGAGAACAAAGAATATTTAATCTAATTCAGTTATTTTTTGAGTGTCACTATTCTTGTTTTCTCTACATCTCTACACTCTTTTCTGTTTCTTTTCGTTGGATGCAGTGTTGGCGAAAATGGCGGCCGCCGTGAAGAGAAAATATTCTGACTCCGATGATGATGAAGAAAACGAGCCTACACGTAAGTGTATTCGTGTCTATATGATTAGATGAATGTTAAAATATCGCGTAAATTTGCTATTTTCACGACAATGTGGTTAAAAGTTGCATCCAGTTGTCATTTTGCTTATTATGATGTTGGTGATGGGGAGGGGGGCGCTCAACGTTTGGGGAACGCGCGCTAATAAAACACTGCATAATTTTTGAAAGGATCTCTTTTAAACTATCCTTGGGTCATCTTTCTAACCACAGGTAGGGTCCGCGGGGGGAGTGATGCCAGAAGTCGGCACTGCCCCTACCTGGACACCATCAACAGGTCAGCTGTTCAATATAAATATCACATATAAAATTATGTGCGTGTGTTAACATTACATGAAAATATACCCATAACTTTGTTTAAATGTTTGTTTCCAGTGTGTACTGAGATAGATATAAAGTTCACATAATTCATGTTAAGAGTGTGTTGAGCGATATTGCACTGTCTTATTATAGTGTCTAGTCACTTTGAATAATCATTATAATGAATAAATGATATGTTTTTTTGTAGGAGTTTACTTGACTTTGACTTTGAGAAGCTGTGTTCTGTCTCCCTGTCCCACCTGAACGTCTATGCCTGCCTGGTGTGTGGCAAGTACTTCCAAGGTAGGCAGCAGTTCAGTACACTAAAATTCCTATTGATCTATTATAACGTATTAGTTTGTCATTATTTGTAATAGATGCACTGGTTCTAAACATTGTAGTTCATTTTGTTTTTGATTGAGTGATTTTACCTGAATGGGAGACATGCTATTATGATAACCATAGAGTCTAGAACAGGTAAAGTTTCAATCAAAGTTATAACTGTTCTGTAACGTTATACAACATTACCTCTTGTCTTGGTCTGTCTGACACATGTTTTTTCCTGTCATGTACAAATAAAGCTAATAATAGATACTGTCTGTAAGTATACCATTATAAAGACTACCGTTAACTTGCATCTGTTCCATGTATTTTTGCCAGGAAGAGGCCAGAAGTCCCATGCCTACACCCACAGTGTGCAGGTGGATCACCACGTGTTCTTGAACCTCCACACACTCAAGTTCTACTGTTTACCTGACAACTACGAGGTCATTGACTCCTCCCTGGACGATATTAAGGTACTGTAACCCATTTTTTAAATTAGATTGGAGGAAACATTATAAAAAGTTTCGGAATTTCATGTGTGGGTAGGCCTTGGCCAAAGGAACAAGTGGTTATATCTAAATTTTGGAACGATCTAGATATCAATGCTAGCATGTTACGTTTGCTATACTTTTCTTTACATGGTTCTCTTTATAAATTTTGTACTTCTAGATATCTTTGCTCATTAGGACTAATTGAATGTTCCAAATTAAAAGTGCCTAGTATTTGATATTTAAACAGGACCTCCTTGCATCCCTTAACTACATATACATGTATGTGTAGTCAGTACATGTATGTTTGGTTAGTACATGTACATGTATAGTGGCTAAGCCCACTCACAAATATACTCTTTCTTCTTCTAGTATGTGTTGAACCCAACCTTCACAACAGACCACATCCAGCAGCTAGACGGGTCCTCCAAGCTGTCCCGTGCGTACGACAGTACCATGTACCTGCCGGGGATCGTGGGCCTCAACAACATCAAGGCCAACGACTACTGTAACGTGGTGCTGCAGGCCCTGTCGCACGTCAGTCCACTCAGGGACTACTTTCTTCAGGAGGAGAATTATAAGGACATCAAGCGACCTCCAGGGGATATTATGTTTCTTATTGTACAGAGGTAAAACAAGTGGCAACAGTTTTGCTAGAATGTAAAATTTGCATAGAAAAAAAGCTTTAATTAAGATCATTAAATCATTAAATTTAACAGAAGATGTAACTTGTTGAAGTCACAACATGCAATAACAAAAAGTATATTTATGTACAAGAAATGAAACCATTGGAAAAAGGCACAGACTCATGGACCTAGACACATGAATCCAGCATAAGGAAACATAAGCCTGGAGACTATTGGTGTAGCAGGCTGGGCTGTACCCCTGGTCAGAATGTACCCAGGTGTTTTCTGACCTGGTATGTGTTCTAGCCTGCTACACCAGCTCTAATATAGCAAGTTATTGACGAGTAGTTACAGGAGTATTTGACACTTGTGTACATTTTGTAGGTTTGGAGAGCTGATGAGGAAACTCTGGAACCCTCGGAACTTCAAGGCCCACGTCAGCCCACACGAGATGCTGCAGGCTGTGGTGCTCTGCAGCAAGAAAAGGTTCCAGATCACCGAGCAAGGTAGTAAACATTTTGCTAAGGTGAAGATGTCGATGTCCATGTTGGTCTTGGATGATGAAGAAGAGCACAAGATGGTGTCAGAAGTGGAATATACTAACATGGCATTGGAGGGGGGTTCTGTTACTGTTTGATTCTACCACAGAATCTTATTGTGTGTAACTATACAATGACATAGATAACATACAGAGATGTAGTTCATTGTTGAATAATGTTATTGTTTTCTTCTGCCATGCCAGGTGACCCAATAGACTTCCTGTCATGGTTCCTGAATGCCATGCATGCCTCACTGGGTGGCAACAAGAAAGTCATGTCAAGTAAGTATCTACTATGGGGGTTGTAAACATGTCTGTAGCACCTTTCCTTACCCCCCTCCCTAGAGTTGATCTATCCCTAAATGACCGCTTTTGTTACATCCAAGCCTTACACAGTTAACTCTGATCATTGTCCAAATTTACTACACAGTGTTCGAAATACTTTTTTGAACCAGGTAGCACAGTGTGCACCTTTGAGTTTAGAGGTACATATTTTCAGGTTGCGTGGTGCGCTACCTGAGTCAGGGAGCAGCTAGCGCACAAGAAAAGCAGGTAGCAATTGCTAGTGTGCTAGTGGGTATTTCGAACACTGCTACATGTATACAGGGTCCTTTACTGTGCTTCATGTTGGGGAGTTTCAGCATGCATGAATTTGTTACCTTTCATTCCAGGTTCAGTCGGTAAGGTGTTCCGTGGAACTATGAAGATCTACTCTAGACAGCTGATCACCAAAGATGACGTAAGTCCTTTAAACAAATGAGATATGAAAGCAAAAACATTTTTTGTATATATATATATATATATATATATATATATGAACAACTGTGGTTACCAATGATTCGTAGAACACATAATGGATGGTAAAAACAATGAACATGTAAAGTGGTTATGCCAATTTTGAGTCAATGCACTAAAAAGATGACAGTATATGTGTCTTAAAATATTTTTAAAAAATACAGTTAATCTTTCGAGATAGAAAAGGAAACATCTCACCATGTTTGTTAATACACTATTCTATGTCATGGTAACTGCATAGTGAATATGAAGCTAATTGAAGATATTTTTGTTATTTATTCCAGACTGGTGAGACCAAAGTATCAGAGGGGACAGGTTAGTGAACATTTTCCTACGCTTTTGCTTTTCAGTTGTATATCCTCATCATACACTTGACAGGACTAAGGAAAAATGCAAGTGACAGTCACATGCAAATTGTCAATTTATAAGTATAGAATAGTTGTTGAGAGTTTGCATGGTTCTATACATGTTCTTGCTTTGTTAGAAAATTCCCTGACTGAAGACTTTATATTTTTTTTTACTGTGTGTGTGTTTTCCCCTCAAATCATTTGTTACAATGCCTGCATATGACCAGACCAATTCTGTTTCATAAAAGAACCTCTTGATATCAATGAACAAAAATAATAAAAAAAGTTGGGGGGGTTTTGTCAACTTTCTTCATTCTGATGAAAGCTTTGGTCTGTTTTTAATATACTAGTATACTGTCAAGAGGTAATAAAAATTGTACTGAAAAGGAAAAAAATGTCATTCTTTCACCCCTTGCAATGGTCTGTTCATTAAAATGATTTTGTCTCATTGTGTTCTAGAAAAAGAAGCTGAAAAAGGGCCAGGTTTGTAGAGGAACGACGTCTGTTATTTGCCTCCACTAGGACTGAATGTTCCGTCCTTTTTTTGTTTTTGTTTCTTGTACAAGGGGTAGACTTGTGACTCCTAACCTGTCTGTCATTACAATTTTCAACGTTACCAGTTTTCGCATTCAAAGAAACTTTGTACTATCTGTCTAGACAACTAACCAGGGAGGGAGCCAAGCAGTAATATGACTGGATGGTTTGTTTGGAATATAGAACATTTTTGGTGGAAATGTAGCATTGCATGATTTTACATTTAATGTTTTCTAACAAGTCCATGAAAATTCTTATCTAAATGCATCTCTAAACCACCGTTTTATTGAACTAAATCTTAAAATGGCCTGATAACAGGGAGAAAATTTTTGAAATTCCACGTCCCGCATTATTTTGGATTGTTTCTGAGGAAATGTCCTCATGGCAGGTCATGAACATGATTTTTAAAACATTTACGATTGCTTCCCTGTGATTGGCTGAACATTTCAGATTGCTACTAACAAATGTGTGTTTTGAGTTAAACTCTTTAATTCTAACCTTATAATCATTCCCTTTCTATAATGTTGTTTTGCTAAAACGCATCATGACATTTGCATCGATTGACCATCAGCCGAAGTTTTCATAATTTCTATAATTTCGTCTTTTTTAGAGACTGTGACGACATCGCCCTTCATGTACCTGACCCTTGACCTGCCGCCGCCACCGCTGTTCCAGGATGAATACGAACAGAACATCATCCCGCAGGTTCCGCTCGCAAACCTGCTCGCCAAGTTCAACGGAGAAACTGAGAAGGTTGAAAACCATTGGTCTATCAAATTGTACATCTAATTTGCAGTTTTTCTACCAGAAGGGCGTATAAAAATCACCTGAAAATGTAGCTTTGTGCTGTATTAGTTTTGTGAAAAATTATCTTTTAGCCTTTTGTATCATGATTCATTGTAATGAGTTGAATATCTGTCTTCTACACACATCTAGGAGTACAAGTCTTACAAAGACTCTACCCTGAAGAGGTTTGAACTAACCAGGCTGCCTCCTTACCTCATTCTCTATGTGAAGGTAAGACTACCCCAAGTTTTCACCATTCCTCCTTTCATTTTTTTAAAGAACAGCCTTAGGTACTAAATTGTGAAGAAAAAGACAACAACATTTTCGAAATCAAACTCTATACAGTAAGTGATTCTCATTAAACTGCTTGTCACACACTGCTACATACTAGTATATTTATGGTGAAAGATTTTTTTCTGCACAGCGTTTCACCAAGAACAACTTCTATGTGGAGAAAAATCCAACCATCGTCACCTTCCCTGTCAAGTAAGTATTTTTGGTATAGTGGTGGTTGTCCTTGTTTTACTTTTAGAATGCCACAAGCATTTTAGAAAAACAGGTCTTAACTAAAGATCTATCATTATTTTCTTTCATCTGTTAGGGTGTAGCTCCTTTTTTTTATTCACATATAACATTTAGTATTTAACAGGTATCAGGCAAAAAAGCACAATTGCTTATATAACGCCTTCTACTTGATAACATAAAAATAAAACAAAACACAAATAACAAAATACATACATAATTACAAAATGGATAAAAGAAAATGGATGTAAACAAGACCAGCCCCTTTTACACTCAGGTTTCGGCCATTCTCTGGCCGAAAAGCTGGATTCCCTCTCACACAGATGCAACGTTGCATCCCTATCCCTCTTTTATAGATACTTTCATGGTCGATGTTCAGGAGAACTTGCACTCCTTGTTCCGCCGCTTAGAACCTTTCAGCGTGCCACTAGGTTCTCTTCCAGTTCTCATCAATACACCGTAAACTTACCTGTTTCCAAGTCATTCTACAACAACAGCTTCTTTCCCCGGACTGCAAAATTATGGAACTCTCTTCCAAACACATGCTTTCCGTCCGACTACAATCCACAAAGCTTCAAAACAAAGGTCCACCACCATCTCCAGACTCAACTTCATTATACTCACACACGTACCTCTAGCTCTATGCCTAGAAGTGGCCATAAATAATTGGCCTTGCACTGAGCGACACCATTAAAAAATTTAATTCTGCAATATGATACAGACAGCTCAAGAGATGGTGTTTTTTTTTACTTCAGGAACATTGACTTGAGGGAATACCTGTCTAAGGACCCAGAGATCCAGAAGAAGCACCCCAACACGACCTATGACCTGATAGCTAACATAGTTCATGACGGGCTGCCTGGAGCCGGCAAGGGAACTTACAGAGTCCACATCTATCACAAGGTGTGGTAGTATTACCATGCCCGTAGCCAGGTTTTTGCTTGGGGGGGTTCTTGCTACTGTGCAAGGGACCAACGAACGATGGAGGCGCGAGGTTCCTAGGGGGGTCCGGGGGCATGCTACCCCGGAAAATTTTGAAAATTGAAGCTTCTGAAATGACATTTCTTGCGTTTCTGAGAGGATTTCAAAGGGAAAATCAGAGACATATAGGATTCCAGTCCCACTGGTGATACAAATCAGTCCACCTATTAAAGAAAAATCTTGGACCTTTAGATAAAAAGTGGACCTTTTTGCCGAATCCCCCCTGGCTACGGGCATGTATTACTGTATACTAGTATCTTGAAATATTTGCAGTAGCTGTATGCTTTTGAAGTTACCTTGCCACTGCAAAATCATTGCTGTGTTATGTAACATGACAATACAAAAAGCCAATTTTCTAGTCATTTCTTTACAAAGTAAATTGAATCAACCCTACTCCATAGCAAATAAGTGTCATTCAGGAAGTGGAGGTGTCAAAATATTACAAAATACGAGTGTGTTTAAAAGATAGAAACACATTAGCCATGTTTGTTTACATTCTGGTATTTTCTGGTGGTGCCACAAAATGAGTACATGTCGTGTGGACTGTTTTAGTGCCAACCATAAATGTCAGAAATGTAAGATAATACCACAAATATGTAGAGAAATGAAAGTAAATGACTATCACATGAAGATTTTTTTTTCAATTAAAATATTTCAATTTTTTGGTGCAAAAATGTTACATAATGCCCCTTTAAAGACCATTCTATCCTTTCTGTACTGCAGGGTTCAGGCCAGTGGTATGAGATGCAGGATCTCCATGTAGCTGACATCCTGCCTCAGATGATCACCTTGTCAGAGTCTTACATACAGGTGGGCTTTGATTTCTTCCACATGAAAAAGACATCCATACACAGTATTACACATTTTCGTTATCATGAAGGCTCACTTGTGTTTCTTGGTTGAAGGCTTCTCGAAGTAATGGAGGATCTGTTGGTAATGATTGTCATCAATTCTTGAGGTAAAAACTTTCTTCCTTTCTTTTCCTATCACAGATATGGGAGCTGAGGAAAGACCAGCCGTCAGACACAGACATCACTGTAGACTCCTGATGTCACCTTGCTGACAATGACATTTTGTAGATGTCTGATTGGTTGGGAAGGAGCAAATTACAATCTCTCATTGGTTAGAAATGGACCAATCACAGCAGCATCTCCTCATTATCATGAACATCAGCTGTCCATATAAGGTGCTGATAGTTGGGTTTAAAACAGTTAAGGGCATAGAAAATTTTTAATTTTTTCTACAGAATAGAGGCAAAAGTCTTCAATATGCTCAGCCAGTGGTATGTTTTAAAGACTATTTAAATGATTCCTATACTACATGTAGTATGCTGAATTTTCTAACATTGTAGGTGACATAAAAACCTGAAGAGAATTATGGTGTTGTTTCCTGAAAGGTGCATAGTTGAAACAACTGTTTAGTTTAGCATGCCAACATTTATGTCAAGTAATGGAAATAAACACATAGAACTTGTGGATTTTGTTCTGTAATGTTTATGTAAGTTCTGTGAACTGTACAGAGTGAAGAAGTACATTGCTTTAATCATTACAGTCTACGTTGTACAAAACTTGCATTTCTGATACAGTTTAAAATACCCATTCCTTACTAGTTAGTGTTATTATACAGTTGTTTGTAAATAGCAATAACAGACCTAAAGTTTAATACTACTGGTATAATATCAGCACATACAGATAGAGGAAATTTTACTTCTCGGCCACAACTAAAAATCGATCTCTTCACTTGCCGGTTTAAGAAATAATGCACACGAGAGCTAGCAATACCCTCTTTCTTAGCAACACAAATTTGTCTCATAGCATACTTAAGGTTAAACAAAAAGCACACCAAAATACAGCCTAAAAACCAGTATATCCATAGATCCAGCATAGATGTTTTCAGTCACAAAACATAGAAGTCTAACAGTATATACCTAAACATGTGTAGGACTTTAGTGCCCTTGCTTTTGACTCTTTAATATCTCCCAATGCATTGTGTAACATATAAAAAATTGTTAAACCTGTGACTTAGGAGTGAGCTGGTTTGAAGCAGTTGCATACTTAAGGCTTACTTCATTTAATAAATGTGGAAACTTACAAAAACACAATACTAGATATTAAGTAAATGCCTTCCTACGGGCTGCTTGTACTCTAGTGGCTGTGACTCAAGTATTCTCTCATGCTGGCTGGTCAAACCAGGTACATTTGAATTTGTGTACATAACAACCAAGTGCAGAGAAACATATTCTACACATGCAACCCTGTAGGTCTTACTCTTCTAGGTTCCACCAACCAGCATGAAACACCAATAACAAACACCCTATTGTGACGCTACAACGAGCTAGTTCTTGGGAGGGGGTTGGGTGGGTGCAGGGGGTTGCTGTGCCTGAGAGCCCATCCTCTGGGGGTCCTGGGAGGGGTAGTGGATAGGGGCGGGGCCTCGCATGGGTGGCGGACCCTGGCCCTGCGGCATCATGGGAGGCGGCTGGAAGCCTGGTGGTCGAAGGCCAGGAGGCGGTCCCCTGAAACCAGGCATCAGGCGCGGAGGCATTCCTGTAGAAGAAGGGCCATTCAAACCAGCTTAGTGGATTATCTATGAATGAGTCTTACCTTGCATTTTTATGCCCTACGGGCTAAATACATGTACATGGTTGAACAAATATGGCCTTAATATGAATTAATGATTTATTAAGACATTTACAAATCACATCTACAAATATATGTATGTAAACAAAATCCGAGCACATACATGTTATCATCAAGTTAGCCACTGCCAGCTGGCAAAAACTAAGGACAATATCTATTACTGGTAGTCTAAGCTGCCTTCTAACCATTTCTTATATACAACCTACCTGGTGGTGCCATGCCTGGTGGTAAGGGGGGTGGCATGCCCAGCGGAGGGGGTGGCAGCATCTGGCCTGCGCTGTGAGGGGGCTGCGGCTGGGGGGGTAGGTTGAAGTAGTTGGGAGTTGACACGTTCACCTCGCCAGGGGGTAGTGGCAGAGCTGGAAAACAAAAGACATCGAGTTTTTTCATCTCATAGAAAGAAAAAGAAAGACAAAATCTGGAGGACTAGAAGAGAATCGCCAATGACTGCTAAGTATGGCACAGAACACTTTGCAGACAAAGAACTGACTGCCACTTGGAAAGCTGAGAAGACCTCACGAAGTACAAGTAGTGAGAAAGAAAAAAAATCTAACTTGTTCTTGTTACAATACTGTACAACTACCCTAAGTTGGAGACAAGCATACAGGGAGATGTTGTTGTACTGTGCCCTTAAACTTGGCTGGATCTGAGACCAGGGTGAAGTTGAGACCAGTGTCAGTACTCACCTCCAGGTAGCCCAGGTACGGGTGCCAGACTCATGTCCAGCTCCGAGTGCTCCCCGAGCTTCTTGTCCTTCCCCTGGGCCTGGGAACGACCCCACCTGTGGTGTAAGGAGCAGGGCTAAGGTTAGCTCAACAGAGTTAAATACTATATCATAAATACTTTAAATTTATAAACTGTGTCCAGGGCATGGTAGGCAGAGCCCACCTCTCTCCTTCCACATGTACCTCCTCAACCGAAGTCAGGTATTTTAAACCTAGGTGCAGTGAGGAAAGACGTGTTAAGTGCCTTTCCCAAGGACACAACGTCCAGACAGTAATGCAAGGGATCAAACACTGCAAACTTATCGCACACGTGTGCTATGCCTTGTATTGCGTTACTACGATTGTTTCAAACTCCAACTACAGTAGTACAGGCATTCACACCTGTCCAACGATAACGGTCGCTCACCTGACACTGAGGCGGCGCCCGTTGATGATGAGTTTGTTGAAGGTTCTCTCTGCTGCCATCTCCGCAGCTGGCCGTGATGTGAACTGGATAAACGCGCACTGTTGCCTAGCAACCATGGTGATCGACCTGATTTCACCAAACTGGTAAAAATGATCCCTGTAAACAAAGAATGTAAAAAATGTCACCCAACAGTTATGAGTGAAGTCACTGGCATTGCTATGAAAAAATTTGTTGCTATGAAAAACAAATCCATAGTAGAGGGGCATCTTACCTAAGATCCTGTTCAGTGATCTTATCCCCCAGCCCCCCTATGTACAGAGTTGTAATGGAACGGTCCTCTGGTGGCTTCAGAGATGGCATGTTGTCATATCTCTTCAGCAGTTTGTTAGCCACGGGGTCATTGACTCCATAGTAGCGGTCCTTGATGTTTTGGTCTGCCAGGGGGTCGTCCGGATCTGTTGGCTTCTCGTGCCTGAAAAAGGATTTAAAAAATCTCACTCAGAACTCTTTAGCCAATCATAAAAAATTATGTGCATGTTTCAGTCAGTCAAATTTTTAAAGCTACAACTTGGTTTCAGTCCTCAAATAAACCCTAAGCTACTACAAAAGAGCTGATGTAATCACCTGTATGGACACTCCTCTCCTCTCTTACATTCACCTTTGACCCAGAAGGAACAGATGTGCGGACGGTTCCTCTTGTAGTAAGGCGTGGTGCGGGCCAACTTCAGCAACATGTCACTGGGGGCCTGGGCCTTCCCTAACTGTCCCACAGCTTTGGAGCCGTCTGTGTTGGCAATCTGTTAGAAGGGACAAAATTTGGTTAAAGAATGGTGTAAGTAACTGTATTTAGAGGGGTGTGATACATGTATGAGTGTGCTCATGTGTGCCTGCATGTGTGCTCTGTGTATGTGAGCCTGTGTGCCCATGTATGTGTGTGCATGTATGTGTGAATGTGTGTGTGACAGCAAATTGTTGACATGCAGAGGGTATTTTTTTCTGTCCATATTCATGATTTCTTCACAAGCAATTTTTTTTCTATTTCAAGTTGAAACATCTAAGATTAAAGAAATAGAGTTTTATTTATTTATTTCATCAGAAAACGGCTGGGTAGCCCATTCAGCTGGTAGGAGCTGCTTTCCAATGTATTTGCTGTCATTGTTAAGAAAACCTTGAATGAGTAGGGTGTAAAAGCTGTTGATGTGTATGTACATACCTCCCTCTCCATGTTCTGTGTATAGTACTCCTTGTTGACATCAGACTTGGGGACGTCATCTTTCAGCTGTAGGGCACGATCACGCACCTCCACTGGCAGACCTGTAAACGGCATGAGCATAGTGTCATCACTTCAGTACTGGTTTCAAAATTGCTGCTGACCATCCCGAAGATCCTTTTTCAAACCAGGAAGAAAAAAAACAACAAACACACATACTGATACAGTATGCTACAAACCGAAGTCACAAATGTCGGTGAAGGTTAGACCTCCGGGTAATATTAGTAAGATACGACAAAAAAACAGTTACTCAAGCAACTGGATATCAGATACATGTACCTGAAACGCCTGACCGTTTCCATAATCATATTCAGTTGCTTGAGTAACTGTTTTTTGGCATGAAGTCACAAAGATTTCAGAATGCTAAAAGATAGCCACTGAAATCTGAGCAGCCCCAGTCAGAAACCCACCATACTCCAGGTCCAGCAGGCATGTCTGGCAGACGTTCTTCAGCTTGCTGCATGTCTGACACACCTCCGTCTTCTTAAACCTCATCCTCGCTCCCGGACACCACCGGAACACTGTGAAGGGACGCTGGCAGATCTAGGGAAGACATGGATTCATGGAACAATGAAATTTCTCACAATGAAAATCTCTGCTTGTTTCTATCAATGCAACTTTCTAAAATAGATTTAGAAGGACAAAAGCTCATTAGACATTATCACACACATCTATGCCAAGTATTTTATATGTATTAAATATGATTTTTAATAAATTTATGTAACCATGTGATAAAGAAGTTCACATACCTTGCATTCTTTTCCATATTTCTCCTTTGTCTGCACGAGGGGAAGAGACATTTCAGAAATAAGTCACCAAACTCACTATGTTTGAATTCTGATAGTGTGACAATACAAAGTAGACAGCATGTACAGCAAAATATGTTATTAGACTAGGTTTAGGTTTCTGATTCAGATTGGGACCAATTTCTTTTTGAAGTTACTTACCATCCGTATGTAAGGGTTGTCTCCTAAACATGTCTGGCACAAAATAGGGAACTCCTGGAGGTAGAAAAAAATCACAAACACGTTACAAAAAGGAAAGAAACAACAAGATCAAGAACTTATTTGATAGCTGTTGAAGCCTGTTCCAACGTGTCAGACACGACACCCATTTTTACGTTCATGTAAAATCATTCGGAAATGTCCAAATATTATATTTCTTGACCCCTTTGAAACCCGTGGTTTAACAAAATACCAATGTGTATGTAAAGACATGTACATATCTACCTATATCATTATGGATAAATTATTACGATTTTTTCCAGGGTAAAGAAGATCATGCGACATGAGGTTTTGAGAGACAGTCGAGTTTGGGGTGACTGTCCCATATCATACGCCACTAAACGACGGCGGCCTCAGCTGAGACCAAAATAACCACGGAATTGGATACTCTGGACCTTTATCTATGGATTACTGTACTTATATGTGGTATACGAGACCTGTACTTACCGAATCTTCCCAGTTTTGCCGGTTGTATGTATTTGCACCCAAGGAAGTCGCCATTTTGATGACGCCAAGCCGAGGTATGGTACCCACAATGCACAGCGACGGACGATACCATTACAAGGGACAGGGAAGGTTTCCGATTTAACCTTTGACCCTAATGCAAATGTTAGTCAAACCATGGAGTTAAAGTCTTATATTTTAACTCCATGGTCAAACCAAGGAGGTATACTCCTTGGTCAAACCTGTCCAACATCGATAGGTTGGAGATCAGTTCAGTGGGATGCAGATTAAAGCTAATAAGGTTGTCATCCAGGCTGAATGTCACCCCCTCAGAACATACAGAAACATGCAGATACATAGTACATACAATGATACACACCCACACACACACACAGGGCCACAAAGCAGCAAGTCTTTGCAATGACTGAGTCAGCATCTTGTCTTCATTCAAACTTGACATTTTTGTTTGGTATGTCATAGGTTTGATCAGCTAATTGGTTTAAAGTTATAAGGAAGGAAGGAAAGACAATCATCCACATAGCTAAATTGAATACAACACATGGGAAAAGCTTGGAATCTTTGGTTTTGCAATCTCCTTCAACCTCTGTTCGGAGATAGGTATAGCAATGTTTTAGAGCTGATGCAATTTCTACTGAAGATCATAAATCCATTCACTTTGCAAGAAAGGGGCAACAAAATCCAATTCAAATAGCTCTGAACCCCAGGTCTAGGTGCAGGGCAGACTAGGGCCAAATTCAAGTAAGTGCAAGTCACTTTCACTTTGGTCTAGAACTGTGAACTAACTTCTTACCATTCACATGTTTTAGAGACTTAATGTATAATGCATAGGACTTCGGCAGAACGTCTCATATAAGGTCGAATTCGCGTATATAAGGGTGACATCCCGTCTGTAGTTTTCAAATGTTGTGTAGAAAATATATGGTCTGCAACAGGCAAAATTCTGATGCAACGTTGACCAAAAATCCAGTGAAAACCCAGGTTTTGCACAGGCGCAGTATGTTCTGCCGACGTGCTCGTTTGTGGACATATGTCTTATATCATGGAGGCAGAACACAGATGAAGTGAGAACAGGGGTAAGGCATGATTCGATCAAGGTTTTATACAGGGGTTTTCTAGTGTACTGGCATCATAATACCATACAAACATGATTTGAGCTGTCCCCCCCATAAAAAGAAATCTCTCTCCTCACCCTTTTGAATAATGGGAATGATACAACAATGCTGGAATCCACGTATAACTAGTTGCCACAAGTCAAGATGCTAGTTTGAGCATAGTAGATAGGGCTTGACAAATAGTTTTAAGAAATTAAAGAAAACCTTTTACATTTTTTTCTCTACAAGACAAGTACAAGAATAAAATAGAATTGTTTTTTGTATCATTCATATCAGTTTTGGAGTCTCATGCAGTCAAAATTCCCTGGCCATTTCAAGTTGGCACTGATTTAATTTCTATGAAATTGCAGGCTAGTACATTTCTGCTCATTCAGAAAAATTTCCAAGTCAAAAATTTAACATAATCCATGTCAGAATCATGATAATCATTCATCAAATGCTGCCATTGTCACTACACTATTGCCTTGACCACATCCATATTGAAATTAGTTCTAGCACATTCCATATAATTCCCTTTATAAGGCCACTAGATATAACTAGTAAATCACTAGAGAGTTAAACAATACATACTAACTACTGTAACATAACAGTCTTTGTTTCAACAGTACCAAATGCTCAGCCTATAATCACTAGTTAATCATCAGTTTACAATTAAAAAATTTGTTGACAAAACAAAAGGATCATTAACTTCAATTGATCATTCTCTAATGCATTATTGTTTACAGTAAAATAATTATGGGTGAAAAGAACATCAACACAATTTCTTATACATTTTTCACAGAGGCTATGATTCATTGTATTTAATCAGAGTCAAACTTGATAGAGTTAACACCCATGTCTATAGGCCCGCCACGGTACGAGCCTCGCTTCTTCTTTGTCTTCTCGTGCCTGAAGGATTTTCCCTTGGTGAACTTCAAGTCCTTGTTGGCTTTGGCACCCCATGCGTCGCCTCCCTGTGGATTAACAAACAATGGTAATATGATGTAGTGAATACATGTCGTTGGTTGTCCAACTGTGGTACATTGTACTAACTGCCAAAAAAACAGTTACTAGTACTCAAGTAACTGGGTATGATTTTGGAAACAGTCAGATGTTTCAGGTAGCATCCACTACCTTTGTGTTTCCATGATTTTATATTTCAGGATTATTTTTTAAGCCAACAAAATAAAATGAAGTTTGAACAAAGAATTCTGCACGACAACTGACCTTGGACTCAAAGGCATTGTTCTGTAGACGTGGGTCGATTTCAACCTCTTCTTCACGTACCCTCCGGAAGGGGGTGTTCTTCTGTGAACAGAAAATGGTGTGAGTCAATACATCACCTCCATTACTTTACAAATGTCATGCTTATTTGTATCATAAAGAACAATGTTAACATTGTAAATCTTTAAAGTACATTAAAAACTTCATAGCCAAATGCATGTGTAGAGAAATTTAGATAGCATGTCAGAACAATTCTACCTACCATGTATAATCATTTAACTGTTTTTACTTTGTTGAAAATTCTTTCAAATAAGTCTAACATTGTGAAAAAAGAAAGCTACAAGTTTGTACCTTTTCTTGCTGTTTCTTAGTTTGTGGTACAGTGTTTGGGGTCTTCTTCTCTGTCTGTTGGTTGGAAGGAGTAGTCTGGGGAGTCTTGGGTTGGGATGTCTTGGCTGGAGTCTTCTTCTTCTCTTCTTCCTCTGAACTGCTGCTGTCGTCTGATGAACTGCTCTCAGCTTTCTTACCATTGGCTGTTAAAAAAGACAGAAGAATTTATCTTCCATACTCAGGCAAAGATTTTCCTCTATCAAGGTCCAGGTCTTTCTCATACTGTTATCACTTTTTTCTATTGGCCAAGATTTCCAACCTGACAATCCACTCATAATTTTTCAGTTATCCTACTCATAAACCAAGGAAGTTATGAATGATGGTTACTATATAACTTCTCCTTTGTTTAGTGGTGAGTGCAACATACATGTAGTTTGGAGCTTCATGTATTATGATTCCATAAGGTGCTGTACATACTGCAACTCTTGAAATATTTTAGGTGTTTTTATTTTTGCAGTTTTTGCAGTGATGTCTTCACCCCGTAATCATGATGCCACAAATATGCATTTCCACTGTATCATGACTGTACTACAGCATTTTTTCAACCACAAACTTAAAACACAGTGAAAACCTCCTTCCCCATCATACAGAGAAATTAATTCCCAGTGAAAATGAGTGAATCTACAGTAGCTCACCTGTAGGCTTTTTCTCCACAGGTGCAGGGGTGGTTGTCTTGGGTTTGGGAGCCTCCTCCTCTTCCTCAGAACTGTCCGAACTGTCCGAGTCTGAAGAACTGTCTGCTTTGGCTTTCTTTGTGACTCCATTCACCTGTCACAACAGAGCAGAACAAGTGGTCTTACTCTTAGATATGAGTTGCGATACCACATGATAGCTACTGAAAAACTCCATTTCTTACAACAGTTTAATGGCTAAAATATGGCACAACATTTCTCTAGTGTTGCCAGTATGTATCAAACTGCCACAAAAGTGTGTCTAGATACAAAATATCACCTACAGGAAATAATACAGGACATATTTGTGCCTTGCAAGTTACAATATTACCCTTATGTGGTATTGAGAACACAGTGTTGAGACAAACACCTTTCAACCTGGCTTTAAGTATGACTCGTACAAAATACTGATCACGGTTATGCTACCTTTGGCGCTGCTTTCCCTGCAGGCTTCTTTTCCTCTTCTTCTGAGTCACTTGACTCCTCTGAACTTGATTCGTCCTTTTTTACAGGTGTTTTTAGCTTTCCTGGTGTAGACACAGCTGGTTTTGTAGGTGTTTTTGTAGCTGACGTTTTAGTAGTGGCAGTTTTAGATTCTTCCTCTTCACCTGAACTACTGTCATCAGAACTCTCTTCTGAGGAACTGGACTCTGCTTTCTTGGCCGCTGCTTTCGTTGCAACTTGAGGAGTTGTCTTTGCTTTTGTTTCTTCATCTTCTGAAGAGTCCTCAGATGAGCTTGAGTCATCTTTCTTCACTGGTGTTTTCTTTGTAGGAGGTGTGGGGGCTGGCTTTGTGACTGCTGGTTTTCCTGTGTTTTGGGCAGATTCATCTTCTGACTCTGAGCTTGATTCTTCTGAGCTTGATTCCTCTGAGCTGGATTCCTTCTTTTTATTTGTTTGTGTTTTGGCTGGTGCCTTAGTTGGTGCTTCTTCTTCTTCACTCTCTGATTCAGAGGAGCTTGAGCTGTCATCTTTTTTCTTCGAGACAGTTTTTGCTACTTTGGCTGTCACCGCCTTGACTTTGGACTCTTCTTCACTTTCACTTTCTGAGCTACTTTCTTCAGAGCTTGATGACTCCTCCTTCTGTTTACCTGCCTTGGCCTTCTGAACAACTTTTTCAGACTTTTTTTCTTCTTCGCTCTCTGAGCTTGAGTCACTAGAGGAACTTTCCTTCTTTTGCACTTGTGTTACAGCTTTCTTGGCAGGAGGTGGTTTTGTTGTCTTGGAGGTGTCTTCTTCTTCTTCAGATGACGAGTCAGATTCTTCAGATGAACTTTTTTCCTTAGGTGCTGGTCTCTTCACAGCAGCTTTTGTAGCCGACACAGGCTTTTTGGCAGTTTCCTCCTCAGAGCTTGAATCTGATTCGGAGCTACTGCTTTCTTGTGTAGCTTGTTTCTTGGCTGGTGGTTTTGGGCTCGGTTTGGACTGTGCAGGTTTTGCTGGCTCTTCCTCACTTTCTGATGAAGAACTACTCTCAGAAGAGCTCTCCTTTTTTCTCTTTACGCCTGTCTCCTTCTTTGGAGTAGGAGTTGCCTTAGCTTGTGGTTTTTCCTCTTCATCTGAACTGCTATCAGATTCTGAAGAGCTTTCTTTCTTTGCCACTTGCTTCTTTGCTGGAGTAGCTGTCTTCTTTGCCGAAGTCGCTTTTGCCGGAGTGGTCTTCTTCTGTTTTGGGGTAGCCTTTTTCTTGGCAGGTGTTGCCTTCTTTTGAGCAGGAGTGACTTTCTTGGCTTCTGCTTCGCTATCTGAACTTTCGTCGTCAGAATCAGAGCCTGAACTGCTCTCTGGTTTCTTGACAGTTGTTTTTCCTGCAGGGGTTGGTGTTTTGGAAGGAGCTGATTTGTCATCCTCATCAGAGCTACTAGAAGAGGAGGAGTCCTTTTTCTGTCGTTTGACAGCTGGTTTGGCCTGGGGTGTGCCTGTCCTTTTCCTCTTCTTGGCACTGTCAGGGGACCTGTGCAAGGTGAAAGAACAGGTGTTGGGAATTAATTTATCAAGGGTGCTTTATCTCACATAATGTAGTCTGTAAGGGTAATACAGATGCTAGTGTCACTCTTGATGGGGACAAAAGTTTTAACTCTTTTTAA
This sequence comes from Branchiostoma floridae x Branchiostoma japonicum, assembly GCA_013266295.2. Taxonomy (NCBI): domain Eukaryota; kingdom Metazoa; phylum Chordata; class Leptocardii; order Amphioxiformes; family Branchiostomatidae; genus Branchiostoma; species Branchiostoma floridae x Branchiostoma japonicum. Next base: position 2,688,008 of record CM023837.1, read on the forward strand.
AGCAGGACAAACTTAAAATGAGAGTTGTTGCTTGGCAACTATAAGGATCAATTGGTAGAGCAAAATTTCAGTACTATTTTGTAGTCAGTCAAATTAAATGCCAAAGGTTCTCTGCATGTTGATTTTACATAAAGGGTTTCCATACTTACTTCTGCCACATTTCAAACCAGTCCTCCACAGTGGGCTGCTCTTCATCTGGGGCCTGAAGTTTCTATGGGGAAAAAAAAATGGTTTTACTTTGCTGCATAATGTACAGTTCATCTATTAACAAGGAACAGTACAGTACTTCTATCTAGTATGTGCACATAGCAGTAACACAGTATTGACTGCTTTCTTGTCCATGTTCTGTAGTCGTAGTCGTCCCTGTCATCCTGATACTCAGCAGCGACGGCCTGGTCAACCTCACGCTTTCTCTTCCTCTCCTCATGTTCTAGATTTCATAAATAGTACAGTCTACAGAACAGTGTCTGTGTAATAACTCCACTATTTCAATGCAAATTATGGAGTGTGACACTGTGTGCAGAGATTTATTTTACCAATTTTAGATTTAGTAATACATGTAGTATCATTTACCCTGGTTAGAACTTTTGTTTCTTCCAAACACTGATGGATATGACTGTAAAACTGAGACCTTTCCCGCATTTCTCATCTCTCTCATTGAAGTCTTAGTAAGCTGCTCTGCACACTTACCTGTTGAACTTAGGGTGCCAACTCCCCCCACATATTACAAACACCGTGCACGTGCGCACACGTATACACTTGTAAGCTTGTATGATGTACCACTTCGATACTTCGCACTTAATAGCACAATTGATGGTCTTCAAATGGACCGGTGACTTAACAAGAACATCTGAAGATAGTGTGGTCTTTAGGGGCATTACCATATACAAAAGATCGCACTATGTTAATCGTTTTTGTACAAGACGCATGGAAAGACGCCATCTTGTCTTGCACAAGTTCCATTCAGGATGCCGGTGTAAACCCCCCTCCCCAAGCGTCTTACCATCCCAGTCTGCTTCTGGAACCATTGCGCCGCTTTGTCGAACTTGTGGTCCTTGAGAAATCCGTAGATGTAGGGGTAGATGACACTGGGGACTGCGTTAGACGACATGGCGAAGATTTAAAGTCCTGAAACCGGCGTGCGACACAACGTGCTGTCCCGTAGACCTAGGGCACATGCGTCGTGGCCTGACCTGAACTCACATTTAGCGTAAAACTAAACTTTCATTCCGCGCACAACGCTAACAGTATAGATAAGTGCCAATCATCCTCACAAAATCAAGAATATGCCAAAATATAATAATAAAAACTGCAAAATTACTTTATTGATTGATAAATAAGAGTGTTTTTATGTGCATACTCATATTTAGCGAGATTAAGTAATGTCGTTTTGTAAGGAATCGGAGGCGCCGAATATGAAAGCTTTTATTTCTAAGACTTCAAAATAGATAGGTCATCGTTTTCTCCAACATTCGACGTTGGGACACACTCCTGAAGATTTTGTGAAGAAAACAAGGGCCATGGCGTCCCCTGAGATGTACGACACTCCTCTTCTGGGCATCCTGCAACATCAGGGGAAAATAGAGAACTTCTTGGACGTGATGTTCGGCTTTTTGTACCGCAGAACGGACTTTTTCCGGACGATGCGCTCCAAGGAGGATCGCATGGGTTTCCCGCCAGGGGTGCAGGAGAAAATGCTATATTCGGTACGCAATACTACGCATTGATGCAACGTCCTTGGTTGCTGAGAAAATTGTAGAAATGTAGTTTGAATGAAAGCTGCTAGGGGGGCGATGAAAATGTAGACACATTTCCTATAGGCCAAGGTTCACTTCCAAAAGAGGAGGAAATTATGACTTTTATTGCTTTCCCTGTTTACAAACAACAAACAAACAAACAAACAAACCAATGCCGGTACATAGCCTTGATGGAGTTTTAATGAAGTTACCAAAAACCCTAGCATGGCCACTGAGTCATACATTGTGTACCAAGCAATGCCAATTGTGGCCATTTATGATTGTTATGATTATTCTGTTTGTTCTGTTAGATCTTCAAAAAGTGGCAGCACTATGCCACCCAGGATGAGGAGAGGATGACAAAGAAGCTCCAGGAGCAGGCGGAGAAGGAACGTCAAGCTGCTGCTGCAGGTAAGGGCTGTAACAGGCCAGACTATACCCCTGGCCAAAATGGACCCGGGTGTAAATTCTGATCAGGGGTACATTCTGACCTGTTACACTGGCGTAACTTCAAATATCCACATTTCTATGAATTACAATTATCTGTAGTTAACCTCTGTTGTTAGATATAGGGCTTGGGTATGACAAATCATTCAATGTAGTATAACATAACAAATGCAGTGTGGTAGAAAAAGTTATGACTTTGCCTTCCAACGTCTGCTTGGAGATTTGTTGTAGGGTCTATTAGACCCTGAATCCTTCAAGTAAACTCATTCCAATCATGCTATTGTTTCACTGCCAAACTAGCATCAGCAGTCGTGGAAGAAGTAGAGGTGGAGACAACGTCAGCACCAGAAAACACGGAAAACAAAACAGACAAGTCCTCCTCATCAGAAAAGGCCAAAGCTCAAGCAGATGCAACCAGCAAGTTAGATACTGCTCCTAAAAGTGATGGGCAAAAAGATGAAGAAAAGAAAGAAAGGACAGAAGGAGGAAGTGTAGATAGTAAAGAGGTACCAAAGGATGCCAATAAGACAGAGGAAAAGGCAGTAGAGGAAAAAGAGGCAAAGGATGGGGCAGCTGCAAATATACCAGCTAGGTGAGTCGCATGTGGATTATGCATATTCTATAAACATATACTTGTATCTTTCAAGAGCTTTTTTGCTTACATACATATTTGTACTAGTAAGTATAAGACCAATTATGCACTAATGAAAGTTGATACAAACTTATTCTTTAATGGTTCATCCAGTGAGCTAGAAAAGTACTGGAATACATATAACGTTAGTCCTAACAAAGTTTTTTTCTTTACTATGATTTCTGAACTCTCTGAAGCAGCATTTTTACAGCTGTACTTCTTGTACATTGTAGATGTTAGAGGTAGCCAGTCTCTTTTCTAACCTACTTTGTCCTTGGTTTAATTCAAATGATTTCTTCCTACTAAATGATTATGATAAACTCTTGAAACGTTAACATTGGTGTCCAGTCAGGAGGAGTTCCAGCAGGATGCTGAGAGCTGGAATGGAGCAGTGAGAGAGAACTACAAGTGGGCTCAGCACATACACGAGGTGGAGATCAGAGTCCACGTTCCTCCAAACATCAAGAAAGCCAAGGAATGTGTGGTAGACATCAAGAACAACTTCTTAAAGGTGAGATTAGTCAGGCCAAGGAAAAAAGATGTTGTGTTTGCCAAGTTACCCAACTGACCCAAGCAAAAACCTGCCAACCCTAGCCCTTTTTGGGGTCGAAATCTGGTATAAAAATTTTCAGCTGACATCTGAGTGGTGAAAATGTAGAATAATTTTCCAACATGTTCTTCTCATTTCTGTTACAATAGAAAAATTGTTCCATTACTTACCTTCCTGTAGGTTGCCATCAAAGATGGAGGCCAGGTGAAAGTCTTGATGGAGGGGAAACTGACCAATAAGATCATCTGTGAGGAGAGTATGTGGAGTCTGGAGCCAGGCAGGTGTGTGCAGGTAGGTTCATAGGGAAACATTTTTGGATCATCTCCTTTGTAGTGCCACTTTTGAATAAGCATTGTACATGTTTAAAAGGATTCTTTTTTGCCAACCTCCACCTAGAACTTTTTGTGAATGTCACGTTAGTTTAGCCTTGTGCTTAGCAGTAAAATAAGGTGGTATAGTTGGATTTTTACCTCCCAAGGCAGCTTGGCCAGATATGTTTTTCTCAAATTCCCCAGTGTGAGTGGATCCATGCTGTATTTGGTGATACATGTACATGTACCTATAAAGCTAGCATCACATGTACACTGTCAATGACTTTCAGCTCAATTTGTTGATTGGCAGATGGTTGCCAATTTCAAAATCGCGTCAAGCACATTCAGGATTTCTCACCCCCAAATCTACATACATGTACATTGCACAGAGCTTGATGACTTGGGAACTTTCACTGATCCCTAAAAATTGCAAAGTGATTGAGAGAACACTGTCTGTATTACTGGCCTACAGACTCGTAGGGCGAGCTATTTTTCTGCTGCATGACCCTGTCTTTACTGCTACTCTCATCTTCTTCAGGTGAATCTGGAGAAAGAGAAGGAGTACTGGTGGAAGGCTGTCATTTGCCTGTATCCTGTAGCTGTAGGTTGACGTTATGTGTCTTTACTGTTATTCTTATCCTCTTCAGGTGAATCTAGAGAAGGAGAAGGAGTACTGGTGGAAGGCTGTCCTGGTGGGAGAGCCTGAGATCGACATCCAGAAGATAGAGCCCATCAAACACATGCATGACATGGACGAGGAGGAGCAGTCAGGGGTACAGAGGATGATGTTTGATCAGCATCAGAAGATGATGGGGAAACCACAGAGCCATGAGATGGTCAGTTCACTTAGTATATGCCTTAGTCATATGGAGCCTGTAAGGGATGTAGGCAATCTAGACTCCAACCAGGCTCTGAAGTCTGGGGAACACTGCAAGATCATGCTACAGTCACATTTCAGGTAGTTTATGGGCCCAGGCTGAAAGGATGCAAAATAAGTCTGTAAACTACCCGGTGGGGCATCGATTTTTAGAATGTGATGGTAACATGACTACAAAGGCCTAATTTATACCCTATTTCAAATGCTGAATTGCCACTGGTAACTCTTGTGAAAAACATTTCGTTCAAGTACTAAATAATTTCTAGATTCTGACATACAGAGTTTTGGGTTGGCAGTTTTTCTTGATATTCCAACAAACAGGTCTTGCTACTGTTTGGAAACAATGGGTTTTGAGAATGTTAGGTTTCCGGCCATTTTCATTTGATCTTGTTTTCTCAATCATTATGCATTGGCAAAATGAGTGAGACATTACAAGCTTTTGTAACAATATAAATGTATGATTTTCCACAAGAGGGACAAACAATTATGTCTACCCTCATTCAAATGTAGTACAGAAAGATTCAGTTTTCAGTTAAACTATGGTGGATAATCCTGTCATTGCAAACCCTTGACCTTGCTTGTCCTTTACTCCACAGAAAGTGCACGACATGTTGAAGAAAGGCTGGGACGCACCAGGCTCTCCGTTCGCTGGTCAAGAGTTTGATCCCTCCAAGTTTAACATATCACCCGGCGCTGTCCAGATGTGAGGGAGACAAAAAATAACAATCTACACAGCTGTACTGCTTCTGATATATTATTATGAACATAATCACAACCATTTGAACAACAATGTACAAATTACAGGAGTAAGTTTGCATATGCTTTTTTACTGTGATGTTTTTGCATGTTATCACATACAGCTACAACAGGATACATAGGATTTATATATGGCTCTGGCTATCTATTGTTGCATATTTTATCTGTTGAGTTTATTAAAAATTGATTTCTATCTACTGTGGACTGTTTGAATGGGATGCTCAAACTAGGTGATGGCTTTGAGTCAAAGCCATCATCCTACATCATCATGTACATTTGTACCTTGTACAGTGTACATGTACATGTATATGCAAAGATTTGACCATGGCATCCTGTACTCTGTCTAATCATTAAAGCCAGGAAGAGTTTGACACACATGAAAGTGGATATTTTACTCTTTGAATCTTCCCTGATAATTATGTTGATTATTTGTAAGGATAGTTGAGTGTATGTCACTATGGGAAGGGTAGGGGATTTTGATGAAATAGTCAGTATCCATGAACTGCTACTTGCAGATGAATTAACAAAGTGAAAAGCTAGTGTGGGCATGTTTCTGTTGAGATCATTTTCCTGAACAAGTTAGTATTGACGCCCCCTGGCAGAGCCAAACAGTCCTCCATCCTGATGCTTGGGTACACAGAAATGACTGGCGAAAGATCACAATCATCGACGGTCACGGTCACTAGATTACCAAAGCCTCGTGTGTTGACCAATTGCACAGTCAGTCCTGTCACGAGTTTCGTCATACGCTTTTGCAAACTTGTTTTCGAGAGAACCAAAATGACACAAGTGCTTTTGTTGATCAAATCTGCCACCATCTGGACTACAGATTCTGTACAGGGGATGTCACGGTGCACGCAACGGCAGGACAGGTCGTACTGCTCTTCACACAGAATCGTCAACCTTTCTGCTGTTTCTCTTTCCACTTCATCGCTGTAAACAAACACGTTGTACATGAGGTTTGGGTGAGGTTCGGGGGGGAATACAAAGTCAAACGTTTCTAGGAAGATGTCATGGGCGAGGTGAGGATCTTGTTGGGTCTGGAGCTCTGCAGCTCCAAGGTTTACCTCAATGACTACGTCTGTTGGGAGCTCAACATCTGTCAGACCGCATAGCATGGACAGGTACATCCTGGCTTGGGCATAGTCTCCCTGTGCTCGGAGATTGTCTACCAAACCATGGAGCGTTGTTGGGTCGTTGACGTTCAGCTGCAGGGCGGTTTTTCGAAAACCCAGCGCCTCCCTGTGACGGCTCACCAATTCGTACAACCGAGCCAGTTCATTGGCCTGGTCAGCTCTCCGGTCTTCCTTTCGCAAGTCCTTCTGCATAAGTGTCACCAATGTGGCGAAAGCTCCCTTCTTCTCAACGTTGACTTTAGCAGCGCTTTCGACGGCTTTTCGGAGCATGTTCTTCCCATTCTCTTCTTGTCCCATTTGAAGGAAACATTCCCCCCACTTCTGGTAGCAACTGGCGGCTTCCAGAGACCTTGACACGCAGTCTTTGTCGATGGCTTTTCGAAAATACTGCAAAGCTTCTTTATATTTCCCCATCTGCATGTGAATCTCAGCTAAGCCTACGGGGATGGTGACACCCGTACCTTCAGATAATTCATAAGCTTTCTCAAGACAATGCTTTGCCTTCTCTAAGAATGTATCATGATGATATGTTTGGGCTACATTTCGCTCAGATTGGTCTTGAGAATTTAATGTCATTCGACCAAGATCTCTTTGCACATTGTCAATATCATCTGAACATGGTCTACTTTCTATATGATCTACCGTCGGCCCCAACTGAGTCCCAGCGCCACCGTTGTTGGTGTGGCAACTTTGGAAGTGTTCTTGTCTGCCACGATACCCTCCGCTTCTTGGTCGCCCTTGCCTGCTTCTACCTCCTCTTGTAGAGTACGGTACGTCTTTGTATTCATCCATCGTGTCAAAGCCTTGTACTGATGGTGAACTAACAACCTGGGACTGGTTTGTGTAACCTTGCTGACTACTATGACCTCCTCTCTGATTTCTTCCGTTTGGATTCCACTGGTTCTGTGAAGACCAGGGGCGGCTACTTTCAGCATCCTGTCTAACATCATGGTGACCGGTATTTCTGTTGCCATGGTTGAAATTGCCTCTGCCGTGGTACCGTCCACCCGAGCGCCCCCGACCCCCTCTCCCTCCCCCAAACGGAGTAGACTGATGTTGGTATTGACTCTGTGTTCTGTCAACAAATGAAGCTCCCCTATGTCGATTGCCCCTTGGTCTCCTCTGACCACTTCTTCCTCTCCCCCAAAAGGATCCTTGACTACTTCTTCCACGCGACGCCTTTGATCTGAAAGCCAGTCCGAGATGATGCCATGAAAATGCAGAAGGGCGGACTTCATTTGCTTTCTCCAAGCATTCTATCGCGGCATCGATGCAGTGCCTGTGTCTGTAGTGACGACCCACCCTCTCCAGTACGAAGTGATCATTCGGAGCAATGGCTAAGCCTTTTTCAAAGCATCCATCTATCTGAGAGTTATCCAGACCTTTGGGTTTTCTGTTGCCTTCAAAGTACTTGTGGTGTATCATTACATACTTGCTGTGGACCTCGCCTAGTGCCACCCATCCTTTTCCACAGAAAGCTTGTATGGTACTTCCAGTTACCAGCGCCAAACAACGCTGTGCTTCTTCATAGACCTCGGTTGGTTTAAACTCGGGGTCTTCCACAAAACTGGCCCGATCAAGAAGGCGATCAAGACACAAGGCTAACCCATAGTTCCATCTAATTTTTAGCTGGTTGTCTGGAGGTTCGCGACTGAGGGCTTCGCGAAACTTGTCAGCAGCCAGTCGGTGACACTTAGGCCCAAGCCTGGACAGACAATATCCTTGTTCTCCTATTGCTATCGTCTTTTTGCCTTCCACAACTTGGTCATTTTCCTTCATAACCACGTCGATTCTCTGCATGCATTTCTTGGCTTCTGAAACATTATACTGTTTGAGGTAGTAAGCGCAGGTGTTTCCTAGAGTCACCAGATTCGGGCTGTTTTCAGTTTTTCTGAGAACAGCATCTATGTGAGGCTTGGCCTCCTCTATCTTATCGATATACAACAGTAGGAAGGCCAGTAGATTTTCTGATCTCACGTCTTCGTCAAACTCCTCGGGAACCTGTTGTTTCTCCGTCCGTAGTTTGGTGATGGCCTTGCTGAAGCTCGTCTCTGGCATTCGCGGTATCTCCAGCTGAAACAGAGTCGGCAGGTCCTTCAGCTTTCCCCAGAGGGCGTCGTCTTGTCCACGCAGTCCTTCAACCATCTTCACATTCAGAGATTAAAATATATTTTAACCTCCTTGGTTATAGCTGTAACGACAATTTTTTTTCATCAATGCTGAGCAACTTTGGACATTGTGTAAATTTTGATAATATGCATCCATGTAACTAAACGTATCTTTACATGCAAATGCAAAATCTAGGCATGCCAATTTTGAATCGGATACGGTGTAGTGTAAGCTTACTAAAGGCTTTTACAGTGCATATTGAAAATTGTTGGATATCTTCTCTATTGAAAGTTTGCAGCGTTCTAGCATTGCCTATTTCTGATATTTCCTCATGCGAACAATGCAACAACTGCGACACAATGCACACACAACCCTTGCCCTGCATACGCCTCTTTGGACTTTGCAGTCTTGTCACGTAATACATGTAAACATCATGTCATGATGTCGACGTGGCATTTTCCCCAGTTTGCTAAGAAACCGACAATAACATTGTAGGTTTTTAAATGACATGGACTCATAACCAAGGCTAGATTTTACACGAGCTTTTGCCCTTGTTGCTGTTAGGGTCATACCGTCCTAGCGGTATCAAAATCATGCACCTGTGTTGTTTGTAGTTTCGATGACTGAACAAGTGACAGGCTTTCCGCATGACCCAACGTAAAGAGACTGACTACGACTACTGGACCAATACCTAAACTTGAGTACTACTGTAGCAACATACCTATGTATACTTTGAAAGTTGATGAGGTGGCAGTACTGTTGTTGTATTGTTGTTGTTGGCCTAGACGGAAGTGCCCTAGCCGGCTGGCTGGTTTCGAGAGGTCAGGGGTTAAACCTATGGTAACGGACGAAACCATGACGCTGAAGGGGTGACATCTTGTGTAATATAGAGATGGAAATAGCTACTTTTAAGTTGCATTTAAATTTTTGTTCAGTACTAATACATGTATGCATCATTTTCAAGCAAACAGCCAATAGGTTTCTTATCATTTGGTAGGAGTTGGTTGGGGAAGTAAGAGGGCAAAAATCTTGCAACCAGCACCACTAGTGCTGCATACCTAAACCAATTTTCAGGTTCAGGTCCGGACTCGAGTCCAGAGGCTTAGGTTCAGGTCCGGACTTGCAAGTCCGGACCTAAACCCATGGCATGATGTAAGCAAAGCAACTTGCCTACCTAAAGCCTTGGATTAATTTGAGCTGACTGCTGAACTACAAATGCAATGCATATAGACCTAATTACTAATATGGGTGTTTCATAATCATGAGTCAATGAATACTGTATTATTATACTCAGTAGTAAACACATAATATTAAGCTACTAGTATTATACAGTGTATAATTTAAGAAAAAATCTTTTTCAGCTTTAATAGTACAATTTTTTTATAGCAACAACAGCAAAGAAGTACTTAATTTCGCCCCAAGAGATAAAATAGCCGTGGAAACGCGGTGCTAGATTTAATTTGTTTCATTATCGGCTCTCTACCGATATCTGAACCCTGCACTAGGCTGCAGTCTCACCAATGTCGCTAGGGGCGTTGCGTATTCCTCGCGTGTTTTTGCGAGATCTAACGTGAGTTCGCGAGGTTTAAGATGGCCGCTAATGTTTTGCGTCCGTCCCGGCCGGTCACTGCTGCGTGTTTCGGATGAATTTTTGCGTTTATAGGCGCATTAAAGCAACTTGACTACGGACGAAACTTCTCAAGGAACATTTCTCAATGGAAAATGGGTCGTTGTTACTGCAAGCAGACCGGGGCGAGATCAAGCAGGCGGGACCGCGGCACTGTTTATCATCAGAAGCCGCTGGCCGTAAACCCAGCCGCTGTAAAAATAACTTGCGTTCGCTCCGGGCAACCTGGCTTTCGGAATAAGTCTCGCACATAAAAAATTACTTGCGCGGCGAGACTGTGAGACCGGGTATTTTAAACACTGGAATGTATGTTAGTGCTATTTTTTTTAACAAGTCCAAAACCGGTTCTCAACGTTTCGGTTTTTTTGGACTTGAACCGAAACATTCGGTCCGGTCCTGAACCGGTCCAGCGAACCGGTACGCAGCACTAAGCACCACAAAATGCATTTCTGTATTTCAAAAATAGAAAAGTGGACAACACACATTTCTTTTATTAGAAGATTTTACTGCATCTGGTTTAAAGCTTAACAATGGCATAAAACAGCAAAGGACAAACATGCAAGACTTACATTGTAGATCCATACAGTTTTCAAAGCTGCACTAGCTGCTTTTGTGTAATAGAAAGATAACTACATGTAGTCTGAGATCCAGACATTTAAGCTTTAGTTAGATCTACATCTTTACTTGTTGACTGGATCCCAGGCTACGACATTGCACACCTATCAGCAAAGTTTATTTTGCGACATACTCACATTTAACATGGATCAGGGAGTAAACAACATCGTTACCATGATAATCCTGTGTCTGGTCCATGTTGTCATGGTACTGATTTTGTTTGTGCCTTGAGTTATCCATAGTCCCGTCTCTCCCAGCATGCAATGGAATCCACTACGAGCTCTCACAACTTTTATGCTAACAAGTATCTAAAATAATGACTTTGCTTCTTTGTGAAAAAAGAGACTTACCGGTATTCACTTAATCTGAAGTTTGTACATGTAATTCCATACCCACAACTATCCTCTGACACAAACTGTACATGTGTATCTAATGTATACTAAGTGTAAAGTCTACTATTTCTCAAAGCTTTTAACTTCCAGCTGATTGGTGTCAATATATCTATAAGCCAAAGTATGAGAAGCAAGTGCCTGTACTTGGAAATGCCCAATGCTAGCTCTTGACCATAACTAGTCTATACAAATTTTTCTTCTTCTTTCTTGACAGACTTCTTGACATAGCATTACACTTGGAAAATGCATGGGTATACTCTCAGTTTAGTGTTACTATAGTAAATGATGGTTTCTGTCCAACACACACCATTTCATACACAAGTGTAGAATTTTCATGGTTATGCCTTCATAATCATTACACTTAATTAAGGTCACCTCTTTCATTTGTTGATTCTGCACTTTGACAAAGTCAATAACAGTGCTAGTGGACTGGTCTGCCTTTTCAAGTACACTAAGAAATAAGCAGGTACAAATCCATCATCTACATACTACATGCAAATTCTCCCAAAGAGGCACATGTACTTTTTAAGTACGACTCTTTTTCAGTTATAGCCAAGCAAGTCTATCACGAATAGTTACAGTTTGTTATGGATGCACATATACAAAGCTTAGGACAAATCATGTGTTATATTCATATGATTGAACGTTGAACACTACTTAGTTAGCACTCATGAGAACAACTGTTTAGTTATGGTGATTTGGCCCCATGTTTCATACAAGTAGAAAATAGTTCCATGCCCCCCTCCCCCTTCCTGAAAGCCTTTTCAGTTGGTTATCCTTTAGTGTAATATGAGTTACACACATCTTACTTCATAACCTAAACATTCACAACCTAGGACTAGGAGATGACAACATCCCTGGCTTTTTCTTAGCTGCTAATTTTGCTGTTGCCCTCTTGGCTGTCTTTTTGGCTGCCTTTGTTGCTACAGTTTTCTTTTTCGGTTTCTTCTTCTTGGCTGTAGTTTTTTGCGACTTGTAGCCCCTAACAAGCTCCGGTCTTCCCTGTTCCACCATTTTCTTCTCCCAGGCCTGTATCTCTGTGTCGTACTTCTCTTTGGCCTTGCTGGCTTCAGACCTGTACTTCTGCAAAAAACAATGGCGTTGTTCAGTTGAAAATTTTGATACGGAATCATGTGACCAGTACAGGGCCACATGGCTCAAAATACTTCTTTCTTTTGTCTTCTGCAATGTAAGATTCCTAATACATGTACCAAGAATGAAAAATTGTAAGTTGCTTACATTTTTTTTCTGCAATCTCAAACATTTTCCTACACATTGCAGGTGTGTGTTCAAGTTTTGTATTACAACCCCAGACCCTGTTGAAAACCCCCCTCCCCCCCAAGCTGTGGAAAGACCAGATTGTGAAAGACACAGGACTTAGTTAAAGGTAGCAGAGTTTAGGGCCCTGAACCATGTAACATGGAGGAACGTAATGGAGGGGAACAAGGGGCCAACTCCTAGCCTAGGCACATAGGCAGGTAGTCTAACTGGACTTGGAACTCAGAAGAAGGCAGCCTTCCCAACCTGTTTCTCAGCTTCAGGTAGATTGTTCCACTGTCCCTTCATGTCCTTCAACTGTTGCTGTAGGGAAGAAGAATTAGAACACAAGTAAAAACCAGACATTATCTTCATGTATTCTTTTATCCATCTAAACATCCAAATCACATTGCAGGAGGCAAGAACATGTTTACTCTGAATATGTAATACTGGTTATTGAATATCTGTGCCTCCTCCATGCCCCTGTATGTTTGAAAGCTTGTGAATAAATAAATACAAAACAGCTTCTTTTATTTCACAAAAAATGGTCACATCTCAGAAGCAAGTAAAGTTAAGACTATATACACTGACAAAACGGGACAAGGGACAGGACCAATATGGTGGTCTCTTAAGTTTGGACAAAGCCATTTTCAAGTGAACAAAATGACATGAAATGTAGAAAAGGTAACTACTGTAAATTCATTTATTTTTGCTGGGATTCAATTTCGTGGTAGGATGGGAAAGGAAGTTTTTGCTGTGTTTTAAGTTTGCAGTTGAAACAATTCCGTAGTACACTAGGATCACAATGGAAATGCATATTCGGGGTGCCATGAATTCGTGGTGGAGCGGCCAAACCACCTCGTACATTTCCAAATCTACAGTAGCCCAGATTGTAACACTAAGATCCTTACCGCCATGTTTCCTGAAGCCCCAGATAACATCTCCTTCACAAACAGGCCATAACTGTGGGTAGGCAGCTTGGGTTTACCCAACTGTTGAAGCTCCTGTACAGAAAAAGAAGGTGATTAAAGATGGCAGACTTCACCCCCTTCTATATCATCCTCAGTGCTGTTAGGAACTCTGTACTTAACACCTAGGCATCGTAGCTGGTAAATTTTTTTAAAAGACACTTGGTTGAATATGTTGTATCATCTAGAAATATGGTTTTAAGACATAACCTCACAATTAAGGATTAAGATTCAATTTGAGAAAGTCTTTAAGACTGACCTCTCTTTTCCTCCTGTTCTTAAGTTTCCGCCTTTTCTGCCTTCTACTGTCCATGTACTCCGTCCACTCCTCGATGGTAAAGTCTGACTTGAAATCCTCGTACTCAGACTGTGGAAAGACAAGACATATTCAGAGTCAAAACAACACATGATCTGCAATACCACTGGCGATTTCTTTGGATAATGCCCATATTTGGACTAGAAGTACTGTACAACCAAACTGCTGTGAACTTTTAAAACCTTTGTTGTCAAATGTAGAAAGCACTAAGATTAAGGGCCGCGATTCAGCAAATGGGGTAGAATCAAGTATTAGCTGGCAACCAAAAACTGACGGGGTGTTAGTTCTTCAATGGTACAGAAGATGCACCCAACAATTTGGGCCGTTTCCTTAATTTGACTTGTCTTCTTTTCTTCCACACGTGTCAATGTTCACTCCAGCTCACCTTGTACTTCTCACTCTCTGCGGCTGCGTCTCTCACGTACGGCTGTTTCTCTGAGTCTGGCAGCTGCTTCCACAGCGAGGCGCAGATGCGTACGATCTGCTTCGGACCAGCTCCTACATCACAAGCACAACAACATCAACATCAACAACAACTACAGCCGGGATGGCTCTGACCATATATGGATTGGGCTATTCCATTTCAACAGGTGAGGAGGGGAATTAGATCATAATAATTATCGAGCCTGTAGTTTTTATAGCTTGCCACATTGCAGCAAGTTGTTTTAGTTGTGTATGTTCTCAAAAAGTTTTCTGCAAATTGAAAGTCACAGATAGATATTTCCAGCCCTGATATCAGTTAGCAAAATTAAGTGGCATGATAGCAGTAAGTATGTAAGCAAAATCATATCAACATTTCACCTTAGAAATTAGCAGAACAATGTTGAAACCAAGCTGTGATCAACATGAACAAGAGCTAGGAAAACATACAGGAGAAAAATTTTACTTTCATTTTTTTGGTGACGCCTCGAGGGTGGGGCATTAATACTTTAAAAGTTGTGTACCGAGACACTAGTCTAGCATACCCCACCTGGGTTCTGTGACCTTACTGATGGCATCGTCTGGTTGACATAGCGGATGTAGGCGTTGGCTGGCCTCTTGGGCGGGGTGGGGAACTTACTGGAGCTCTGTACGAACCAGCGCGACAACTGGAGCAGAGGCACGGGAGGTCTGAAGTAGAGAGTACATGTACGTCAGGATTCAGGCACATTTTTCATCAGGGATAAGAGTTATTGAACTACAGCATATAGACTGTAGTGATGTACACAGCAATGAAAGTGAATCTCATACTAAACTGTGCCCTCTGGCAGATCAAACAAAAACTGCACAGCAAAAACACACATGCATAGAATATAGATACAGGAAGAAAACCAAATAGTCCAAAACAAACAAGCCAAAAAGAACCTCCTTGGTGTGAATAACATTTCATGGAAAAATGGCACAATATATTGCGAATGAGCTGAATTTGTTTCAGAATGCGTTCTCTTGCATCAAATTTTGGTCTACAAAGGACGACATCCATGAAATCCAATTTAGTTCGGGCTGTTCGGCCCATGCCCA
Source organism: Branchiostoma floridae x Branchiostoma japonicum (assembly GCA_013266295.2). Taxonomy (NCBI): domain Eukaryota; kingdom Metazoa; phylum Chordata; class Leptocardii; order Amphioxiformes; family Branchiostomatidae; genus Branchiostoma; species Branchiostoma floridae x Branchiostoma japonicum. The sequence goes on from CM023837.1 coordinate 2,703,236, forward strand.
AAAACTAAAAAGGAAGGGGGAGGGGCACATGATGTGGACAGCTGGGATGCCAGTTTGACAAACAAGCGACCGATTTTCCACCGAACCAAAAGCTCTCTTTACAAAAGGTTTGAACTCACAAGGATGCCTCCAGGGCTATATTTTTCATTAAATGAGGGAGGAAATTACATCATTACAAGCAAATGCAAGGAACCGATTGGTTGTAAATGTAAACAAAAACAAAAAGCGCGGGCTTTCCCACATGCCATGAGTCACCGTGTCAGATTCCGACTCCAATAATGCAATGATTTCCACTATATCTACGACAAATCCACTAAAAAGGCAGGGCAAAGCTTTCTATAACATGCTCCATATGTTATATGAGCGTTCTACGTACCTGGCACTCAAAGAAACGGAGGACTTAGTCCCCCAAAGGAGGTACTGTATTCCGAGCGACAGTTTAGTGGTGGCCGCCATTGTTGAAATGATTTATGCCTTGCAACAGCGCCACCCAACGATTCATATGTACCTTGCATACTCGAGTTGACCTGGGCACTACACAGTGTATTCTGCATCATCCTCGGTCCCAGCCCTCGCTCCTAGCCTCTACCAGGCTTGAGGGCACGGCTGGAAATAGTAGAAATTGGCCAAATAGAGAGAGATAACACGCCGAGGGGCCCGCGAAGTGTTGATCTATATTGAAAGATCATGAAAAATAAAAATCATGAAAATCAATATTTCATTCCATCCCTTCCCATAAGCCTGGCCTATCCCTAATCGTCCCAGAGTGACGGGTTCGCCCACGCTGTTAATGTTCTAAGCCATTTTGCATTGCAGTATCCGGCCTCGAGCGTTATATATATATAAAGCGTGGTTAAGTGTCCGGCGCCTGCTGACGTCAAATGTGACGGGTAATAAACGCATGTCGGACCATGTCCTCTTGTTGCCATGGAATGATTCCGTCTTTAGGGCACGTTTTCAGGCTATAGTGTTTCTGAACACAGGCTTGAAAAAATGCACTGAAAGGAAGTGCATTTTAAAAGTGACAATGTTAACGTTATCTTTAAAAGTCCTCGTACGATAGTAGATTGATTTGTATCACCTCCTCAAAAATGTGCATTGATTTAAATGGCATTGCACTATCAATCATGTCAGCTGGAAAATATGTTTCAGTATCTGCAAGGATACTAGTAATGTCCTTGGGAACAGTGACCCCCAAATCAAGAAAAACAACTTTTTATCTCTTTGATAAGGGCCTTTTATGTAATTTCAAATTTTCGAATAATTTTGATTTTAACTATTTTTTTGTATCAAGATATCTCCTTGTATTGCGCAAGTTCTAAAATGTGAGTTATATCCACGTACAAGGAAATAAGGGGCAAGTCAAATCCAAAATTCCCATGCGTAGGCAGGTTTTTTTTCAGAGGTGATATCTTATATTGCCCTTCAATACGCCAGTCGTGACGTCAATGCAAATGAGCGCTTTTCTCGCTTCCGCCATCTTGGAATTTAGTCGAGAGGTTTTGGGGTGCAGAGACAGACGGCCAACCATCCAGTAGATCACATATTTCCTTATTTTCCGTCAGAATTACGCACATTTTCCTCAGAATCTGCCCAGATTTAGTTGTCAGACAAAGTAGTGTGGCAAAAATGTGGAAATATCTTGTTACTTTGGCGATTTTAGCCGTTTCCCTGGCGGTAGGAAAAGCAGTGCCCGAAGAAGATGACGGTCTAGACTTCAATCACCACAGGTGAGTGTACAGGATTTTTTCTGCTCTCCACCTTTAGTTACAGTATTGTCACCTACACCTATGCAAGATCTGTAAGATGTTAATTTTGTAAAACGAAGTACAGATACGGCACTGTCACTTGTACTGTCACATAGTGGCACTGGGATTTTTTTTAGCTCAAACTGTCAAGCCAAGGCTCTCAGCCATATAGTTGTCTGACGGAAATTATATTGGTGGCCAGAAAAGGGTCCATATGGTATCCAGAAATTGCTGGCAAACCGTCAATGAAATTGAAATGTTCAGATGACATAAATATAACGTTCTACATTCGTTTCAAAGTAGATTTATCCTAACCAATCTGTGACTTGTTTATTTTGTCTTGGTCGTGTTTTATCGATCGGTAAAATATTGACCAAACGTCAAAGCTCGGCTCCTCGGCTGCCATTTATTTCCGCCCCCAAATTGTGCAAAACATGAGTAGAATTTAACGCCTTTTTACCCCTACACTTCTAGTTTGATCATTGGCTTCAATGTCCGTCTTTGATTTTACATTAAGGAGGCTGAAATATAAATATATCTTTTCAAGCTTCTAGACCAACTAATCTGGGACTTTGATATTTTCATCATGTCATCCTTCCTTGACCTTTTAGCATGGAATGAGGTCTTTTGTAGCAAAATACACAATTTAGCAAGGAGAGGAAGGGAAATAGACGAAATATGGGAAAGGGCGTCAGTCTATTTTAAACCTTCTTCCAGCTGTTCATTTTCAATGTTTACAAGATACATGTAGCAGCACTAGCAGCCTAGCAGGTGGCGGGTTAAACAAAACAGGTGGTTGTGCCCTTGATAATTTGTTTTCTTTTTTGTCTTCATTTGGTTTGGTGAGTTTCCAACTCCTAAAAGACCAATTGTAAAGTTGATCCAGCGTGCGAAATACTAGGTTGCCCAGTTGCACCGTGCAACCATATTTTGCTTGGTGCAACCTATTTCTACACCCAGGTGCTGGGTGCACTACCTAAATTTTGTGGTAAGGATGCCCCTTTCTTCATTGGGAACTGTTGATTGAGAAGTTCCCATGGAAGAGCTCATCACTTCAGGTAAGGGGAAACACCTCTGTGTCAGAAATGTATAAATGCACATTGTATTCCTGTACAAAGTTAATCATAATGTAGAAGGGGCAACCTGGAATTTTGATGGGCAACCTAGCTTTCATCCTAGGTTGCCACTGGGCAACCTGGCTCAAAAAAGTATTTCGTACACTGTGATCATGATTTGGCGATGTCTTTCAAAAGAGTAATGATCCTAACACATGTATTTTCCCCAGATACACAGAGCTGGAGCAAATACTGAGGAAAACCGCCGCAGCACACCCAGACATCACCCGCCTGTATTCCATCGGAAAAAGCTACCAAGGCCGCGACCTCTGGGTTCTGGAAATCTCAGACAACCCAGGGAAACATGAACTTCGTAAGACAACCAAGATCACGCTTTTGAAATGTTAAAAATAGTATATACTGTTAGTGTCCGATGATCTGTGTGGGCTTGAGCTGTTGAAGTAGCTCTTTTTGGCTGTAATTTAAGATGGTATGCGCAACAGTCCTTTTACAGAGCTGTCTTCTCATGCTCTAGTTAGCATTGTGTTACGGCCTCATTAAAGTTTTGCACCTGGGTATATTTTAGTCAAGTACCATCCAAGGGTGACTCGGTAAAGCTATGGTGGCAAAAACACTTGATATCTACTATTCTACTAGCCAGCAATTTACAAAGCTGAATGGAAAGTCTCAAGTTTTATAGTTTTGAGTTTCATTCTTTTGTAACTTCTGGAAAACATCAGAAAAGACTCAAGTGTTACACAGGAAACACATGTACTGTACACATGTGCACAAGAATCAGATAAATGATGTAGGTTGAAAAATATAGGGCATTCTCATTGTGCTTCGAGTTTCAACCTCTTGAGATTTGGGGTTTGAGACTTTCTGTCTTTTGCAAATCAACACCACTCAAATAGCTTTTTGCAGAGTTGAAAGTTGTGTAGTGAAAAGGTATAGTGAAGGTAGATTGGATACCTTCTTTTGGGGCATTGAAGCAATTCAGAGCAAATAAAGGTGCTCGGCATTATATTCTTTCACAGGGTTTCATGCTTTGTAACGTATGTAAGCCTGTCACGTCATACATCATACAATAAGGTTACAACAACGGGACATTCTTCTATAGGGCAGGTCGTGGATGTGTTTCAGAATTCAGCTGTCTTGTGACAGAAAGGGTTGTCTTGAATCCTAGTCAATGGTCCATTCTTCCATAGCCTTGCTGAAAATTGTGTGATAAAAAAAATCATACAATGTATCATGTATGTCTCTTAATGTGTCATGTTTTGTGTGTTTTAGGCGAACCAGAGTTCAAGTACGTGGGGAACATGCATGGCAATGAGGTTGTCGGGCGTGAGCTGTTGCTGAACCTGGTGCCGTACCTGACTAACGAATACAAGAAGGGGAACCAGCGGATACGCAGCCTCGTCGACAACACACGGATCCACATCATGCCATCCATGAACCCTGATGGATATGAAATGGCAGCAGACATGATAGACGTAAGGAAATATAACTGATTCAGAAGCTTGATGTGCCAGAGTTTTGAAAAAAAAAGTGTCTTTTCGCAGTAGATATTTGAGTGTTTTGTTTTGTGACATTGTAGTTGTTTACAATAAAAAGATCATAAGACTTTGATGCAGAAACTTATTTCAATGACTACTAGATGATCCATCTTTTTCTGTCTCGATGACATACTGATTGAAGTCTATGTTATGTGATCTACAGTCAGGAAAGAAGGACTGGCTGACCGGCCGAGCCAATGCCCAAGGGATCGACCTGAACAGAAACTTTCCTGACTATGACCGGATTGTGTACAGTCTGGAGAAGAAGAAGGGAGGCCCCAATAATCACCTCGAGGATAGCGTGTCCAAACAGCTGCTGAATTCTGTCAATAACAAGAGGGTGAGTGAACTTAACTGTTCTTTTGGTAGTATAATTTGTTGGTTGGTTTGCTAGCTGGTTTGTTGAGGGTGTTTTGTGATCCTCTTTGATAACCACTAGCAACAGCCACCTTCTCTTTCTGTAACAATTTTCTTGCTTTGCATGATGTGGTATTAAAGGTCATTATTGAAACAGATTGATATTTTCCTTGCTTCTTTTCTTGATGTTGTTTCAGCAGTTTCCGTATAAGTCCAGGTACAAACGATCACTGAGAAACGTTTTTGTTTCATGAACAGATGGCTCCAGAGACTGCGGCTGTGATTTCATGGATTGAGACCTACCCGTTTGCACTGTCCACAAACCTGCACGGTGGAGACCTCGTGGCCAACTACCCGTACGATGAGAGCAGGTCTGGGCGCAGCCAGGAATACGCAAAGTGTCCTGACGATGCCATCTTCAAGTAAGGGATTTGAAGTCCTTTTTATGAGTTATTGGCTAAACTATTGAATGAAACCTTCATGTCATGTGTTGATGTTTGTGCTTGTTACTGCTTTGGTTCATTCTAGAAATGGGCCAAAGCTTTTGTTCTTTTCTTTCAATTTCCACAATTACTTACAGGCTGTTTTTAATTTGTTCCCAGGCGTCTAGCCCTGTCCTACTCACTCAACCAACCTGAGATGTCCAACCCTGAGCGTAGGGGTTGTGATATGGACAACGGAGACAAGTTTGTGGACGGCATTACCAATGGAGCTGACTGGTACAGTGTGGACGGAGGTAAGATATCAGTCACTCTATTATTCAGGGGTTTAAAATAATGACTGCAACAGTATTATACTTTAGACATCTTGAGTTTGGATAGAAGTGAGAAATCAGACACTATACAACTGGGTTTCAATAAGGTATATTGTAATGCTGTACACTCTAGAACCATGAAGTTTCATCTTTGTCTATAATATGTTAAGCTTGTGATCTAGTCGTTGGTGACCCTGCCTCCTGACCATAAGGTCATGAATTCTAATGGATTAAGGTACCTTTTCTTCCCCGTAAGTTTTAACATTCTTCCCGGTACCACCTTACTTTCCAGGCATGCAGGACTTCAACTACCTGAGCTCCAACTGTTTTGAGATCACGCTGGAGCTGGGATGTGACAAGTTTCCTCCAGCCAGCAAGTTGAAGAAGGCCTGGGAGGACAACAAGGAGGCGATGGTGACTTTCATGGAACAGGTAGAATGCTTCTATCTACTTCGATACTGTACATTGTTGGGTTATTTTATGTGCAGGAACATAGTTTCTATCTATGAAGTATACCTCTCACTAGTATCTTACCTAGGGAGAATATGTTGTACCTGGCTTTGGTTGGGTGGGTGTCCTACTAATTAGATGAGCACAAGTCAATTGATGTTATTTTTATAGGTTGATTTCGTATGTAAGACTTGGGAGGGAAGATTACTAGTAGTTTCTGAAGCTGTTGTTTCCCTTCCAGGTCCACACTGGTGTGAAGGGGGTTGTGACAGAGGCAGGGTCAGAGAAGAGAGGCATCGCTGATGCAACGATCAAAGTGGACAACATCAACCATGATATCACATCCGGTAAAGAAACATATCCATATATCATTTCCTAGCTAGCTTTATAACAGTTTTGTGGCATGGCATCTAAACAACATAATAAGTCTTAGCATCTAATTGCAAAATGTTCTGAATAACTGCATATTAGATGTATTGCTACAGGAAGTATCATTTACATCATTTTGTAAGGCATTGACATTTTTTTAATGCAAAATATATGCCGTATTGAATACAACTAAAAATGTAATGTGTTTAGGACAAGCCAGTATTGTTTTTGACTGTATATTTGGTACTGTTACAAGTGTTGCCAGTGTCGGCCCAAGCTAACCTGATGAGTTTTAGTTGTAAAATAACATGTACATTTGTTCTCCTCACAGCTCACGAGGGTGACTACTGGCGACTTCTTGTTCCCGGGGAGCACCAAGTAACGGCCAGTGCACCCGGGTACAAGAGCCAGACCAAAAAATGCCTCGTGTTGGAAAACTCCCCCGCTACCACCTGTGACTTTGAACTGGAAAAAGCGACGAAAGACAACGACATTGACGACTTGCTACGAGAGATCGATGCTTACGTGGAGTGAGCTATGCTCCATGTACGCTAACGTCAAGAAACAAGCCAAACTTCGACCACTCCAAAACATTTTACTTCTTTTAGGAAGATCTCTCTCAACCACATTTCACCAGAATTGAAAATTCCATCATATTGTCACATTTCACAACAAAAGATTTTTATAAAAGTTATATATTTTATTATAGGCTAACATCAAGCCAAACCACTCCACTGCATTTTTTTAATACTTTTTGTTAAATCGTTTGAAACTGACCACTCTCAAAACATTTGTTGTACAAAAAGTTAAGATTGCAATACTTCTCCAACAGTCATTTTGATGACAATCTCCTGATTATGATATATGTAGTATTTATTCCTACTGAAGATTTAAAAAGGAAGTGAGATTTTCAACTTTTCAACACTTTTCAACACATTTACCAACAATTATTTGGCACAAACGTATACTAAATACAACACACATACTTCAACATTCATGACTGAACTGGCTATACCTAGCATACTTGAGTGCTCTGCAAAAAACAACTTATAGTCAGGTAACCCTTAAAAATATCAAGTGATGACTTTAAATATGTCCTTATTCCATCACAAACCACCCCCTTCTTTTCATAAACTCCAGCATGGTTGTGTTTCCTCCAATTTATGCCATTTGCAGTATGTGCCACCATGAGACATTACATCCAAATTTTGAGTCATTGTTTTCTGGAACACCAATGTGGTGTAGAGATTATGATATTGTGATTGGTGTTGTATTGGTATACAAGAAAATAATTTGTTGTTATTGAAATTATGAGTGAAGTGAAGGAAAAACTGCTTCTCAAATGATTTGAAATTTGACATGTGACAGAATTTTTCTCTTTCCCATCTAAATAAGGGTAGATAAATTTGTGGTATGCAGTGTCATAAGGGTTGTTTGAAAGTTGTCTAATTTTACATGCAGTCTAGGCAAACTTTCTGCAGGTTGAAGCTGGGTATTTGAAGTCATAGGAAAAGTTTGCAGTGCAAGCTGATGACACTGGAAAATTGAGACATGTTCAGTTTCTCTTATGGTCTGTTCTGTTTGGAGTATTTTATGTGTAAAATGCTGCAAAGTCCCAAGTTTCAAACTCACTTGGTGACTTGTGCAATGGACAAAGTAAACAAACACTAAGTATGGATATAATACTCAGGATATCAGTCTTCGTATGTGGTAAATGTCAAGTATTTTTGTAACTGTGGTTTTGTGACTGTTTCGTCAGTGAAAAAAAAATAGTGATGTATTTAAGATTGGAGCGTTACCCTCTACAGACCATATGTTCTGTAGTTAGTTCCCATTGCCTTACAAAACAAGGTATTCTTTTAACCTGAAGCATACTGAAGTAGCTATTTGGCTACCAATTCCCTATAGGATATGGGGTTAAACAGCAGGGAGCTGGTTAAACCAGTTAATGAATGTCAAATTAGGCAGTTATAAGAATTATAATAATATTTGTCTGCATCAAAAATGTATCCATCTCTCAAATTTAAACTTCCTTGAGTAGCCCATGCAAAATGTTTGCACTGAAAACAAACAAATGTATTTCTAATTCTTGATCAAAAGACACTTTATGGCTGGTTGAGCCTTGGCTAATGGATCAAGACCTATAGTGTTCTATAGCATATCAATGGGAAAATTTACAGAACAATTCTTTACTAAATTGGTAATCATGGGAAGCACCAATTAAGTATTTTATGGAGAATGCATGTTTTAATGGGTTTTATCCAGACATAGGTGTATGGAAAAAGGTCATAATATAGCTTCAAAAGGTACTGAGGTTGGGTTGCCTTGTGATAATGCATGCTGCAGGATTGTGGTTGTTGTAACCAAAGCTTTCAACATTTCATACAGGATAGGAGAAACGCTGTCCTGGTGCAGTGTTTTCCAGATTTTTCTGGTGGGTACATGTATGAAGAAGGACATATCCTTTGTATGAAGGACGGACAATAGACAAAAGGAATTATGTGTGCAATAGTATATGTGTAAAGCACAGAGACATATTTAGATGTGATTATGGATATGGATTAATAGAGTAAAAATAGCAACTGCAAAATACGAGTTTGTTGTGTTCTGTTTTCAATGTTATGTTGTGTGTCAGCTTACACCAATTTGATTGTGTGAGTGAGTGAGTGAGTGAGTGAAAGGTATTCAATACAATGGATCCTCTTGTTCTTAATCTTTAAACTAACTAGGTATAGTTAATTTCATGTATTGAGGCATTCTTAGAAGATTTGAGAGGCAGGCATTTACAGACCTGTCAGCTGCACTTAAATTACTTTTCGATAGGTGGCGCGCGCAGCTAGACACCACCATAACGTCTACGGTATAACGTCTATCTTGTGGTGCTGATACTGGCCAGGATAACTGACAAACGGCTTGGGTCTCAGATAATATAACCTTTAAAACTTGTCCCTTTGCTAATGTAGAGACTTTCATATTCCCTTAGTAAGTACGGAAATGTTAAAATATAAGATATGAAGTTCTAAGTTTTGTTTCGTTAATGTTTTGATGGCAATAAGGGCGCTGGCGTTATACTATATGGATAGTTACAAGGTATGTCACAAAAGTAATTGTGGCCACGTGTAGGGAATGTTTTATCCGTAATAACTTTTTTTAGAAGCACGTGACAGGTTCACACAAATCTTGATAAACGGGAAATCTATGTAATAAAACACCGTATCCACCTGTGTGTAACAAAAGCATTGTTGTATAGAGCTGAGATGATTATGAAGTGTCCCTCGGGTGGGACCTGTGAGTGTGACATCCGAGCGTGTCCACCGCCAGGCAGCTGTTGTGTGTGGGTAAACAAATCATGGCGACATTGTGTGTTCCTCTCAAACAGAGGAGGGACAAAAAATGGGTCACGTCTGCGCCCCTATGTTAGCCACTCTAAAGAAAATTAGACTGTAATACTTTCCTATAGACGGAGCTTTTGGCTATTATTAAGGCTATTATTAATCGAGAATAGCACGCCCAAATCATACCAGTATCTATTACAGATCTACGACAAGTTTCTAATACATGAGCACCCGACAATAGATTTTTATTGTCTGCATTTAAGGTCACACGACAGGTGGCAGGTATATACATTGTATGTACTCATATTTCACTCACAAATGGCAAGTTAAGCGCGAACACATGTTAATATTTTGAACCAAGTGGAGTCTTCACATGTTTTAAATAGCTGCATTAGAATAGCTTAATGCAAAATATATGCCATATTGGCATTTACATGTATAATAAATACAAGTTAAAATGTAACGTGTTTACATGTTAGAATAAGCCAGTATTGCACAGCATATGACAAGCCTGCTGAATTCAAAACTCGATGTTGTATGTAAAATACAAGAAAACTGATGTAAGTAGGATTTTCAGAAACAGCGCACAACTGTCCGATTAGATACCATTTCTTGACGTAACATGGAAACTCTATCGCAACTGTTTGTCTTGTAATACAGGACGTGCTACTTCAAGATTGTTTATCCCCAAACAGCCTAGTAGCTAAACATAAATACACAGACAGCTCCTTCGTCTATGACGGCCACTCTTCTGTCTCTAGTAACTGCCATTTTGGACGGCCGCTTTAGCCCATCCTTGCCCGTCGCCACGTCCTTTGTGAAAGCACCATTTGGATCGTAAAGTTGCAACCTCGCGTTTTTCGTCGATGAAACAATATATCCATAACTGTCCACGGCTACACCGTTGGTTGTTGTAGCTGTATGGCCCAGCTGCAGCGTTGTTGACTTTGGTCGGCCTTGTGAATTGAAGAGTGTCACTTGATCTCGCTCTTCTTGTTTTGGCTCGCAGAGGAGAATGTCACCCGAGTTTGGGTTCACGGAAAGAGACACGCAGTTTCCCACTGACGTCTGGCTACTGTAGACTTCACAGAGTTTCTGTCCTCTTTCGGACAGTAGAATGCAGTCCGCTCTCTCCCACAAACCTGTGATAGCCACCACTGCGATGTTTCCGTTAGGAAGGGCGACCGCATCTACAAGATGTCCTTGTCGTATTTGTAGTTTTGTACGACTGATGCACTTGCCGTTAGGGTTGTATGCGGTCATGACAGGGTAGCAGGCCCGGCCTACAGCTCGCCCGGCGCGGTCGCATATCATGGTCTCGTGTCCGCCGCCGAGGTATTTTATCGTGCCATTGGGCATCAGGACAATCCCGCCCGTTAAGGCTTCCAACCCCTTCCCCAACATGAGAAGAAAAGAGCGCACAAGGTTTCCACAGAAGTCAAATATTTGAACCCTTCCGCCGTTAGCCCTGTCTGCAACATAGAGGTAGTGACTGGAGACTGCCAGGGCGAAAGGGTTCTTAAACTGTCCGGTCTCGTTCCCATAACCGTCGCCAACTTGAACTTTCCGATGCGCTGGGGGTGTGGGCGGTACAAGTGGCGAGTTGGGCGTCGCAGGGGTGTCATAGTCATGATACTGGTCAATAAGCATGGGCTCTGATCCCGTAGATTTCACAGGAAGAACTGCATTGTTGTCGTTAGAGTCTGGCAATAAGTTGTTGTGTTGTTGTTTCAGCCGAAATCTCTCCCCAGTGGTAAAAGCCACGTTCCCAATGTTTGCGCCTGTCTTGGAGGGCACGAATTTCACGTTGATTATAGTGTGGGAAAGTCTGACATCCACACCTTGTACGGCTTGTGAAAGCGCCTTCACGGCTGACAACAACGAAATGGGGTTTTGGCTCGAGTTTTTAACGGTCTTGCCAAAACTAATGACGAGATTCAGCGCGCTCGTGAGTTGAGCAAAGTCCTGTTCGGTTCGTGTCTGAGCACCTGCCAACTTCTCGAATTCCTCCCCGCACAAGGAATTCAGCCAATGTAAGGAAGAGTGTTTTTGTCTCTCTATTTCCTCGCGTAACGTCTGAGCGGCCTCCTCTATGGCCGCCTCGGCTTCCGCCTGTTGTCGTTCAAGTTCGTACCGGCAAGCGGCCAAGTAGCGGAGGCGAGCTTGCAGAGCTGCGGCTTTTTCGCTTCCCCTTTCGACGAGGCCGAGCGCCTCTTGTTTCTTCTTCTCCACCAACTTGGTTATGTGGCTGACAGGATGTTTAGCATGATCCGTCGTCACACACTCCCTGCACACGGTTCTCTCACAGGTGCTGCAGAACCAGGTCAGACCACACTTTTCGTGTTTGCGGCAAGTGGTTCCCCTTCCAGGCCCGGAAGCGTTCTTATCATTTGTAGTACGTGACGCCAGGCGGCAGTTTCCGACCCAGAGGGGCTTCATGAGACCGGTGATCCCTTCGGGCGGTAGGTACACCACCTGGCGACAGGTGGGACAGAGCAGAGGACTCCTCCCGCCCTCCTCCCAGTATTCCAAGCACTTCATACAACACTCATGTCCACACGGCAGCAGTCTGGGGCGCCGCAACTCTTCCAGACAGACGCCACAAGTCGGAATGTTCGAGTCGTTTTTTGTGTCGGCTCCGTCGGTCGCCATCTTGAAGTAAACGTGTTTAGCACCTGTCGGTGTTGACTGTCAATACAACAGCGTTGGACCTGAACCAAACCGTGGGATGCGTTTCACCAGCCTCATGGCGTTCCAACCGCCTAACATCAAAAACACGCCGCCAAATATCGAGAGAAGACTATCACACCACACGTTTTCGGGTCGTCATAATACAATGACTGTGCAAAGATTACACATGGGTTTTCTATCGTCACCTTTGACCTTTGTATTGAACAAACGTAGGTAACAATAGTGATATCGTGTGACTCCACGCCATACAGACTTAGTGCTAACCAAGGCTACGTCCCTTATTTCTAGTAAGGGTTTTTACTTATCCAGTCTAATAGAACGTTCTTCTGTTCTTTCATTTATTAGTCCAATTATCCTGGTTTGAAAGACAAGAAAATGTTTTTTTTTTAATGTAGTTACATCAATGCTTACATAATCGATATGCTATGCATAATACACAAAGTTGCTTAGTAATCGGTAGCCGGTTGAAATCATACAGAATGTATAAAATATAGCTGCATAAACATTGGCAATTTTGCTTTTCGATTCTTGCTAGAATACTCTATTGGTACCACGACAAAATTAGTACAGGGACTTTCGCAAGGTTTTCTACTACTATATAAACACACGAACCCATGTGTGGTACGTGTCCGGGTAACTTTACCCATACTTGAAAAAGGGACTGTACAATGACTAACTCCATTTTCCCTTAAACCAGAAGCTATGCCAACTTTCTTTCTTTCCAAGTAATTACGTCAGTGTGTTTCTATAGACTTGTCCTTGGGTGTGTTCAAAGAACTTCCGTCTGCGAGAACAATCAACTTCCGGTTTGTTTGAAAAGTGTCCCTTGAACTAATGCATGTGACTCAGGGAATGTAACCGTTACACTGTACGTGTCTATATCCCTCTGACGTGGTCGTATTGTGGCGATACTGTACACAATGCTAGTAATGCTTGGAATATATGATATACTGGTACATGTTTTTTATTGGCGGGGCTTGGGGTTAGAACTACTCAATCGTTCCTGTAGTAATGCTATGTCGCCATGTGTAGAAGTGTAGATGGTCATAAGAAAATTGATAAAGTTATATCATATATTCTCTACGGTTGGCAGTATGGTTTGATGATGTCAGCCAGATGCGGAAATGACGTCACCAGGTCCTCTTCCTTACCCATCTCAAAACCCTTCCATTCAAACCCTGTGAAACAATAACATTTCTCAGAAATAGGAAGTAAATGACATGGATTCATGCTAAAGCCCCTGTTACACATACATGTAACGGTTTTTCTTTCAAAGTTAGTAGTAAACTTTAGTAGTTTTTAATGATGTCCGTACTTATGCTCCCTTGCTCCAAAAAGATGAAGCTAAAAGCTGTAGATGTTTTTGAAAAAAAAAGTGATGTTGAAACCTCCGTTACCGGCCGGTATTCTGTACATTTCAATGAGAACGAGCCACTTACCTCAGCATGAAAGTTCATCTGAGTTGGTAAATAACATTATGAAGAATTTAAACTGTTCTCCAACTCATAGATTTCACTCACCGGAATTTTCGACTGAATCACTCAGTCTTCTTCAGCTATCTGACCCAAATGCTGTGGACACGTGATTTGTCTCTCGTGTGACGTCAGCAAAGGGTCAAAGGTTGTCTGAAGTCGATATCGCCCCCCGTCCCGGTTGAGCGAAGGTTGAAGTGCCCTGATGTATATAACCTCTTTTATGCCTCTCTTGAAGTAATCCGGTTCGGAATCCAAGATTTTCACCCCCTCCAGATCCACTGTGTGTCCCGGTGATTCTATGTGGATGTGTTGCGACACCTCAGATGCAACGGAACTGGGCCACTTACCTGGTGCCACCATACAGCTGATGAGAGAAAAGTTTCCACCGTTGGTCAGTTCCGCTGCAAGCCACACCTCCGCCGGTACCTGGACTCCGTACCTCGCCTCCGGGTGTTCCAGGCTGCTCCCAAGTACAGCAGAAGAATACACACCTTTTTCGTCAATCATATGAATCTGTAACATAGATATACATTACACGGTTATACAAGGTTGTTCTGTTATAGCTTTATATACTCGAGCACTCCGAAACTGGTCATGATGAGTTGCGGTTCAATGTCCTATGTTCACAGTACAACCGCAGCTCACTAGAACAACCAAGATATTTACGTTTAGCACAATTGTAATTTCACAAGATTCAGAAATATCAACCAGAAAGAGCATGCTCAATAATAAAAATTTCGTTCTATAAGTATCGTACACGAAAACATATTATATTGAGGTTAGATATGCCAAGTTTAAGGTAATATAAAGTGTACTTATATTCGATGTACGGTCATCATGTACCGTATGTAGTGAAACCACCGCGTTGCACGAGTTTTTTAACATTCATTTTTGTTTATCTATTCACCATACAGAGAGTAAGGGGTGGCAAAATAGGTGTTGACTGATATGAGTATCATTCAGTTCTACCGGATATACGAAAGACCATAGGTACAAACGTTGTGCTCAACGAAGAGACTGAATTCAACGCATTCGCTGAGCGCAGCGCATTCGCTGTTGAATTCTGCTCCTTCTCTGTTAAATTTAGTCCCTTCTCTGTAGAATTCAGTCCGGCCTTCGTTGAGCACAACGTTTGCACCTATGGTCTTTCGTACGGATGATATTCCAGATTGAACGCGGAAACAAGAGAGACCTTGAGACAGCCGCCATCGTGGTACAGCCAGATCTCGTCTGACGCCAGCCGGTGCCAGTGAGACATACTGTTCTTCGGGAGGAGGTAGTAACAAACTGTGGCGACCCTGGAGTCTTTGTCACCGTGAAGGTGTTCATTCTGTCGGGGGAAAAATATCGTGCGGAATCCTATGGTTATTAGCAGTAGTGCATTCCACATATTATAGAGATCTATTCTCAAACGATCTCGAGTTATGTTAACGTTATCCACTCAGTCACCCAGTCACTCAGTTACTCAGTCAGTCATTCACTAACTCATTCACTCATTCACTCACTCACTCACTCACTCACTCACTCACTCACTCACTCACTCACTCACTTTACCTGACAGTGAACTGTCGACTTGAATGTTTCCTTGAACCAGCCTCCCTCTGGATGTGGGTGTAGATCGTACAGCTCCACAAGTCGCTCAACCTCACTACAGCAGACGGACAAAAGTGGTTTTTAAAGGGCTCTTAAATCAGCCGTAAGAAAAACAAGTAACGCGAGAGTTCTCAAGAAGTTCTCAACAACAAGTTTCTCATGCGATGCAGTCTTCTGTTGTGAAAAAAAGACAGCAAAGATATAACATACCTTTGTTTTTTTCTGTCCATTTCCTGGGTCATCTTATAAATGGGTCTCGTTCTGCTGCAAAAGGGTGAATACATTGAGTACAACCTAGCCCACAGAAGAAGATGCACTGTCAGTACTTCGTAGCGGCAATTCCATGTCACTGTGAAAGGTTCCCTTTGCAAGGAACGCTGGGATTGCGGTACAAGTGACGTCATCAGGCGTAATGACCTTGACCTCGTCCTTGACCCCCTTCGATGTATGACGACTACTTCCGGGTTTGGGTCGCAACGTAGTACTAAAATATTACTCGGGACGTAATGCGATTATCTTGAAAAACCTTCAAACCGAAAATTTACCGCTTTAGACAATGCAACTTGCGTGCTGCCCCCAATCAACGGACACTCAGGATACGCCGCCCCAGTTTGCGAGCCATATTGACAAAGGAAATTGTGAAAATAAGGTCACACAATGTACTTGCGGCTTTCAGATCCTGTATGAACATTCACTAGGAACAACAATGTATCAAAGAGATAAAGATAAATCTGTACTGGAGGACACTACCAAGTGCAAGAACTGATAGAAAATACAACCGGGTACATGATAGTCACAAGTTTAACTCAGAATGTAGGGTAACATTGCCAAGTCGTTCGCTAAGAAAGGTCTAACAAGCAGCCACCACGTAAATACATGATGTTCTCGCCACTGTGTATAGTACACTAACGGTTACAGCTATACTTCATGGCCCGACATACATATACAGCTGGTGAGTGAGTTACCTTTCTGTTGCTATCCGTGTACGTGCTACATGTAGCAGGGCGGGGTAAGAAATGATCCACGACAGAAGGCAGGTATTATTGGGGTCGAGGCCGTGTGACGGGTCACTGCGCATCTCCGTCAATACCAGCCAGACTAGGTCGTTAGGATCGTTAGGGTCCCGCCGTACTACGAGTTCCCAGTCACGTACACAACTTTCCTTGATTATAAGAGCTCCTTGGCAACATCTTGCGTGTCATTGCGTCAAAATGACCCGCACTTTAGAGAGGGGCTTGACAGCTAGCCTTAAAAGAACGGCTGTGTTAAATCAAAGACAGCTGAAGGCTCTGTTTTTCTTGTGGTAACTAGGGATCGACTCGATTCACGTCGTCATCATGTATCGATGAAGGGCAAGGTCGGCATCCGATGACACCAACACTCGCAAACTGTTGTGCTGTCCATAATCTGAGCGCGTTGTTACTAAAGATTATCGTATTATATGATGATTTATGAAAACGCACAATGAAATACATGCAGACAAATACACCTTAGCTACAGCGTCTGAACTATTCATGTATAGAATATTGTATAAAAATTAACCATCCGAACCTTTTTATTTCAAATTTGTATGAATTCACAATTTTACATTCTAGTCGTCCAATAGAATTACCGGAAAACCTCCATAATACAGCCATAATACAGCCCCCTGGCGGCCAAGGTTATATTGTAGCGTTAAGTAATCTAAGCATCTTTTAAAGCAACTTACACCAAATAGGTCCACACATATTTACCTACATCTATATTGAGACACAAGTTGACATAAAAATGATCGATATTTAGGCGCCGCGCGAGAAGCCAATGTAACACCATGTCCGCCCGTAGAATTATATCCATATCGTGTACGTAATGAGTAGGGTTGTTTTCTTCGACAACTTTGGTCTTTACTTGACAATGTATAGATTTCACAACCTTCGTCGTCGCTTAGATTTAGAAAATAAGAAATCTTCCTTTACTCATTTGTTGGTCTGTGCTCGTATCGATGCTATGATGGTGTCCAGTGAATGTCATTTACAAAATCGTCAGTATGGCCTAACGGAAGAGTTCCACGATGGGGAATGTCTTAGCATAATCCTGGCGACCCGTTATGTCCCTGGCGATGGAGGCTAGCGTGCTGCCATTGGTCGGGTGCTTCAGGTGGGGAGAGATCTCAGCCAATGGCACAGCCACAAAGGCGAATCGGAGAATATCTGGGTCAGGCACGTTCTTCTTTCCGATAACGTGGCCGTTAGGGGACCTGTGATTGGCCCCTTCTTTATCAATATCGTGGCCGTTAGACGAGCTGTGATTGGCCCCTTCTTTATCGATAAGGTGGTCGTTAGACGAGCTGTGATTGGCCCCTTCTTTATCGATATCGAGGTCGTTAGGCGAGCTGTGATTGGCCCCTTCTTTATCGATATCGACAACGCTATATTCCAACACTTCCGATCCCCAGAGAGAGATGTCGATGTCGATGGTACGGGGCCCGTGTTTGTTGCAGGGGTCGCGCACGCGCAGAAGCTCCTTTTCTATTCCCGAAGTAAAGGTCTTCAGTTGTGTTGGCGCCATTTCCGTCAGGATTTGAACCGCCATGTTGACGATATCCGGCTGGTTTGTTTGCAGCTGAGGCGGAGTAAGAAATGGTGAAGACATCTTGAGCACCAAGACCTTCTTCTTTAAGAAGGCGATGGCGTTTCGCAAGTTCTTCCTGGGCTCGATGTTTGACCCGAGGGAGAGATAGACCACGCTGTCGTTAAAATCTTCTGGTGTTCTCTCTATCTGGACACCGACGGAGTCACAGAATCGCACTGCCTGTGGTTTGTGGACTCGTACTTGGACCCAAGGGACCTACACATGTAACATTGAAATAAAGCACGCTTGTATAATATAATAGATTGTCCGACTTATGATGAACACTGACAAAAATTGTTACAGTCTATTGCATATAAGACTGATATAACGCTACCTCATACAAAGACTTAATACTGTTAGATAAATATTAATGTTACCAATAGCAACTATGTATGTATATGTTGTACCTGCTACAATTGTTGTGCAATAAAATTCTTCTTTTTCTTCTTCTGTGATGCCACATTTTCTCCTAGTGTATCTAATTTAACCAATATTAAAGTATATTTCTTTTCGCGATTTGCTTGGACCATTTGAATGATGACCGTAATGTTTCAATTTTGTTGTAGTTTGTATGATGTATGTCTAACTCCAGGAAGACTAGCTACATACTGGTCTGTTTGTACTTGTATGCTAGCTAATGGAGGAAATAAAGCACCTAAAGATACAATAGCTACCCAAACAACACGCACCTTGTAGAGAGCGATGCAGATTCTGGCGACATCAGTCGCTAGTTTCTCCACCAAATTGAAAGATGTTGACTCCACGTAATTGATGACGTCTTTTGAAACATCACCGTAGTTCACGGAGTCGCTGATGTCATCACTTTTTCCTGCTTTGCGCACGTCACAGCCTAGGCGAATACTGATGACGACCTCCTGTTTTGTCCCTATCTCATGTTGACAGATGCCTATCTCTGTACGGCAGCGCAGGTTGTTAATCTCTATGACGTCATAGCCTCCTCCACCGGAAAGTTTACAAGTTCCACGGGACATCTGAAAATTTATATTTTGAATAAGGAGTTAATTGGAAAATTCAGTAAACCCTTGTCACACATAGCCGACCTTGGCCCAGCTCTCGACCCCCACCAGCTTTCACTAGAATGCACCCAAGGACATTACCTTGATGCACCCAAACTTTGCTGCTCTGTACACATGATCTCTTGGGAACTTTTCAACATTTTCCGGCAAATTAAGGTTTTCATTTTCAACTGTTCTGCTTGTCACCTTACTAAGCTCGACACCTCCAGTGCTGCCTTGAATTCTCCATGTCGAAAATTCGTCCCCTAGCTTCAACCGGGACAACAAGGCAGCCATGTTGGCTTCAAGTTGGTGCGACAGGTTTTGGAACTTGTTGGCCTTTTCGACGTCCACTAAGTTAAAACTTGAAGCCCAAGGTTTAAACGTAAAGAACCTGAAGCCCCAAAACGCATCAAAACACAAATTTTGGGCCTGCCACGGGGGCTACCATTCCGGTGTGTCAATAACAATATTTTTTCTTGCTGCCACACCGGGAGTGTCAATAGCCACGACGAAAAAGTAATATATCTCAGGAAAACAAGCCCACCTGTACGGATTGATTAGTAGTCACTGTGGAGGCGCTAGGAACTAAATGAAGACTCTTGAACCCGAAGTAGTGATAGAGAATGAGCTGACACAGCTTGTACTGTAACGTTTGGTGACATCAAGACGATGTCTATTGTCTATTTTACCCTTCAGAACCCACGTCACTTCCTGAGTATGGCGCCTGTCACCCTGAAGGAGCCGTGACACACTGTCAACGACCTTCGGCCGACCTCGGTGACCTGCGGACATTGGCCTGTCCCTAAAAAGCGAGCTATTGAAACTTTATTGAAACTTTATTTGAATTACCATTAGCGGTGGGCCCAAACCGGGTCCACCGCTAGTCTTCCTGGCATTCACACATATACATATATATACAATACTTAACAGTCACAATAACAACAACAGCTATGATGTTTATCGGCCTGAGATGTGGCCCCTCCCATATATCAGATGTGTGAAAGTTCATAGTTCAGTAGCAAATCATCAGAACTGATCAAACAGGTTAGATATGATTTAATGGTGACCTCATGTGTGGCCCCCCGAGTCAGTCTAGGCGTGTCCATTAGTTTTAATATTAACATTTAGTTGAACAGGTATTTCCCCAAACTATGACTTGATATGTAAATGCTGAAGACAAATTTTCCCTAATGGAGTTTCCAATAACGAATTGATAGGATACCCCCATATCTAAGAATATTTCCTTTATTGTATTTAGTACATCTGTAATCATTGTTCTATTTAAGTCTGTCCCTTGAGTTTTTGTACAGATGTGTCTTAGTGTTCTGTTTTTAAAGGTGCTGTACAAAAAAACAAAAAACAAAAAACAAAAAAAAATAAGAATTGATATTTAAATGTAGTGAAGACAAATTTTAGACCAATGGATTCCTTTGGAAACGAAATTCTCTTCACACCATCATCGTTCGATGTTCACTCCATAATTGCACGATTATGAATGAAACTGACAGTGTTACGTGGTTACTGATGGTGCAATTGCAAAATTCCTATTTTCGTGTATTTAGAAAAAATAAATTTCTACAAAATTTTCATAACTTTCGAGCGTAACGCATTGCAGTTGAAACTGAGAAGAAGTATCCAGTGAGAGAATGCCTCTGTCACGAATTTACTGTTCTAGTCTTTTCAAACAGAGTTAGCAGAGCCATGCATGATAGACGTTTCCCTGTCATGCACTATGAGTGATTAAGTGTAGCTACAATTATTAGTGTGAAAAACCTTCCTCAGATATTTAGAATCTGTACAGTGAATATATTCCCACATGTGAGGCACAAATCGGACAGCAATCTTAGAGATATTTCAGCACTGATCTGCCACCAAATCACTCATGCAGGTAAATGAAGTGAAACTTGTCTTTTCACTTCAGCTTGTAAGTCATGGAGTCACAAAGATAGGTCACTCACAAGAATGGTATCTTCAAAGAAAACAACACACTTATCTTGACGTAAGTACATTATAATGACCTATAATTTTGCCGTTTTGTTAGCAAACCCTAGCCTAATCAATGGATGTGTTATACGGTATGACACCCCGTCCATTTCTACAGTATCTTCTGCTATTTTTCTCATGGTTGGCCTTTGCTCTGGATATGTGATGTACGGTTGTGATGTTGGGATGTACGGTTGTGATGTTGGGATGGAGTCTGCGACACGTCTGGCGATAGCTAGACAGGCGGAGAGTCCGGTGGATCTGATCCCACCAATGGTCACCCATCCTCTGTAAGGAAACAACAGTCACGTGCCATTGATACTAGTACATGTACAGTCAATCACAACTAGGACCAATGTTAGACAGCACGTCGACAGAACATACTGCATAAGCATATGAAACCCAGATTTTTCTCAGTTTTCATTGGATGTTTGGTCAACCTTGCATTAGAATATTGTTTGTTGCAAACAATATATTTTCCAACACAGCATTTGAAAACTATAGACAGGATGTCATCCTTAAATGCGAGAATACAATCTTAAACCAGATGTTCTGCCAAAGTGCTATGCGCAATAATAAAGTCAATAATAAGTGTAGACATTATTGACAAAGTACACTTTTCTAAATGCAAGCAAAGGAAAAGAGCATATTCCATTTGAATCCATGAAAAAGGTTTAAATTAATCTTGTACAGTGTCATTTTTAGTAAAATTTGATGAGCTTTGACCAGACTGTAGCATGCCAGAGTCTACCCATGGCCAGAATGTACACGGGGGTACATTCTGGTCAGGGGTAGATCCCAGCTTGCTACACCAGACTTCTCACCTGTCCCTGTCCACAATGAAATGATAGTCCTTTGTCTGTGTTGCTGGGCGGAGCCCTGCGTAGGTTGCTACAACTGGGTATTTAGTCAGCTCGGGAAGGACAAAGTGAGCGTATCTCGTCAGCTCTTCGATGACTTCCTGATGAACCTGTGGATTCTCTCTAGCTGCCTGGTCCTCTGCTGTAGGGCCGACCACAATGTTGCCGTACACTGTAAATGGAGTTGTCAAAATGTAGGCCAACTGTTAGTAAAATTCTATTTCGAACATCATTGCATTCCATTACAAAATCTTAATGAAAACAGTAACAGGCACTGGCACAGGCTTTACTTTTGCAGACACCAAACTGGTTCTATCACAGAGGGACATAAATCATTATTTATGTACTTTCTATATATGCACCACATTCAAAATGTACTATAGGACAAATATCATTAGTTGAATGTTTTTTTATAATGTCATACACTATGGTCAAACACAAAGATGCATTGAATGTTAGAATATCAGTGCCTTTATTTTAATAGAAACAAAGTTTGTGGATATGATGAACGTTTTCTCTCTGTGATGCAACCATTTCCTCAAAGGTGTAAACTCGTCTATTTTTTGCACATTCCTTTACCCTAGTCTTCATCATCGGTCGGCTGTGGTGCAGGCGCAGGCAAGGTACCAAATTTACCCTAGTAGTAGTACCTGAAGGGAACACCAGAACACCCTTTGTTCTCTCCGTTGGGACAGGTAGGATGATGGAGTGGAGAAGGCTTGCAGCTGATTGGTCAAACACTGCAAACTGTCCCTTTCTCGGATGGATCCTACAAAAAAGTACACGTAAAAATTGATCAGAAAGATAACGTCTTGTCAAGAACCCCTGAATAATGACTGTCTCAAATTTGTTCATGAGAGAGGGCCATAGAGAAACTTGAAAATGCCAAATTAACTGGAAAATAGATAGACTGATATGCCAGATTAAAGAAATTTGGGTTCAAGATAAGCCTGTTTCTTTCAGTTTCAGTTTATATTAAAATAGTGTGTGTTATAACTCTGTGCCAATAACACAATCAAAGAGGCTACTTTACTGAAAAGGACTGGGCTGGTTGATGGCCTCCACTATGTCTCCCTGGAGACCAGCACAGTTGATGACAACTCTGCTTCTGATTGGTCCTCTTGAAGTTTCCAGCAACCAATGGCTGCCCTTTTCAAGATGCCCACCAACTACCTTGCAGTTTCTCATGATCTGCAGGCAAGAAAGATGTAAGGGAATATCCAATGAAGAAGATTGTATGATAGAACAGTACTGTCCCCATCAGACAGAAAAACAGCCCAGAGAACAGGACAAAAAACTAGAAAGCTTTCAAAGACCAAAAGCAAAAAAACAAAAAACAAAACAAACAAAAACAACAAGGAATAAGAGATTTCAGACTTCTGGGAAGCATTTTGGGTTTAAATTTTATTGGAACAACTGAAGAGATGACATACTTGAATTGACACTAATATAGAACCTGTGCAGGGTTGGAGGGTCTGCTCATGCAATCATGGCTTCCTGAATTGCCTCACATGCTAATTCCTGCTAGCTCCCTGCCAGAATTTGTAAACTTTAAGTTCACTTCATTTCTTCTGCGTGACCTTTCTACCGCCTGTCATGTGGCCCGTCAATCTTCCCCACCCACATGCTGTCAACTTCTTTGTCCAGACATGAAACAATCAAACTCACAAGTCAGCCGCCCAAAACAATGCTTGACTGTACTAGTACCCAGAAGTGACAACAGTATTTTACGACGAAAGGCTAAACTTTATCTTCCAACAGGTAATTTTAAAAGTAATTGGGACTTACCCAAATTTTTGGCTAACTCTGTCAGCCTTGTTCACAGAATAGACCCGTCTACATGCAGCTTCCGGGACGTGACATTGGAAACACTACGTGTTGGAAGATAAAGTATAGCCTTTCGTCATAATGAAGTATACCAACACAGACGAACTTTCATGCTAACAGTATTTTACCTTGGCCCCGTGCGTCCAGGCCTTGTGTGCCAGTGTGACAGGTATGAGCCAGGGGTCCACCACCGACTCCCCCGGTACCACCATCGCTCCCACTGCGGCTGGATTGAGGTGGGGCTCTCTCTGAAGAAGATCCTCCCTTGAGATAAGATGGGCACCTGTCACGCCATTGTTGTGGGCAGCTTTAAGTAACAATGGTAGCTTGGACATCTGTAAATTAAATGGGATAGTTTCAAAACAATGATGTTTTCTTCATATAGGTGTAACAGGTTGTTCGGTGTAATGTAGCCAGCTGCCGCTGCGCCATATGCCTGCGAAGCTGGTTATACCGGCTATACAGATACAGATATACAGGTCAGTGGCACAACTTTAAATTTCTTAGGAAAGTAAAAATAATTATGTATAATACATGTATTATTAATGTTTTCAAAGGCATTTTTCATCATGCTGATATGCCAGGCAAATAATTTAAAACCCTCTCTTCACTCTTGCTTTCACAATTTTAACCAGTGCAAATTACTACATAATATATATAGTGACAGAAATAGAGAACACATATCTTCTTTTTTTTAAAACAATACCTGATCCTGATTCCAAGCCACAAGTAAAGCCCCTCTCTCTACAACTGGCAGGTTGTACTTTGTGTAGGTGTCTTTGTTCAGGATCCGGGCATCCTCTAGACATTGGTGTTCAATGGTACTCGGTGTAGCATCAAATCCAGTATGCACTATTCCGCTATAAAGCAACACAAGCAAAGAATAGCCTCAACCAAACTTTAAGGTTTTTTATGTACATATAACGTGAAAATATATTATTTTATCATCATCACTTATAAGATGCCAGGCATACATCTTTAGTTAAAACTGCTATGCATAGCACCCTGCTAAGCACCCCCTAGCAGAACATACAGAAACAAGTTTTCACTACCTGATCACAGTCGCCTGACCTGATCCTAGATTCCAAGCCACATTTTAATAGTAAAGCCCTCTCTCTTCAACTGGCAGGTTGTACTTTGTCTAAGGTCTTTGTTGCACTGCTCCCTCTGGCAGAACAAATTATAGAAACAGCAGTGCAGAAGCACACACAGATACTAGTAGATAGGCACACAGCAGGCAACAGATGCAGACACACAGAGAACAATATTTCACACCTTTTGGAAAAACTAATAATAAGAGTAATGAACACTGCTGACTTACCTGTTGCCTGCGCTGGCTTCCTGCACAAGTTGACTGTTCTGTTCACACAGCACGGTTTTCAAACCACGTCCTGTCAGCTCGTGAACAACGGCACACCCCACTGCACCTCCACCAATGATGGCAACATCATAGACAGCAGCAGTACTCATGACCGTCTGCAATTATACAGTAAATATGTACAATTTTAATTATCATATAGTAATAGGTTGTGTAGACCAATCACAAGCCCCCATTCCTATATATATAATTGCCATAATGTAATGTAGCAATTAATGAAGAGGAAAGCTGTACTTTAAATAGATAAAGTATGGTCTCATATTATGGTGCTACAAGCTCTACAGCAACAACATGGTAGCCTTAATTACTAAGTACGTTTCTCTTTTTTAAAGACACCATTTTTGTGTCAGTATTCAACACCTTGACTAACTCAATATGAAAAATTATGGTGTTTTGAGAGGGTGTAACCAGTCGTTAGTTGTTTACTCAAATGCACAAAAATAGGAATTTGCACCATTGAAAATCACATTACACTGTCTGCTTCACACTTCGCAATAGCCTCGGGCCCTCCCATGTTTGAGGTGATCTTTTATATCACATTTCAAGAGTTCAAGGAGTCACAAAAAGTAAACAGGCAGGTTTCCTGCAGAAGTGATATGGGGGGGTGTTGATGACACCCTAATCTGCATCGCTTCAAAGTCCTGTGGTGCTGACTACTTTAACCCCCTAGTCCTGTGTCCTATGTCATAATTAAACCCCGGGGCCTCTATTTTTTTTTTTTGGAATGGCCCATTGGCGCCAGATTCGTGCCTGAGACAGGTAGGAATAGAAAACAATAGTACAAATTCTAGATTTCCGACGTCAGTCTAGACGTTTTCAATATCGTATGGACCAAGGACATATCCTTGGTATGAACGAGCTTAAAAACTGTGCTACAGAGCAAATGTTGAACTCTAGTTTACGTAGAATGTAATTCCTGTATGACTGTCAACTCAACGTACAAACGGGATCCTGACATAACATATAAGACGTTACATTTGGTATAAAACGGATTTGTATCTAGTATTAGTAACAACTTACGAGTTCTTCTTTGCTGTCACGAAACCTAACTTTGAACCTGCACTCACTCTGCACATGCGATTGAGGTCAAAGGGCGAGGGTCAAAATAAGTATCAGGACCTGATTTCACAAATAATGTAGCAGACCACTAGGTTGCTTTTTTTTTTCATGTACAGCAGCGCCTCACATAGGATTGTACCCAGAACCGTTACGCCTTGGGCAATGTTCCTCAGTATCACAACATTAAATATGGCATCACAGAAGAAGAAAAAGAAGATTTTTATTGCACAACAATTGTAGCAGGTACAACATATACATACATAGTTGCTATTGGTAACATTAATATTTATCTAACAAGACAAGACAAGACAAGACACCTGCAGCTGGTAATCTTTTCAACAGCAATAGCGATATAAGTAGTGAGTAAGTCTACTATGTGTGTTTAGTCTTTCACACCCATTTTAATTCAATGTCAAGTTCAAAATCGATGAGGCCGTTGTGAATTTTTTCTTTTCCAGGAACTACTTCGCAGACTCGTGTTTCAAGATGGCGATGACTCACAGTAATGTTCCCAAGACTTGCGAGGAACAGTATCTACGTGGTGAAGGGTTAACACACTTCAAGTCGTAATTATAATGACCAGCATCCGTTATAACTTTAGGGATGCAGTGACCGAAGTATTGGCCAGTGTAATCATAATATTTGTTTTACTGATTTTAGAATATGCACAATGTTTGAAGTATGAGTTTTCTGTGCTACTGTATAGTATACCAGGTTGGCGTTCAAATTCATAGAGTTTTTACCCTTATATTACCTGTTAATTGTTATTAACGTTGTTCTTTATGTTTTCCTAGCAGCTCAGTCTTTTTAATTCTTAATTTTAAACCATAAATACATAGATACGAGGGTGACGGGCAAAGTGATAGTAAATTCAAGTATGAATGATTTATACATTGAGAATGATGAAACATGTTTATTTTTAGAATCAATTGAAATAAAGATTATTTTAAATAAGATTTAAACTACATTTGCATTTTTTCCCAAAGAATAAATAATATATAGTAATAACTTCCTAGTGGTATTCTATGGAAAGACAACGAACAATTATGTGTGTTCTTGTCTAACAAGTCATACTTGCAGCCGAAAATGCTTTGTGTTGATTGATATATGTATAACGCTATAGCCTTCTCCAATGGGTTCTGAAGAAACGTTCAAACATCAGATAAGTTTTATCACCATCCCTTTATAGGCTACAGTAAATCTCGTCATTGTTGGCCACATAGAAGCGCCCTCTAGCATATGTTTTATAAGCTGCATGATATCACTACACCCGTCTGTTCTTTTACTGTGGTGTGGAAACCAAGCTGCCGTTGTTGACCTTGGGTAGCGTGACTGGTGTGGATTGCAGGTCGCCGCGTTTGAAAACGATTCTCCGTTGTCTCATTCCCGTAGGAGCCGCCTTGGGACGTGCTAGAGGTGGTAGAAATATTATTAGCCAAAGATTACAACACCGAAAAGTCCTGTTGACGCGACGACGGTACGAACAAATGTTCCGCAGTACGTTTTACACCTATTGAACATTAGCTTACCAACTCTGCCGCTCTCAGGTTTCACGTCTGAATCGGTGCTCTGAGAGGTGTTTCGTCTGTGAAGACGTGCCTTCTGTGAATTCGGAGTCGTCCCGTCCTCGTAGGTCTTGACTTTGAAGGGCAGCGGTCTGGGCGGGCCCTGCTGCAGTTCCGGCTGCTGCAGATAGCGGCGCGCTTCGCTGGGCAGCAGAAACCAGCGGAACTTGGATCCATCCTCGTCAAACTCAAAGGGGTTGTCATGCAGCTCAATGCCGAGCTCCTCCTGTTGACACAAGAAGAAAATGCAGGGTAAGACTAAGATTTAAGAGGATCTCATCGTCTATGCCTCACCAAGCAGTCACAGCGAAAGAGGTTACGAGAGACGCACCTGCTCTTTATCTTTCACCTCTGCCGAGTCAAAGATCTCCTCCGCCATCTTGAGACACTCCTGGTAGTTTGAAGGCGGCATTTTCTCAGGGATGGATGAGACGGAAGTGTACGTCATCTGACCGGAAGTGTAACTGATGGAGTCCAGGCCCAACCGTTTTCCTCTTCGGCTCGGCCTCTGTTTGTGTTGCGACCGGTGCTTCCATTCTGCCGTCTCTCTTTTAAACGTGTACTGGAAAATACGATATCATCGTTACGGATTTTCGGGTTTTCCACCGTCAAAACTTGAACCTGTTCCCAAAACTATACTGAGAGGTAAATGATAGGTTAGATGAAGGAAACGTTCATGTCAGTAAACTAGAAATTGCCAGTACACAAATGTGCTAATCACAAGTGTGATAGGACGTGAAAAGTGACCTTTGTAGCACAGTGTTGGGCTAAGTTAAAGACATGTTTAGTGAAATATAGTTCTTTTTTGCATTCCTAAAATGGGCATTTCTCTTTCAAATCGTATCGCTGTGGTTGCAAAGTACAACGTTTAGCACTGAAATGTATGACTTGATACGTGTAGCAAGACGTCATTGTTGATGTTACCTGCGGCAGAAGTTTCCATGCATGTTCCGCTACCATGGCAACGGCTTTCAGAACAAACTCAATGCACGTGTCGTCTGCGAAGTAGACCAGATTCAGCCTGGCGACGCCGGGTCTAGGCGATCGAGACAGCAACATGAGGTTTACATAGTACTTTGAAAAAAACTCGATAGGATGTTGATACTATAATAGTTGATGATACTCGAAAACTGTCTTGCTATTGTGTCTGTGTGTTTAGAAAATTCCTGTCATACACAAAGTTCGAAAGAGTTTTTACGAACTTGTATTGAAGGTTCGTGATAAAAAAAACTACACAAGACTTGATTCAACTTACAACTTATGAACCAGGTGAAATGGTGGCATGTACATGTACTAGTCTTCCATGGACGTTCTTCGACGTGATTATCAAACGACTAATGCTTACCGTAAAATCTCGCGAGACGTGGCCTCTCCTACACTGGTGTCAGAAGAATCTGCTTCGGGCCTGTTGAAAAGCGTAACGTACCATTTTTAGAAATTTCCCTCCATTTCAGGTCTTACAGTTCTTAGGTTTTAAAAGATTCACTCAAAAACATATCGACATGAGCTAATATATATAGAGAAGCGCATGCAAAAAATGTAAATGCGGAAGCAACACAGAATCAATGGACAGCAGTACGACCAATAGCAACAAAACCTGGCACCGAACTACAGCACTTTTTATCTTACTTTTTCCCGAGCAGAAGTGATTCGATCATCATTGTCATCTCGTCGCTAAGGCCCAGAAGGTCCTGTAAGAACACAGGATTGGTCCAAAGTAAATTAAGTCATATTCAAGTCGAGAAATAGGGTCATTGTACCCGTTGTCCTTGGTGGATTTCAATGGCTTGAGTACAACTATATATTATACACAACATTCTCATACTTTGACAGGATAGAATATAGCAGCAACATGAAAGCACCTTGTACTGACCTGTATGTAAGGCCCTGCGCATGCGCATCCTCCCCTAGCCTGAATGCCGAAGACATCGTTCAGCAGGGTACAGACGTAGTTGTGGTGCAGCAGCAGCCCGGACTGCGCATGTCTGATGAGGAAGGAGAAGATGGGGACCCGCTTGGCCCGGTGGCTGCCGACAAGAATCAGGTTCGGACAGCGGGACCACGTGCTGAAGGCTTTCCTGTGGAACAGTGAAATATAACAGGTAAACGACCATTATTTGTAAACCATTTAGGGAGAACAGATTGTGCTGTCGACGTCTCCACAATGCCAACATGCTGGTAGAATCTCTCAATTATCAATAACTGGTAACACATCCGCCTCCGTAAGAAATATGTTTAAACAAAGAAATTCAGTAACACGTAGTCTATAAACAAAATACTAGTAGAAATGACGCCTGCTGTTGATGATAAAAAAATATTTTTCGTTTGTTTGGCTACAATCAGCACCATGACAAACAGACTGCAGTACATCATGATAAGAATAGGTGGCGCTGCAAGTCATCAATGACTACACTTGACTTGACCTACCTGACCAGTTCCTCCTCCCGCCGGACGATGTTGCTCGGCCCGATGGCCTGCTTGAGTTGGAAGGCGAGACCTGCCCTGATGCAGCCCACGATGTTTGGTGTGCCCCCCTCCCACCTTTCCACCACATCCTTCGCGTATATCTGATGATGCCTTGTAACCTGGCAGCGTATAAAGACAGACATTTTTCATGCATAAAGCATAGACCATAGGGGTCATTCCGAAACGTTTGCTCCGCGTGCACTGAGGAAACTCACGCGTCATTTCCTCGTTTCATATCAGGTACCCCCACGTATATAGAGTGTTTGAGCGCCTGGTATATCAAAGCATATTGCAATGTTAACATATGTATTCTCCACCTAACGACAAACAAAACACCTCGATCATCCATGAAAGACAATTCCGGATATGCTTGACTCACAAAGAAAACGGTTCCCCCGCCACACGGCTGAGGTACGACACTGGTGAAGAGGTGCTTCTTGGCGACGAGCACGCCCGGTGTACCGGGACCTCCCACCAACTTGTGAGCCGACAGGACGATCGCGTCCTTGTAGGACAGGTTTTCCTCTTCGCCGGTAGATGGCAACCTGTAATGTTTATAGTTTATACAGATACTTTCGCAGAAAGAACCGAGTTGCTATGAAGACTATACAATTCATTAAAGATTTGGACAAACCTCGTTGTAAACATAAACAGATTTCTATTTTCAACACAGAGCCGTAGTACGGAATGATTTATATCAATAACGTACGTTGTGGAACGTTATATGGAGGTAACTACGATGTTGAACGTACCTGTCTGCTGGTGGATTCATGTCCATGTCGACATAGGGAGCTGTGGAGCACATGTAGCAACAGACCATAGTTATCGCACAAAAATGTATTCTCCAAAGCTTTCTTACATCGCATGCCATACGCTCACATGCTACGTCTGCGTATTTGCTAATTACAGATAAAATAGAATGACTTTAGGTGTTCACAACAAGCTAAACCTAACTGTCTGATCTAACATGGCGTAACTCACCCGTGGCGGCATAGTCAAAGATGGCCAGTGCTCCGTACCGGTGCAGCAGGGTAGAAACTCGCGCAGTGTCCGTCATGATGCCCGTCACATTCGAGCCGGCCGAAAAGGCGCCGATCATGGGATGGCCGCGACCCTGCCACGTCTGAAAGGGAGGAAATTATATCACATTAACCTTCTCACTACCACCTAACATTGAAGCCAATACATGTTTGTTTCCAAAAGGCTACTTCAGCAGGGAGAAGGTTAACTATGCATTGTAGTTGCTGCTACCAAACTCAGTTGCCAGTTAGCTCGATGAGCAAGATGTTAGAAGATCTTAGATTCTTTAGTTTTACTGTAAGGTAAAATCTTCACCTTCAGTTGGTTGTCAAGTTGCTTGAGGTCCATCAAGCCACGTGAGTTCTCCTCGATCCTGATCACCTGAAGAAAATAAGGATTGATTTGTATGACTGATAACCGTTCGCCAGTGTGCAACGATAAAAGTCTGTTCCAAAATGTGTAATTTGATGATGCTGTTTTATATTACAAAGTATGTTGAAGAGGAGCTGACAACAACTACTCTTAAACAAGTGTGTAGTGTGCATCGTATCATGAGATTTATGTCTAACTGAAATCAGGCTATGCTTCAAGAGATATTTAAGTCTGACCTTTGGTGACAGCTCCCGCCAGGGCAGCAGGTTGGAGTGGTGTTCAAAAGGACCCACAAAAATCACCTGGAAGAATCAACAAAACGTTACAGTTAGTAACCATACTCGTAGCACGTAGTATGGCTACTAACACACATGATTGTAGAAGTGCAAAGCAGAATGCAAACTTCAAAGGATGTAAACTATACGTGTTGTACATGTTCTTACCGGTGGTTTAGTGAACGTCATGGCGTGGATCAGTGTGGTCAGTGCGCCTGTACAGCCATTTCCGGAGAAGATGACCACGTCATCCGGTCCAGCGTGCACAGCATTGTGGATGATTTTCCTGTTAGGAACATATATCCGTGTCAGATAGGAAGTTCAACACTCTTCAATGACCTGCTACAAAGTTACGGTAAAAATAGTCAATGTGTGTGTTTCCTTACTCACCGAGCCTGTTCCCTGAAGGCTGACGTCTGGAGTGACACAGTGCTGGTGGAGGTGTGTGTGTTCCCGTACAGCGGCAGAACCTCTTCGCGAATGTAGTCTTCGATAAACTTCAGTGCCCTATTAACAAATCAATATGGACATCTGAATCTGTTAACGCACAATATCGCAAGAAACGAAACATAGTCTTGTATAAGAAATATGTGAAGCGAAGCACAGTACAGTTTTATAAATCAGGCATGTTTTTTTAATGATTGGGTAAAGAAAATTAATAGTGAACGATCAAGGGGTTGTATCTGTCACTCACCTTCCTGAAGCCACATAATCACAGTATGTCACTGGAACATAGACAGTGAATTTGTTAGTCGTATGACCACTGAGCCCTGACAGTTAAGTGCATGCCCTCATAACTATAGCAGTACTGCATTTTTCAGTTGAAAAACGATACCATGGGATGATAATCTTTAAAAAGAATTAGATAACGGTTTCTGGTGTCATTGGATTGGATTGGATCTTTATCATACAACCGACAAACAGATCGGTCTGAATTTTGTTGATATTTACAGAGATTGGCTCCATAAAATTTACATACAAGATCACTATAATATCGTCTATTATTAACACAAAAAGGCACAATCTACCGTAAAATCAGCTGGTTTACGAACACATTTATGGTATCTAAAGAAGAGTATCATAGTCGACGGACTTGTTTATTCACTCACCTCGCCTGGGTCCGTAAGGCCCAGAGACGATCCTGTCGCTACCAATGACGTTGTCCTCCACATATTTCATCAAGTCAGGTCCTGCCGTTTTCGATTTGTCCATGGCATCCGCTAGGAGTCGCTTGGGCCTGTTCATGTTGAGAACTGTACATGTACCAACCTTGCCAAAGCCGTTACTATAGGGGTCATAAGAGGAATAAATTAGATTGTCAACAATTTAGTAATTAGTTACGAGAGAGAGATTGAGATGAACAGTTTGGTGAACTTGCCACCGACAAAACTGCAGTTTACATGACGTGAATTGAAATATATCTGCCATGAATATGCTACCAATGTGGCACTTCAGCTGGCCGACGAAATTTCTTGCACCAAACAAATTGGCAAAATACAAGACCAAGACGTAAATACACTATTGCTCAGCATGGCAGGACAACAGTGCACAGAAATGCTTTCTGAACGCATAAAAACCCGAGGAAGGCATACAATGTTCTGGGTCAATGGTGAAACTCGGAAAACAGTAGTTCACATGAGAAGAATAGATTTACCTGAGAAATGTTTCGTGAACCAAAAGAAGTCTTGATCTTGATCTTGATGGGTTTACTGGTCAACACCCGTCGGGTGGGGTATCGCACATGTAATCCTACCTGAAATGAACAACTGTGTGTTTGCTGTATCGGCGCGGTGGAATTAGATATATTATTCATGTGGACGTTAAATTTATTGCTGTTAGACTAGTGAATAGGTGTCGTGACACGGTAGCAATATGATGTAAAGATGTACAAAACTCACCTGCACACAGAACTTCATAAACTGGCAGCACGGAAGCGTCAATTCACCAACAAAAGACGTCACCAGATGTTATCTGCATGCCTGCTTACCTAGCTGCTTAGCTACATTCCTGTCAAACCATATATGTAACTGAAACCAGTCGTGACCTGATATATTTGTTGAGAGAATAATATTGATGTCACTAGGCAGATGTATTATTTATAATCGTAAACTTTACTGCCCCCCCCCCCCTCCTGCACACTAGGATGAACAATGGGGTACTGTGTTTATGTGTTGGCCCGTATGTGATCATTTTCTTCATGTCTCATTTGAGTGACCTGACCAGTAAACTAAGGTGAGGATCATCACAGAAAATGGTCAACCGTCCAATCCAAGTATGCAAATGATTTCTTAGTTTTTCTTTTTTACAACGCTTAAAAATGACGTGTGTCAGATAAGTATGAAAAAAGGTTCAGGTAAATTCATATAAAATTTTTCATATAAAATATAACATCTCTAATAGCAAGAATGCTTTAGGTACCTACCTACCTAGTCCCTGGACCTGTCCTTAGGTACTTACTTGTAAAGTCTAATGTATTCAGAACCTTGCCTATGATCGATGTGGGAATGTACTAGAGCTCACATAATATGCCTGGTAACATGTACACAAACAGCTGTGCCGTTGGGACCTTTTGAAGACCGCATACTTTAACAGGAACAACGGCTACTCCTATGTGACCCAGCCAATTTGCTGATAGTGACGAACCAAACATTCACACGTCATTTTTACCCTTTGCCATTCATACACTACTGTGCGTACCTGGTTTAGTGAAGCGTAGGTAAAGCGTGGAACAATAAGACTGTTTTGTGTCTGCCAATACATGTTAATCACTTTCCATATCTATTATCCGTGCTCTAGGATGCATTGATGTAAGTGATGCAAACAGACAGAAGTGCCGATAGCTATCTACAGATGACGGGTAGCTGTCACACTTCATGGAAAAGTGAGGGCCGGTAAAGATAAATTCATGGAATACCCAGTGGAATATTGCTGCACACACAGAGTGCAGTGATGCGTGTCTAACGCTAGGTGGGGCTATTCAACGTTGACCTGACGTGACACGAACCCCTTTGCAGAGAAAAATTTGACTGTCTTGTATCAAACACTATTTTCATAAAACATGGCAATACCAATCAAGATTTGTTTTATATAAATATAACTTTAATTGAGACTGTGCCCATTTCTTTCTTACCAGAGCGAAGTAACAATACGGAGGCCCAATGCGCATGTAACATACATTCCTAAGGAAGCCATTGATTGAAACTATTAAGAATATGTGGAAATGTATCTTTTTAAATATCCTTAAAAGACGACGCCCTAATAGTTAAAGCTTGAAAATAGTGACTTAACTTACAGCCACAACAAGATATATGGATCTAAGGTAGTCATACATTCATGTTGACATACGTTGAGCTACAGTTGAATTTACATTTTAAAACTATTCATTTTTGGTACAATGGATATCTATTTACACATTAATTACGAGATCAAATATTGACCTAGATGTACATAGTATCGTTACACGGGTTCAACAATATATATATATATAGCATCGTGACAGATACGGCCACTAACTATCATTTCGGAATATATTTAGCATTATTTTTTCCAATCCACCTAGATCTATCTCTATGGACTTTTTATGCATTTCGTGATTGGAATAAAAAATGTATTTTACCTCTTCTTGTTTACTACTGCTTACTGCACCATTCTTCTGTTTTCAACAGTTAACCATGTATTACATAAATAATGTATTTTTTCATTGTTCCACAAAGAACAAAATGAAGAATTGGATCGACCTTGCCCCCCATAACGTAGAAAAACATAATGAACAATAAGCAGCATTGAGCAGTCTCTTGTTGTGACGCAGTTTTACAGAATTTTCATTGCTGTCCACGTGAAAGCGTCCCCTAGCAGCACTGTTCCAAACTACATGGTATCAGACCGCCCCAGCCTTTTCCTCCTGCTGCATGGAAACCAAGCTGCCGTTGTTGACCTTGGGTAGCCTGACGGTTGTGGATTGCAGGTCGCCGCGTTTGGAAACGATTCTCCGTTGCCTCACTCCTGTTGGGACCACCCTAGGACGTGCTAGGGGTGGGGAGTAGGGTCATTAGTCAGGGATTACATAATGATACCACAGAAAAGTCATCATCATATTGCAAAAAATGTGACGACCATATCGGATCGAACACCGTTCGGTTCGAATTACGTCAGATCGAACATGGTTCGGGTTCTAAAGCAGGTGGGGAGATCGGGGCCCAAATTTTACCACCGTGCATCACTTTTGGAGGTAGCTTACCAACTCTGCCGTTCTCCGGTTTCACGTCTGAATCGCTGCTCTGTGAGGTGGCCCGTCTGTGGAGACGTGCCTTCTGTGAATTCGGAGCCGTCCCGTCCTCGTAGGTCTTCACTTTGAAGGGCAGCGGTCTGGGCGGGCCCTGCTGCAGTTCCGGCTGCTGCAGATAGCGGCGCGCTTCGCTGGGCAGCAGAAACCAGCGGAACTTGGATCCATCCTCGTCAAACTCAAAGGGGTTGTCATGCAGCTCAATACCGAGCTCCTCCTGTTGACACAAGAAGAAAATACAGGATAAATGGACCGTGAAGCCATTTAATATGTGATGTCCGTGTTATCAAACAAAATTGGACGGGGGACGACATCGACTTCTCAGCACGTCAGAACCACTACTGTCATGACGTTTCAGTCCCTGATTGGCATGAAAAACTACACCAAACCATTACAGAATGCTGAGCTAAAGACTTAGTACAACATTTTATCAGGTTAAAGTACCCCCAGTCAATGACTTCCAAAATTACACTCACCAGTTCCTTGTCTTTCACCTCTGCCGAGTCAAAGATCTCCTCCGCCATCTTGAGACACTCCTGGTAGTTTGCAGGCGGCATTTTCTCTGGGATGGATGAGACGGAAGTGTACGTCATCTGACCGGAAGTGTAACTGATGGAGTCCAGGCCCAACCGTTTTCCTCTTCGGCTCGGCCTCTGTTTGTGGTGTGACCTGTGCTTCCATTCTGCCGTCTCTCTTTTAAACGTGTACTGGAAAATAAGATACGTCTGTGATTAAAATGTTGATATGTCAATGTAACGGAAACGTCACGACAGTAAGCTGCTGCGAAGTCGATACCGACCCCCGTCCAAATGTAATAAGACTTTACGTACTGAAAAATGTTACTCGATATAGGAAGCTGTCAATATTTCTGGTACTCGGTATATTTTCTTACCTGCGGCAAAAGTTTCCATCCGTGCTCTGCTACCATGGCAACGGCTCTGAGAACAAACTGTATGCAGGGTTCGTCTGCGAAGTAGATCAGGTTCAGCCTGGCAAAGCCGGGTCTGTACAGGCAACAACAGAGTCAAGGTTAGTGTCTGAGCAGTCACTGTTTATCTTAGCACAGGGCCTTGAATGCAATCTAATGGCATCTGCAATGCGTAGGTTAAAATTACAAACGTCGTTTACGTTTCGGAACGGCAACAGGTACCGACTTCTAAGCAACTTTGACCTTCTCCTGACGTCACACTAACTTCCCATAAGTCAGTGCGCGTCATGAAAGTGTATCAAATCCCAATGAAGGCGGGTAGAAATGGGCGAGTATTTCCCTTGAGTTGCCTTGACGACGCATCACATATCCAGATATCTGTGCTTCTAACGCATGCAGTCAAAGCGATTCCTCACAAAACCGTGACGATGTTATACCTTTTATGACGTCTCACGTCTAACTATAGCAAATGATAAGTACGGAGGGGCTTACTTTAGAATCTCGCGAGATGTGGGGTCTGCTATTTTGGTGCCGGAGGAATCTGCGTCTGGTCTGTCGAAGAATAAAAAAAAAACATGTCAGCAAGGTATAGAAGTTTCCCTCAGATTTGGAACACTTGGAACATTAATTTACAACCGATGAATTCAGTTTCAATTTATTTATTATCTTATGCCAATGCCTAAAAACAAATTCAATAATTCTGTAAACAAAAGACAACATAGTGCATTATCTAATTATGACAACGCTGATTACTTACTTTCTACCGAGCAGCAAAGATTCAATCTTCCTCATCATCTCCTCACTGATGCCCAGAAGATCCTAGAGAAGAATACACGATCGGTCAGAACTACAAGTGATTGTACAAGTTAAAATTACTGGTGATCAGTCATACATTCTTTGACCGGCAATATTCCCGATCCTATATTTACCCTTTTCGACCAATTCTAACTGCTTTTTCCACAAACATTTAGCGTTTAACAATCCATGGACGATCTAAAATCAGTGGTTGACCAATGTCACCCTCTAAAGAAAAGGAAACATACTATTAAACATATTTTCTTCTACTACTACTAACCTGTCCGTATGGACCTGCGCATGCGCATCCTCCCCTGGCCTGAATGCCGAAGACATCGTTCAGCAGGGTACAGACGTAGTTGTGGTGCAGCAGCAGCCCGGACTGCGCATGTCTGATGAGGAAGGAGAAGATGGGGACCCGCTTGGCCCGGTGGCTGCCGACAAGAATCAGGTTCGGACAGCGGGACCACGTACTGAAGGCTTTCCTGTGGAACAGAAACAAAACAAGATCATATTCTTTATTTTAGGCTTGCTGAGCAACAGTTGAGATATAAAAATGAAATGAAAATAAAAATGGAATGAAAATTTGTATTATGCCAGGGGTATAACTGTTATCACAATCAAACAGACGACTTTTGTATGAACTCATCATTTCCAACTACTTCACTCAACAGAGACGGCGGGCGGTATAAACTTCCTGGCTGTTTTAACCAATTGCTGACGTCACGTGTCTGTTAGGTCACGTGATGTACGTGTCCGTTAGGTCACGTGATGTAAGTGATTGGTCACTTGAATTCTGAGGAAGACTGCTAACTTGTGTTGGATGAAACTAGACCTACCTGACCAGTTCGTCTTCCCGCCGGACGATGTTGCTCGGTCCGATGGCCTGCTTGAGTTGGAAGGCGAGACCTGCCCTGATGCAGCCCACGATGTTTGGTGTGCCCCCCTCCCACCTTTCCACCACATCCTTCAGATACACTTGGTTATGTTTCGAAACCTGGAAAATGGGACGTTGTATAGTGTAAGAAGATAACTTCTTTCTTCTCTGATAGGGATGGCTTTAATTGTCTGAAAGATTCAAAATCAAAATTAGAAATGAATTGGTTTTCGTGACCCGTGGCAACACTGTCATTTTGCCTGTCAATCTCCCCCCACCCACGTGCTGTCAACCTTCGCTCAAGTTCACCCCATTTTCTGTATATGACATTTTGACTTCCCGTGATTCTGCCTGTCAATCTTCTCCCACCCACGTACTGTCAACCTAATCCGTCCGCTCAAACAGGCATGCAACCCCAAGCAATACTTCTGTAACCGAGAAAAAAATGATTACATCAAAATTCCTGGACTCACAAAGAAAACGGTTCCCCCGCCACACGGCTGAGGTACGACACTGGTGAAGAGGTGCTTCTTGGCGACGAGCACGCCCGGTGTACCCGGACCTCCCACCAACTTGTGAGCCGACAGGACGATCGCGTCCTTGTAGGACAGGTTTTCCTCCTCGCCACTGGATGTTAACCTGTATGTAAAGTAAAGTTTATTCAGAAAAGGAACTCGCGGGCAGAAAAGTAACAGCCCGAATTGCGTCCTTATTTACAAAACAAAATACATGGATCTAAATATATACACCGAAATAACCCATTTATCACAATAACATAAATTCTAAAATAGCCTAGGTATAAACAATTGAACAATATTCTGAGCATATTCGGAGTCAGATGTCGTATCTGCATATTACAAATGTACCTTTAAAAATACAGCGGCTCTGAGATGATTATTAGACTTACCTATCAGCGGGTGGGTTCATGTCTATGTCGACATAGGGAGCTGTGAAATTGATAAAGACCGTATAAATATCAGTAATCATGGCTCAAACATATACCACAGATTGCATACATTTGAGTAAAACCATGGTATAGTTTTCTGTATCTGTATTGTACAGCCGGTATTACACGTATACTACATTGCATATGCAAACTCACGTTAGATTTGTCCATCGTCCTGTACAGACTAAAGTAATGTTATCAGTCTGACAGCAAATAGATATACATTTTTGTCAGCATCAAAGAAAACATGGCAGCTTACATGTACAGCACATGACGTGGGGGGGGGGGGGAGCAGAATGGCATGACTCACCCGTGGCGGCATAGTCAAAGATGGCCAGTGCTCCGTACCGGTGCAGCAGGGTAGAAACTCGCGCAGTGTCCGTCATGATGCCCGTCACATTCGAGCCGGCCGAGAAGGCGCCGATCATGGGATGGCCGCGACCCTGCCACGTCTGAAAGAAGGAAAGAGATAAAGATTTGTTGTTGTTTCAAAAACTAGCTGGTTAAAGTCACAGAATTGCAGTTTATTGTTATCAAGATACATTGTCAAATTTCTTTCCTGCCAAACACATTATATAATGTCCTTGTTCCTACGTATTCTCACCTTTAGTTGGTTGTCCAGCTGCTTGAGGTCTAACAAACCCTTGGAGTTCTCGTCAATCCTGATCACCTGTGTGGAGGGAAGAGAAAGAAAAAAGAAGATGTTAAAATGCAGGCTTTGTTGTTGTACTAGAACGCAGCTGAGCTGATTATACATGCGTACACATAGTAACAGACTGCTGTCCGGGGAATTGGAATATACTAACTGTTATGTTACTACAGCCTAGAATTCCCGTCCTCTAGTGTTAGTGACGGAGATGTGTACTAGATCTTAATACCGAGTACTCACCTCCACCTGATAGCAGAAGGAAAGCAGCGTGGGTGAAATGAAAAAGATTATGATGAACAACATGATATGAAGGAGATCATGATGAACAGAATGATATGACGAAGTGTCAAATAAAAATCACGATTGATATTACTTTAGCTATATTTCATACTGACCTTCGGTGACAGCTCCCGCCAGGGCAGCAGGTTGGAGTGGTGTTCAAAAGGACCCACGAAAATCACCTGGGGGAATCAAGGACAATTGTAATTATATACCTTGTAACAATGCCACATAGAAGACTATCGTACTTAGGGGGTATTAATGGAATGAATTGTACATAAAAATGTGCATGTTTGTATAGTTTCTTACCGGTGGTTTAGTG
This sequence comes from Branchiostoma floridae x Branchiostoma japonicum, assembly GCA_013266295.2. Taxonomy (NCBI): domain Eukaryota; kingdom Metazoa; phylum Chordata; class Leptocardii; order Amphioxiformes; family Branchiostomatidae; genus Branchiostoma; species Branchiostoma floridae x Branchiostoma japonicum. The sequence continues at coordinate 2,744,131 of CM023837.1, forward strand.
AACGTCATGGCGTGGATCAGTGTGGTCAGTGCGCCTGTACAGCCATTTCCGGAGAAGATGACCACGTCATCCGGTCCAGCGTGCACGGCATTGTGGATGATTTTCCTGAAAAGGACAGTCCTATGTCAGATAAACTAGTCTTCTTTTATGTAGTATTATTTAGTTTAATTTATATCCCTACACTTTGTTACTAACCTAATACACAAAATTATCGAATGGTAGCCAGTTGGACGGATTCTTTACACACTGCCTTACTCACCGAGCCTGCTCCCTGAAGGCTGACGTCTGGAGTGACACAGTGCTGGTGGAGGTGTGTGTGTTCCCGTACAGCGGCAGAACCTCTTCGCGAATGTAGTCTTCGATAAACTTCAGTGATCTGTTTGTTTTTTCAAACGACATTGACTGTTTATTAGGAACATGAAACATGACCGAGGATGAAACGTACATTCAAGAGGACGGTTCTTTTTAAGAAGAAATCAGCATATCTATCCGACACGTAGCTTTTGTATCCAATGATTTTAACCCATTGTAGAGAAGCAATAGAAATTCTTGATATGTTACGCTTTTTGGCGACGCCTCAGTAGCGGAGGCCTTTATATTATCTAGCGTTATGATGTAAACCATGCATGTTAACAAGTGATGTGATGTTGTTTGTAACTTACCTTCCTGAAGCCACGTAGTCACAGTATGTCACTGGGAAGTAAAGAGAAAACTTGTTAATATCTCCAATAATCATTTACCACAAAGGACCACAAGTCTCCAACAATACAACTGCAATATCTATACTATAGTTATGAGCGAGGTCTTCCAGACTGTCAACCTTTGACCGAACACTACGTTATGATGAGTTCGTAAAGTCACGTGTCAAATGTAGCGGGGCAATACCCCTAACGAAGATTGCTGTATCTGTCAACTATCCGTGATGTTACTTTGTGTTGTATCAATAGATAATCTTATTAATTTTGCTTCGTTCCAGACGGCACTGCTATAAGGATAAGTTACCTGTGCACACACTCCGTCAATATACCAACCCACCTTCTCTGGGTCCGTAAGGCCCAATGATGATCTTCTCCCTGCCAATGACGTTGTCGTCCACATATTTCATCAAATCTGGTGTGGCCAGTTCCTGTCGTTCCAAGGCGTTCGCAAGAGGGCGTTTGAACTTGTGCATCTCGAAGTCAGCGCTCGTAGCCCACGGTGGGGAGACCGCGTATGCCTTGTTCCTGCAGGGGTTATAGGAGATATATATACGGGGTATTATCAGGATGTTTATCCATCAACAGACAAGAAAACCTGAGAACAGAACCGTATGAGAGGGCGACAACTCAGCCATCTTAGCGGCCATGTATCGGCTATACAAAGAGACAAAACAGATACAAAAAAGAAACTGACAACAGAAAAACGAGTACGTAGTACTTCTACCAATACCCAACACACTGTGACATTCAACTCTGCTTGTCCTTGGCAATGGCAATAACCCAAATACAAAAGCCCGAAAGTTTACAAAATAGTTTAGAAGATACTTGACACCAAAAATGACTTGTGTCCGGAATGTGATGTTAGTTATCTTGTCAGCAATCATACAGTTTCATACACCCCAGAAACAGTTCCCTATGGAATGCATTTGTGCAATTTTACCAAATTTGTCCAGAGCGATCACAATACTGTAAAAAAATGCCTCCGCCCCTGAGGCGTCTCCAAAAATGACTAGTAGGCGGCATGTAACTCTATTTTGGTTATTGTTAAAATCATGAAGCCATAGTGATGTGATCCCGTACAGATGCGTCAAATATATATGTTATCAGATGCACGACCTGGGATTTAAAAAAAACACCTGTATGTTTACCCCTAAACAAATAGTAAGCACCGTTTTTCTCTGAGAAATTGTTTGCCGCTGGAAATCCTTTGTTCTCCTGAAAATTGCGGCAACAGTCAGACCTGGACACGCGAAGGTCGAGTTCAACCTTCGCAACAAAACATTGGGGGACAACATTGTCGTTGAACGGCACATTTTTGAAACTTACAAACGCGGGAAAAAACTACTAACCATTCATACCTGCAGTAGATTATAAAGCTACAGGTATAACACTAAATTCACTACAGCATTAATTTGTTTGCTTGTTTGTGCCATTGCACTACAGTCCGCATGCAGGCCACTTTTCAGTGACGATATTGGGAAGGAAACTAGGGTAAAAAATGCAAGTTTTGAATGTCACCTGTGCAGCTATACCGAGTAATTTCGGCCAGTGTTGGTCCTTTTAGCTAGATTTGATAAATATTTTGTGTTCATTTTTACTCACAAAAACTTACATAACATGATACCGACCTTGAATGAAAATGAGCTGCGAATGTACGGCTAAAGCTGGCCCACTAATATTCTTTAGTTGACTAAACGGATGGATGTTTTTAATTGTTATTTACCAATCTGATTGTTTTCTTTACTAAGCCATTATTGCACTAGTAAGATGTCGTTAATATACGATGCATTTTTAATAACATTTTTGTGTAGTACTCAAAAAGGGGAGTGGAAACATATCATCTCAGAATACAACTGTAATATCATTAAGTTTAAAGCTTGAAACAACTGCACATTGCATACATGCATGCATGATAAAATCAGGTCGTAAAGTCGGTATTACCAGGGACATAATGTTTGTATTACCAAGGACATAATGTCCTTGGTATTACCAACAAAAGGTGAAGATCGTTACAAGGTTCACGGAAAATTAGGCCAATTTTCGCTTGCATAACCGTAGACATTTCTCCTGATTAAGAACTGTATAGCATCAATGTTAAATATGGGAAAGGTCCACGTAAATCTATAAACGCATTTAACTGCCAAAGCCATTAACCAGCAAAAATACAAACTCACCTGAAATGTGTGAATTCACGAATAAGAAATGCTTCTTGGTCCAGGAGACGTTACTTAAACTTTATGCAAATTCCAGAGGATTAAAACGAATTTGCTGTATATCTTCAAAACACTTTTTTTGGAACTGGTATAACACATACAGGTCTCCGTGGTGAGTGGTTCTATTTGTTGATAGTAACGGCGAGTTGTTACTACCCTACGCCTGGCATGTACACGCGATTCCCTCGTCTGTTTAACGACGTGTAACCAGGAAGGTGTATTGTTCTTGAATTATACGACATCGCTCTTTTTATTGCCTTTGACATGTGCTATTGTCGCGTTCTGACAGGCACAGCTATAGCGTAGAACAATATGGCGAAACAAACCAGCGAAAGCATCATATTCTATGTAGGACGATCTGTGAATATTTTTGTGCCAGACACTTTGGAAGACGAAGGAATCTTTTCTTCAAAAGATACTCAAACTTAAGGAGAATTTACTGTTATTTACTGATAGTTCAAGACAAGTAAAGACTCTTCTTTACATAACATTTACAGTCCAACAAACAAACAAACAAACACAATGTTTATGTACTTGAATGAGCGGCTACATATTTTGCAACAGATCTACGTACATGGGGCGCAGTCATAATACAAAAGCATGTATTGTCCTTGATTCAAGCAAAAGAAAGAGAACAAAATGAAATGAAAAATGCCCCTATAACTCACTTGTACGTAGCCATGTGACGTGAAGACGTTGCGACAAGTCTGTACCATTAGTTAAAAAGTGGCAAGCAGTCTTCCTTTGTTTTGTTTGGGGTGGAGGTACTGAATTATAGATGACGATGTGCCCCGAAGTCAGACCGGATGAATAACAACCCGTGAAATACTTGCCACCTAACAAAGTGGGGGTGACGTTTTAACAGGGCGGGGTGGACAGTTTACCTGGCGACTGTTCGTTGTTGACGAGCAACTAACAGGAATGCCATTGTGTAGAATGGATCTTACGTATCAATGCTTCTCCTTTACCGAGCACGATGCAGACAAAAGCCTTTGATTCAGTGTCTGTGAGGTCTTAGGACGATTTTGGCCATGTGTTGTTAAGATAAGCTGTGGGTTTTCTTTTTTTTCAGATCATTTGGCATAAAAGCCGTCTATAATTATGCCGTACCTTCGCCCTTTCTGCTAGCATCATAACATGCTTTGAATTACGTCATGTGAAAATTCCACGTGCCATGTTTACAAGGATAAAGAGGATAAAATTACACCGTTTTCTATTCTTTGACTTCAAAAGGTAAAAACTCTAAGCATATGCATTGTGCCAACAATGACGTGCTTTTGTACTAAATATTTATGATGTTTCTGTTTTTACGGAGTCCCATTTAAGCTCTTACGTATACATGCCATTAAACCCTTTTTGATGTTTATGTTTTGTACGCAGTCCATTCTTAAAACCTAAATTTAAATTATACTATTTTGAGCGCCTGTAGGAAAGGTGTATGGTGGGTAGACATAGTCTCCGATGCAGATGCGTGTGTGTGTGTGTGGGGGGGGGGGGATTGTTACGTTTGACACAGAAAAGTACACCTGCTGTTGAAACGTAACAATTTAACCTCCTAACATCTGCTTGGAGATTAAAGTTGACAGCCTCTTAATAAGGTAACATTACATGAGTAGAGATCGTCTTCATGCTTATCCATCCAGGTGTGAACGAAACTCTGCATCAACAATTCCGCCAAGGACATATTTTCATTCGGAAACAAAAGAAGTAAGCTGCCGCTTCTTACCCTCAAGGCCTTCTCATCAATAAGCTCATCTGTCGGGATATCTAACATATAATTAGCGCTCGCGTTATTTGTAATGCCTTAGGCTACCTCAGTATCTGTGCTGGAATGAACCAGGTGTTAGACATGGTGGGACTGGTGTTCTCTATAGCGTGTTTGTTTGTGTGCGTGTTTTTGTGAGTGTGTGTTTCACGGTGTGCGTGTGTGTGTTATGTGTGTGTGTGTGTGTGTGTGTGTGTGTGTGTGTGTGTGTGTGTGTGTGTGTGTGTTCGTCTCTCTTTCTGCGTGTGTGTGTGTGTGTTCGTCTCTCTTTCTGCGTGTGTGTGTGTGTGTGTGTGTTCGTCTCTCTTTCTGTGTGTGTGTGTGTTAGTCCGTGTGTGTGTCTTTGATTTCTGTTTTTAGTCATACCTAAAAATTAACATAATGGGAACAGGAATATACAAACCCGCGCGCTATAGCCGCTAATATCTCCCCCTCTCTACTAATTACGGATATCCTGGCTAAATACAGCAAATCCAAGTTAACTTACAATTACCTTGTGTGATATACGACTAACGATATGTTTAGTCAAAGTGTAATACAAACATTAGCGATTGGTACTAAAATCAAACAATATCAAATTACCTGTAAAATGAGTCCTCTCGCGTTACAAAAGTAGGAGCGTTGATAGTAGGCACAGTTTAACTTCAGTGTCGAAAAACATACGATGTCTTCTTGTCCGCAACTAATTCCAGTCTGGAGTTATTTTAGAGTCGGAGGAAGTCCTATGTAACTAAAATAGCCCTCGCTCATTGTACGTCACCGGCTCACCGCATAATTTAACATACGTCACTACATTCTATGTACATGTATATGTATATGGTCCTTTGAGAGTACGTGTCTTTGTTGAAAGTTTGTTCCAAACTGACTCATTATGCATGAGATTACGCACTATCTCTACACTAACAGGTAGTAATCGGGTACGTGTATCCTAGTCGATCGTGAAATAGTTGTGGTCGTTTTATGTTTGCGTAACCGGTTAACCAAGGCCACACAGCAAAACAAGTGTCCTTTCAAGTTCTCTCTCTCTCTATATATACTACAGTAGCTGTTGTGTGCTGTTTTAACCACACTCTTAAAACACTGTGAACACCTTGTTTTCCCTCGTAAAGGTAAAGGTAGCCCCATAGCCTTGTTGAAGCCGTAGAGTGCATAGTGTGTTCGCCTCCTGCCGCAAAATTAATCCAGCGTGACTTACAACGATCTACAGTACACTTCATGATGACCTCTGTCACTCACCACTAGTCATGATATGGTGAGTCACTATACTGTTCAAGGGTGTGTACGAGCATGTTAACATGTCATTACCTTATCTAGACTTAACGTGGCCTTAGAAGAAACTTACGAATCACATATTCATTTTCTCTCGTCATGACGTGAAATATCAGGACTGTCCTTTTTACCCCCCCCCCCCCCTCGGCACTGCTGGAATCCGAACTAGTGACAGGCGAACACTGTCACTGGTACGTGTTACAGCGAACGTGCGTAACTCTTTGACTTCCGGGACTAGAACTGTTTCCGTATTACTAAGAAGTTTGTTGTCACTTCCTTAATTAAGCCCCCTGAGTGTCACACATAACCGAATATGGCCGCCAACCATGTCGGGAGCAAGGTCGGCTGTGGTCGGCTGGTGTTAGGTGGGCGCCGGCTACTGTTCGGTTGCGCCAGCCGAATGTTTCAATATGTTCAAAACATTCGGGTGTGGACGGGAGGTTCGGTTATGGTTGGCCGGTGTTCGGGAGTAGGTCGGGAGTTTGTTGCTAATATGACAATTTGTCCACATTCCATTGACTCCTTTGTTAATGTGAATACCTTAGCTTTGACATTTTCTTGCAGGCAACTAATATAAACATTTGATGTTTATGTTTTTTAATGGAATCTTATCTGGAAGCTTAGAGAGCCTGTACACCTGTTTCAATACAGCTGTACTTTAAACCCGAACCGAACTAACTTTAATACCTCCAAAAACATGTTTTCTGGTGAGTTTTCGGACAGTTTTTGAAAAAAAAGTTTTAATCAATTCAAATTGTAAACTAAGCCGTCGACAAACATTATGAGCCTTTCGTCCTCCATGGTCCAATGAATAAACGATTGCAAAAAACACAACTGTGCCCAAACGTCAGACGTCGACTTTTGGAATAACTCACGTATCCGTCGACTACCCAAAACTATAACTGTAATGTCCTATGTCCTAAGGCTCGCTTTCACGGAAGAAATCTGGAAATGAATAAGTAGTAGTGTGGTGGAAAAAAACAAAGAAATGGTTGTTACAGACAATCAAAAGTCACAGACTCCCTACCGTGCAGAGCTCGAGCCGGGAAACGATACCCTTCTATTTAATTCTTTCTTTATATTATTTGTTAACCGGGTCAGATGCTATTGTTAAAACAGATAGAGTTGAATTTTTCCATACCTTCTCATAGTACCGCGGAACTTTGGAGCTTGCATCTATGAATTGAATGGGGCTGCTTACCGAAAAAGAAGGTAGAATGTGCCTTCTTACGCTTCCCGAGAACAAGTGGATCAACCAGGGAGGTTTCTCGGTAATCGTTACGCAAATCACTTTCTGCCGATATTTATGTAAATGATGTTTTTTTTACCCTCCAGGTCACTTTTTCAACATCCACACCTTTCCCCCAAACGTTTGGGGTCGTTTCCGACCCCCAGGTCGGTTACCCCTCCCCCTCCGTACATTTTGTCGTCAAAAGGACGCCTTACTTAATAGTATTCAACCTCAACCCTAACCCTAATGCATTCTAACCCTAACCTAATGCATTCTAACCCTAACCTAATGCATTCTAACCCTAACCTAATGCATTCTAACCCTAACCTAACGCATTCTAACCCTAACCTTACGCATTCTAACCCTAACCTAATACATTCTAACCCTAACCTAATGCATTCTAACCTTAACCTGATGCATTCTAACCTTAACCTGATGCATTCTAACCATAACAGCATTCTAACCCTAACCTGGTGGATTCTAATCCTAACCTTAACCCTAACTACTAGTATAACCCTGACAATAGAAATTTAGCTACGGATAATGATTTGTAGGAACTTCCTTAGATTTATAGCTTGGTGGCTTGGGGGGGGGGGGCTTACTTGGCTGCGGCAGGAGGAAAAGGGCGCGTAAAAAACACCTACAAAAGTACTGTGTCCTGAGGGGTTCTACCTGGCGCTTTTTTTATCCGGGCAAATGACTGTAAACCTTACCGTCTGGTCTCCGGGTGGACATCTTGGACAGTCACCTGTTTTGCCAAATCCTTCCACAAATGTGGTAAATCTTAATGAATAATAGATAAATAAATAAATAGATAATTATTGATTCACTGTCTTGGTAATCAAATTCTATGATCGTTTTAGAAAGGGGTAACAATACCTCCTACATATACAAGTATCTGAGTCGTATTTGATTCAGTAGTCTAGGCTACTAAGCTACTACTAAGTCAAGTGGCCCGGCGCAGTCGCTTTCTGTTGCGCGTATTTTCAATTTTTGGTCTCTGATGATCAATGATTGAACAGACCATCGTGGCTCCCCGATATCTACGGCGCTAAGGGGCCCGTCACATTGCCAAAAATACGCGCGATCCTCGATCGATCTCAAAATCGGGGGACCTTTCGGCGATCAACAAATACGGCCGAAGCTCGTTGACAATGTGACGCAGGCATTATGTAAACAACACGTTTCGCTTGTCAGCGAGCTTCGGCTGTATCAAGGAGTGAACAGACCATCGTGGCTCCCCGATATCTACGGCGCTAAGAGTGTGCCCGTCCGCCAAGCCTCCCGTCCGGAGCACGCTACTGTTTTCAACCAGTAATCAGTCGGTAAAGCTGGAAAGATCTAGCCTCCTTCGCAGTCTTGTGAGCGGCGTTTTTTTTTTCAGCGACCGACGCGAGTTATGTCGCGGAGGGACGGTTTGCAGCCAAGGGAGTTTGCCGGGGAGAGAAGGATTCGAAGGATTCGAAGGTCGAAGGCGGCGAATCCTTCTCTCCCCGGCAAACTCCCTTGGCTGCAAACCGTCCCTCGGCGACATAACTCGCGTCGGTCGCTGAAAAAAAACCCGCCGCTCACAAGACTGCGACTGGAGGCTAGGAAAGATCGACTACCAGCAGAGCAACAAGCCGGGAGCGAAACAGTCCAAAGCCGACCCGTAGAGAATGGTCACCGGGCTAGTTTAAAATGGCACAGAGTCGCCAAAGCCGGAGTGCAAGCCAATAGCCGCTGCCAGTCCATCGGAGATGCAACCAGCATACACTAGCCTCCTGTGCAGGGCTCCGGGGCGGGTGGGAGTTTTGATACTGCGTTTTGTAGAATTTTTTAACGCGTTCGTTTACCGGCCACCCTACAACCAGCCGCCCAGAGAAGCCTTCTCCGGAGCCTGCACAGGAGGCCGCATACAGAGTCTGGTAGAGACCAAGGAGACAAATGATGTGCCGTGAAACAACTCAACCAACTAACCTGGATATGATTCGACGCCACTGTTACTATTGTTCAGTTGTCTTCGCTGTTTCTACTTGTCCGAATCGCACCGGCATCGGCTGAGGCCGAAATGCTGCACTAGCCAAGGCAACTCTACTCGGGTTCTGTACGACCCGGCTGAAGCCTCGCTATTTTGTGGATTGTATAGTCACGTTTCTTGGACATACGTGTACTTAACTGTCAAGCACAAGCGTAGAAAGACTCTAGAAAAACCCTCGCCATTGCTTGTTACGAAATCTTCGCGCTCTTCTTTTGTTACTTATGAGTTTCCATACAAAGACAACTTGATAATTGGCCATGAGGCCCATGACTGTACGTCGACCATTGGTTAAAGTGGGGGCCCGATGGTTTGATTGGTCCACACCATAACTTTGATATCATAAACAATTTAGCAACACCGAAAACAACAGAGATAGCAGACCTCACCCCATCTTGCAGAACATATGAACATACACTTATAGAGTGACTCCGGATACAGTAACGAAGAAAAGTCGCGATGATAAAAGGCCATAAAATGACAATCGGTCACCCCCCTTCAGGATCCGAGTGGTTCATTCCAAATCCAAAATGGCTGCCGAAGTCTAAATTTTTACTAACACCAAGTTGATGACAGCTGTTTGGGACGATCCCTCGCACGTTTGATTCCTATACGTTTTTCCTAACGTCTACATCGAGTTCTGGTAGAGATACTCTGGTATGTGACATTCTGCCATGTACGGGATTTGTCAAAAACAGAATATATGGGGACGGAACGTGGTCGTAGGGGGGAGGGGGGCGTCTCTGTTTTCTGCTCCTAGCCTTACGGTAGCAGAACACATTATATAGCGTATATTGACTTAACGTTACATGTTTAAGGAACCCAAACTACTATCGACTACGGGGTTCGCCCATAAATAATGTGTTATGCAACCTTAACGTACAAATTCTGGGCCTTAGCAAGACCTCCCCCCCCCCTCCGCCATTACCTACTTGTACAAATTGGCATGCTGAAAGTTAATTTCATGATTTTTGCCATCCCTGTCTTTTGGAAGCAAGAGCTTGTACTTTTTCAACTTGCATTTTCCCGTGGTGTCAAAGGTATCTGTATATATATATATATAGCTGGCATAACCGCCCTTCAGCGTAACACACTACTCTCAACTGCCGAATAAACATACCCCCCGGAATAAACGTACCCCCCGGACAAATCTTCAAAATCTAATAAACATACCCCCCGGAATAAACGTACCCCCCGGAAAATTACCAAAATTGACCGGGTAACCTGTGTGTATTATACTAAAATGCACCCTTACTCGTATATGCGCAAATCTTTAACTGTTATTTGCAATTATGAATTTAAATAGACAACAAAGAGAGCATTTCTGGTACAAATGTACACATGTTGTTGTGAAATACATTTAATCATTGTTACAAAAAAGGCAGCTGCCTATTAGTACAGGTAGTTAGAAATGTACTGACAAGACGGTACTCATCAAATGTACTGTCAACATCACAGCCACATTGCACGTTGACTTGACATACACCACTAGCAAGCATTGCTAAGAAAACACTCAAGTTATAGTTTGGAAATATTCGGACACGGTCATCAATACAAAGTAAAAAAAACATATGCATGCAACTGCCTTGTTAGAAATATACATATTCAGGGCTCCAGACTAACAAATAAAAATGTGATTATGTTTAAAAAAATAACTAAAAATTAGAATTAAAATTACATTGAAATCAAAATTAAAATTCACATTTTACAGCTTACCAAAAACGCTGCCAACAATTTCTAATCTTGTACAAAATGAAGTAACATCGCGATATTCAATGAGGGCCTGCATGCCCTTTTTCGTAAGGCGTAATCAGGGCTTTTTAGTCGCCGTAATCCGTAGGCAGACGTCCAAAAAGTCAACGTAATTCGTAATAGTACATTTGCCAAAAAGCGTAAAGGCGTAATCAGCTCTGAGAATTTAACGTAATTCGTAATCGGCGGTGAAAATTTTGCGTAATTCGTAATCACTACCCCCCCATGCAGGCCCTCTTCAATGAATCAATGTTTAATCTTGCACCCAGAAACAAAATTCTACCTTGGCCACCTAGCGAAAAATGATCATACTGCAGTTCAGAAAAAAAAAGATGGCCGCCTTGCGTGCCGAGCGCTACAGATTTTCTTTTTCAAGGCCGAAAAAATGTGCCCCAAACTCATAAAAATGGATTGAATACAAGGTCACTAGAACGAAAAAATGTTGTTCTCTCGATGTTTAACTTGTTGGAGCACCGATGCTTCATTCAAAGGGAAAATTTGCGTGAGTTATTTTTCTCCATGTTGCCGATTTGAAAGTAACAGCTCGTGTTAGCGGCCGGCCGGCGGCGAAAACAGGCCCGAAAATGACAAGTTTCCCGCTACAATACGCGTTTGTAAACGTCTTCACGTCGAAGATTTGTCGATTTTTTTTCACGCGTATTCGAAAAAAAATACTGATTTTCCAAAAATTAATAAACGTACCGTGCAAAATAAGAACGTACCGGGTGGACGTTCCGGCCCAAAAAAATAAACGTACCGGTACGTTTATTCGGCAGTTGAGAGTAGCTAACTCCACTGTACCAGCTAGGTACAGTGGACTTCATTAATATTATTAACTAGCATTTTAGTGAATTGTACCTCAAGCATTTTTTTTAATCTAGACTAGAGAGATCTTCTGGCCCTAGCAAATCACCTATAATGTGTCTCTCTATAGAATGCATAATACATATTAGAATTAAAAAGCTCTGTTACTGTATATGCTTCAGCTATGGTCCATTGAATGCAAATCAAGGACACCAACATGGCAGTCATTGATACAGAAAGTGAGTGAAAACAATGGTGTTAGTCGATGGATATTAGTGAGATTGTATGATTGTGTATAACGTTTGTTACTGTTGTAGTCTGATTAGGTAGAGATGGAGTTCCAGGCCGTAGTGATGGCGGCAGGGCGCGGTTCCCGGATGACTGACCTGACTGCCAGCATCCCCAAGCCCCTCCTCCCCATCGGCAACAGACCAATGATCTGGTACCCGGTCAACATGCTGGAGACGGCAGGCTTTCAAGGTGACTGGCACAGTACTTATACAGTACTTCAACAGTACTTCAACAGCACTTAAACAGTACTTATAAAATACTTATACAACACATATTCAGTAATTATATGTATGTATACAGTAATCATACCATACTTATTATAAACAACTTAGATACAAATGATTATGTAGCTGATGTTCATTCCATCATTTGACACAACTTTATTGCTCATCATAATAGACAAAAATTCTTACCATCTTGATAGATGAGATTATTCTGTTATGATTTGCAAATTAGATCAAACTGCATGTAAAGGTGACATAGGATTTGAAATACTGTAGTGTGTCTATAATATACTGTAAATGTTGAAATGTTTATGATGGTTTTATTTTTTGTGGTGGCCAGTTTCTCCACTGTGAGATCATGACACAGAATTGTTTCAACCGCAAACTTGAAAAACTGGGAAATCTTCCTTTCCCCCCTACTGCAGAATTAACTCTCCATGAAAATAAATGAATACTAGTAGACGCCATATGGTATCACAAACAAGTTGAAATAACACTAACAAAGCTTCCAATCAAGGAATTGAATTGGAAACGTTCTATGCCTTTGTACCGGGGTTTTCTAAAGGTTGATGTTGTACATTGACAGAGGTGATCATCATCGCGTTGGAGTCGACCAGTCACGACATTCGGCAGGCGCTGGCGGCCATGTGTGACGTTAAAGTCAGTCTGGATATCGTGGGGATCCCTGATGATAAGGACTGGGGCACGGCCGACTCCCTAAGGCACATCAAAGACAAGATACAGGTAAGGACGATGAAGCTCAGACATCCGGGTACAATGTAATAAGATACCAAAGTAACATCACTAGATGTTATGCAACTGGATAGATTTCTGAAAATCCCTATCTAGATGTTTGAGTAAATGTTACTTTGATACAGTTAGGATTTCACTAAGATAATTCGACTTGTAGGTACTGGGTTCTTAGGTACACAACGAAAGGGATTTTATTTGCCAACATTTTGGTCACCTTTCTCAGGGCTATTAATCAATGCTACTACTCCTTGTCACAGAATTTTCTCACCTGCTAATGTTTTGGTAGTCCTGCAGTACCTTCTGTGACACACAGGTGGAGCAGTTATGACTTATCTTCTGTGTTCTTGACTACTACAGACAGATATCCTGGTGGTGAGTTGTGACCTGGTGTGTAACGTACCCCTGCACCAGCTGGCTGATATCCACCGTATGCACGGCTCGACCCTCACCATGCTACTGGCCGACCTGCCGCAAACTACAGACTCCGCAGCAATACTCAAATCTAAAAAAGTTGGAAATGGTAAGTAAGGCCACGGAGGTTTTAGGCACATTGCTTCTATCAAGCAGGTCGGCAGAACGTACTGCACCTGCGCGAAATCCCTAATGTGTTGTGCATATAGCACTTTGGCAGAACGTCTCATATAAGGTTGTATTAGAGCATATAAGGTTGACAGCCTGTCTGTAGTTTTCTGATGTTGTATAGGAAAAGATATCGTCTGCAACAGGCAAAATTGTGATGCAGGCACAGTACGTTCTGCCAACGTGCTCTTCTATCATACATTACTTTTCAACATGAAAAAACAGGAACAATTTCACAAAGTATATAAAAGCGTACACTAACAGTGCAAGTTATTGTAAGGAAAAAGAAACATTTGTAAAGGTGCATAAAAGAACAGAAGTAGTACTACATGTACAACATAATGTTATATAAAATGAAATAAAATAAGCCTTTAATTATTATGGAACACTTATATTGGAAGTAGAAAAAATAACTACATTGTAGTATTGGAGACTATTTTACACACATTAATTTTGCCATTCAATTTGTGTGTCTCACAATATGCATTATTTGACACATCAGAAAATATATATGTATGTATACATATAGTATATATATGTGACATACTTTTTTTAAATTTTTTTTTTATTCAGAAATTGTAACATGACAATACAAAGTGCGCACTAGGCAGCAAGTATGCTGATAGCATGCACACCTAACACATGATACTCATTTACACCTGAGTCAAGTGAGGAAAGTCGTGTAAAGTGCCTTTCCCAAGGGCACAAGATCGGTGTCATGTCAGGACTCGAACCAGGGACCTCTTGGTTCCGAGTCGCGTACTTTGTCATTGCGCCATACTTATATTTGTACGACATACTTATATTTGTCTTCCTCAGAACAGCGTGATTTTATCGGACTGGACGGGGACGGACGCAGAGTGGTGATGATGGCGTCAGAAGCTGACCTGGACGACGCCCTCACAGTCAGACGCTCAGTCCTCAAAAGGTCTTTATTCATTGTTCATATTTCAATATCAGAACAATTGAAAGAAATACACTTCCACAAACATCTGAATATCTAATTACAAAAGGTTGAAAATATCTCGTAAGTTATCTGATATAATTTCTCAAAAACAAGAGTTGTACTTCTGATGATCTACTGAATAGAGACTAAAGAAAAGTGAATATGGATGGAACATCTAGACAGCATGCAGCCCTAAAGTTATGACCTTATAGAAAAGAATGGCAGGAAATAGACAGTTTGTATTTCTGACTTCCATAAATTTGTCATCAATGTAGGACACCACCTAGCAGAGCACAAAGGTATTACACATTATAAAGAAACTGCCAAAAGTTATGAACCAGCATTATGTTGTTACTCTAATCTATGTAAAAAAGACTATATTTGTACAGGGATTTGAATTATAACATTTTATTTGTCACAGACACCCGTATGTGAGAATCAAGACCAAACTACAAGATGCACACCTGTTCCTGCTGAAGAAATGGGTGGTGGATTATCTGCAACAGAACAGGTGTGTGTTCCTGTAGTGTATACAAGACTCTGATTCTATTCATAGTAGTCATTTCTAGAGACAATTGTACCCAACTGGGAACTAATGTTGTGAACAATTGCCTGTGCGTTTCTGTGATCCCTAGTATACACAATGCACATTCAATGCTGCTATTTTTGTATGCAGAACTGAAAGGGTCACAAAGCAGTATGGGTAAAGGGGTGAAGCCTGCCATCTCTGATTGCCTTGTTCTTTCTTGAGATAGAAAATATCATTCATGACATTCAGAGCTTTGAGATGATAATGTCTTGTGTATATTTTCAACTTTCTTGTACCCCTATAGGTCAGTATCTACTATAAAAGGAGAACTTGTGCCCCTATTGGTGAGGAAACAGTTTTCACAACGAAAGAAACCTGCAGATGTCAGCAAGGTGGCAGACCTGTCCATGGTGTCTCCGCCATCTACTAAGGAAGACAACCTAGGTGGGTACTTTCACTCTGTGTGTACTACAGCTTTGTTTGTTTGTTTGTTTGTTTGCATTACATAACTGGTAAATTGCCTCGAAGTGTAACACACATAACACCATTCAGCACATACATCAATGCAAAAATGCTCATGAATATTTCTGGCACCAGCAGTTGAAGAAATGCCATGTCTTCCTATTGTTGTTACAGGTTTTCCAAACATCATTGCATGAAAAGTTAAAAAGATATGTACAATGTTTGAAACATTAACCAGCCTGGTTTGTTGACTTTGTAACTCGGTGATAACATTTGAGTCATTTTTTTCCATTTCCCCACTTGCTCCATTATTTTCCTGCAAGAGTCCAAGAACCAAGAAATTAAATTGGTCTGGCCTAATGTATTACTGACAACAAGCATGTTGATGTTAGTATAAGTAAGCACGTCGGCAGAACGTGCTGCGCCTGCGCGAAACCCGTAATGTATTGTGCATAGCACTTTGGCAGAACGTCTCATATAAGGTCGAATTCGCATATATAAGGGTGACATCCCGTCTGCAGTTTTCAAATGTTGTGTAGAAAAAGATATAGTCTGCAACAGGCAAAATTCTGATGCAACGTTGACCAAAAATCTAGCGAAAATCCAGGTTTTGCGCAGGCGCAGTACGTTCTGCCGACGTGCTGTATGAGTACTATTTGTTCCAGCAGACATCCACAGTTTTGATGAAGACGATGAAATGGCCGCGCTGACCAGGAGTTTGTCCTCGGGGGCTGGACAGCAAGGGGACAGCACACGAGACAGCACCATCACCTGTTACACCCACATCGTTACCGAGGGGATGTGTGTCCGCGCTAACACGCTCCCCAGCTATGTGGAGGCAAACAGACAGGTACTGTAAATTCACTTATTTTTGCAGGGAGTTCATGTCACAGTAGGAGGGCGAAGGATCTTTTCACAGTGTTTTTAAGTTATTAATGTATGTAAGAGAAACTCTATGGTGTTACTTGTGGTGTCATGATTTTATGGCTTAGTGGTTACCATAAAAATAAAATTGCTGCAAAAATGTAGAGATTTTACAGTAATTCATAGTAATTGGTTGCAGCTCAATTGTTCAGTTTTCTTATAGGAAACCAAGGAGGTTCAAAATTTCCTTGGGGAAACCACTCACCTTCTGATGTTCAAAAGGTTGTCATTCACAAAAAATATTATAACAATGATTTGAAATGAGGTGGACATTGATAGAAGGTTTTATAGTTTATAGGTATGCCCAGAACTGTGAATGAATCTGCTTCTTTCCCAGTGAGGCCCCCACTTTCCAAATGCACCTCATATGTGATCCTATCTTCACTGCGCTGTGATTGGTCATCCGAAATGACGTCATCAACCAACCCCTTATAAGGCGCGTGCACACTCCATTCTGTCCTTTCATTCGGAGACATCCGCAACACCGAAGAAGCAAGGTGGCACCGACCTTGCAGTTGAGGCAAGAGGGTGGATGGAGAAACTCTGAGGGGAGAAGGCTTTCTCCTTCATTTTTCTGGCCCACCCACCCACCCAGATCCAGTCAAACTGCTCACCTGCAGGGACTCGGTTCACACCGCGCGACTTCGGCACTGCCCCATAACTCATGCAGGATGATCCAATGATTGTGCAGTGTGGATAGTAACCTTTTTACCTGTACCTGCAGATCCTCCATGAGTTGGCAGGGGGAGATGAACTACTGGTACATCCATCCATCTCAACCAAGGGAAAATATCAGGTAAACATCAAACATGGTCTCATGGGAACACAGAGTACTCCAACCTTTTTCTGTGTGGAAACTTTGTTGATAAAATTTATCATCCAGAGAACTGGACCTTATACATACATGTACTAGTATGTAGGGAAAAGTGAATTGATGTCAGATTGTTTTATACAAAATATGGAAGAAAATACTCAATTTCAATAAATGGATTCTACAGATTTCTTAAACCCCGGGGGAATCTATATAATATAAGAAGCCTGGGACCAGATGGGGCCCATTACTGGGCCGATACCAGGTATCGGAATCCCCGGGTTTAAGCATTAAATCACAGAATGATATAGATCCAAACTGAGGGCATTGGCACCATATAAAGCAGCTATTTTTTTGTAAAAGCAAAGTGGCACTCTAACCAAATGAGCTAATATGACAGAATGCAATTTATTACCTACTAGTACACCAGCAGGACAGCGTAGATTGAGGTTTGAACCAAGCACACTGCCACCATGTTAGGTAAAATCACTAGTTCCATTGGTAAGAGTGCTGCTTTACAATGTGAAAAACGGCACCCATGTCCTTGGTTGGAATCCCAATCTAAAACTCCATGACTTTCAATCAGATCTGACTTGTCTGTTTGGACAGATTGGACCAGACTGTATGGTAGGGGAGGGGGCGAGTTTGGGGGACAAGGTCACCTTGAAGAAGTCCATCATCGGGAAACACTGTACCATCGGCGATCGCGTCAAGATCACCAACTCTGTCATCATGAACCATGTCACCATCAAGGATGGGTAAGCTTGGTTATGTGTGGTACACTGTAGCATTCTTCTTCTTCTTCTGTCGGCTGCTACTTGCAAGCGACTGTGATTTTTTTCCAGTCCATTCTGTTTCTAGCAAGGTTGGCACTATGCTTTGGTAGAAGATAGTTGTTGGGTCTATGAGGAGCTGTTGTATGTATTGTAGATATGTGGTTTGTTGGCAACCTCGTCTGAGGAGGAACGCAAAGTGCATAGAGCCTGACTGGTTCTTCCTCTGTAGCATTACTGTAGCATTACTGTAGCATTACTGTAGCATTACTGTAGCATTACTGTAGCATTACTGTAGCATTACTGTAGCATTACTGTAGCATTACTGTAGCATTACTGTAGCATTACTGTAGCATTACTGTAGCATTACTGTAGCATTACTGTAGCATTACTGTAGCATTACTGTAGCATTACTGTAGCATTACAGAATTGCCAATTCCTTCAAAATCACAGATTCCCTCATAGTTGTCAATTCCTTCAAGCATTATGCTGCTTGCTTGCTTACTATTCTATCTCGGCTTGCAATGTACTTCAATATTCTTTTGACAAAGGCAAGACTTTCACATCTAGTGTTGACTGACGGATACCAGTATGATAAGAAAGTTGTGTGTTACATTACGTACAATAGCTTTGATAACATATCATGATGTATCTACCACTGGTTCTTACAGAACCATAGTTCTCAAAGAATGCAACTTTTACTGGTTTAAAGGTTGATGCTTTTGTTTCAACCCAACCTGTATCTGTCCCTTCTCCGTACAATTGTATCTATTGGTTGCACCGCAGGTCCATTCTGCAAGGTTGTGTGGTGTGTGACAATGCACACATCGGGGACCAGTGTGAGCTAAAGGACAGTCTAGTAGGCAGCTCTCAAAACATCCCCAGTAAAGGTAAGTATAGACTGGTCCTTCTGGGAAGGGGAGGGGGGCACTAAGCCTTTGGTCTTGTGTTGGGCTTTCAGAGTAAGAGTTTGCCCCAGTGTGCTCTGGTAGATGGTAAGCTGTACATGTATTTCACTATCAGCAATCAAAAAAGCATTTTGCTTTACCTTGCTACAGGACTTTATCTTTAACTTAATACTTTTACCCATGAGGGTTCTGTAGAGTCAATGTGTAGATAGTAACAGCTTGAGAGTAATATAGGGTTTGCCTTGAAACACTTATGTTGCAGTTCAAACTGAAATTTCCTCTGAGTTTAACATGAAGTTTTTTTTATGTTTTTGCAATGTACCTCATAAGTCTTTGTTATTAGTGGGATTGTACTGTGTAACAAAGTTATGTTTCCTGACTAAAAAAGATGATTTTCTGTTTTTCAACAGCCAAATACAGCAATGAAGTCATAGTGAATGAAGAGCAGATGCTGGAGGTATGAAGCCGTCATCGGAACACTGGGCCCAAATGATTTAACCATCAAAGTGTCAGGCTGACTAGAATGTGCCTCTTCTTGCATCCAGTACACATGTGAATTTACTTGACACTTTTAGGGTTAATAACAAAAATCACACTCCAGTGAAAAACAAAATGTACCATGGATATGTTATATGGTCACTCTATGACATGTACATGCACATTCAATAAATTGGTGTAAAACACATCTGAACATGATATGATTTAAGATAACCTTTTCTTGGACCTTTGACCTAACTTCCTGTCAGTATCCTCAATGTGCCTATAGCTAGCATGTGGAAACACAAGCAAACACACAGACACACACACCAAAAACAACTCCGTACAATGGAGGTAACTATATTCAGGATCATGAGCCATATAAAAACACTAGAGGTAAGTATTCAACCAATGTCTGTTTGTACAATGTATTACTAGTAGTGATGTTTCTTACAATTTTTTATGGTAATGTTTCAAATATAAATTTAAGTCCAGGTATTGTGTTTTAATTCTTACAGCAGATAGTGGGTATCATAAAAAAATCTCCACCAAAAATTTTATATCTTATTCTGCCATCTTTCCTTGATTCATCTGAATTAAACAACTACACTGTATATACATATGTCCGTCAGATTGTCATATTTTCGCTGACTGTCAGCAACAATGTTTACAAACACTATTATGAAGACATGCAACGATTGACTAATGATATACCTGTCACAAATTCATTGTACGCCTATCAGAATATCTCACGTAATAGACTACTATTCCCTGTTCAGTTACAGTCTAATTTACATTCCCCTTTGATGTGACTTTATTGGCGTTTAATTTTTCAAGAGATGTGCGCATATTTTGAAAGTAACCTGGGAATCAGCCCATGGTTTATTTTGCGTGATGTTTTAAAGCATATAGGAGGAAAATTAAGGTTTTATCCATAGTACCTTTCTCTGAACACCTGCGTTTGTTCTCTCGTCGCACCTGCGACCCTCTCTTAAGGTACCTCAGCTCTGCATGTCGGTTCGTGTCACGTAATAAAAAGCAGCTTAAAAGTCACGGAATCGACTGAGGAATAATTGCACATCACGGTATGCACGGTTTGTGAGAGGGTCTGGTATTTGGTGGATGATCGCGTGGTTATAAGAGGGGGAAATAAGACGCTTATCTGAACGGCAGGGCGGGAGTTGAAGAAGGACTGTAAGACCGACTGTTTGCGGTAAGTTCTCGCTCATCTGTGAGCTTTCTCAGTCACGTAACAATGTATGTTGGAAATATACTTTAACACATAAGGAATTTATGGAATTCTTTGAGAGGACCAATACCCGTTACAACTACGTTCAAGGATTCAACTGCAACCATTCCAGATAGAGAAAGACGTGCCGATTTAAAAGTTCAACCAAAAGCCACTGGCGTACAGGAGGTCTGCATGCCCGTTTCATGAAATGCGGTATATTATAGTAACGTGGTCTCATTTTAAAACAACATATTCTTGTTTCATTGTATTAGAAATAGTGTATTTTGTCTAGTTAGTGCCAATTTTAAACATTTTATCAATTGCTTTCAAATGTTAGAGAGGATTTTCTTATATACGTTGTATGCACGCCAACAATTCCCTCCGCAGCAAGTCTTGTCGATGAACTAGTCTAGTATCTTTGGATCTTATTATAATTTCCGTACTTACGCATCCACATTAACTATTGGTTTCAGGACTAGTTCCTTCCACGACCGTCCAGTTGTCCTAATGACATGGAGCCCCACAAATTGTCCCTAACCCCCCCAAAAGTGTCGAACCCCTCTAAAACGGTCACCTCCAGTGACGTCACCTGTCCATCACAAGTAAACCACGCCCACAAGAGAATCTCAAGCCGCCCTGAAATGACGTCAGATGCGGACCCCATCTTTTTAACCTCCTTGGAGGAAAAGTCGGACGTTGATCGTCAAACCAAGAAGCAGCGTACCAAGAGAAAACTGTTCAGTTGCAGGTGGGTTAAATGTTTTGATCCCTGATGTTGATAGTAGCCTGACTAAATCGCGCTCCTGGCGGCCGCCGCCCTATAGGTTGCCGCCCCCCTTGGGGTGGGGGTCATTAACCCCCGGCCGAGAGCTTGTATACACAGGCTAATGTTGATAGCTACTACAGATTTTAATTTTTGGCAATTGGTCCCTTCATATAAGATGTTCGCACGCAAAGCCTATGTTTTTTCTTTATATTACTTGTAGTAACCCCCGTCTGGATATTGAATTTTCAGGTTCTGTGATTACGTCACCAACAGGAAGGGTAACAGAGACACACACCTTCGGACACACAGCGGGGAAAGGCCGTACAAGTGTCGCTTCTGTCACTATGCTGCCGCCTACCGGAGCTCGGTGGTAGTGCACGAACGGAGACACACCGGTGAAAGACCGTACAGGTAAATGTTTTAATGTCCTCGACCGAACTTGTGTTCTCAACGAGTTATACAGTAAACAATTGATATTTGATCGTCAATGACATTATATTAACTCTTTTCCTTAGATGCCCTGCCTGTACATACTCAGCTTTGCAGAAGACTTCACTGAACCAGCACATGTTGAAACACCACTCCTCAAACTGGCACCACCTGATGACTAAAGCTAGCCGTGCTGACCGTCTGACAACACACCCCACAACAAATGCGGACTGCAAGACTGTAGGATATACCGAGGTCGGCCGCATGGGGGCGCGCATGCCATTGGAACCACCCGCAGTCAACAACCATGGGAAAGACGGCACTACAGAGACGGAGGATGAAAACACGTTCATCGGGAGCACTGCTCAGAAAGATATTCACGATCGTACGTCGGATGGCTTGCTTAATTTTTCTAAGAAAGAGGGCCAAGTGCCACGACGTCCATCGGTGATTCGGAAGGTTGAAGACAGTGAAGTGGAAGTGGAGGGGACCACACCCGGCCAGATTCAGGACAGCGTGTTCCTTACCATTCCATCCGTCCGCTCAAGGCTTTCTAACAACAGTTCTTCTTCTCACACCAAAGTAACTGATCACCGACATGTCCCTAAACAGAACCAAGGCCACACCGAGGACAGTTCCTCTAAACAATTCACTGAAATGAGTTTTATGGAGAAGGAAGAGCAGAGCTCTCAGTCTTCAAGCGCTGACGTGCAGAAGAAGACCAGCCCGACAGGAGGCGCTGTTAGAGCTACGACCTTGACCATGAGGCCATCGTCCGACCCATGTCAACAACACTACATGTACAACTCGGACTCTTCAGCAAACAAATGCAATGTTTATCCGTTGCAAAATCGCGAGGATAGCAAACTCGGTATGCAAAGTGGCCCGGGTGCGTCCGAAACGCGAACCACTGACGCTATAGGGCAAGAGAGTGCAACATTCCCTGGAAACACAACATTAGGCATCGCTCTATCATCTGACATGGTGACTGTGGAAGCAAATTCGAGAGACAACTACTTCGAAGCTTTGTTTAACTACAATTTGCCCGGGGTTCCCCATGTTTCACACGGGTTCCATGGTTGTTACTACTGCGGTATTATCTTCACAGATAAGATCATGCACGACATCCATGCTAGCTACCACGGACTAGCGGACCCTTTTCGCTGCAATGTGTGTGGGTTACTGTGTCCGGATAGATATGCTTTCTACTTGCACCTTCATAGGGCAACTCATAGATAACGGTCTGATGCCACCATAGTCTATCATCAGTCTACCTTCATGTTATAGTTAGTCTACAGCTATACTCCTTGTCAGTCTACTAGTTAGTCTACATTCAGAAGGCCGCACTGACTCAATTATGTGGATGGATGGCATCCTCTGGGCACCCCAAAATGAACATCATCAATGTACACTGTGTATTTACTTACTTTAAATGCTCTCAGCCTAGCGCCTAGCTATAGAGGCGTCGCCAAAAACGACAAGAAAAACCATTGCAATTGCAACTCTATCCCATTGCGAAAGAGTAACATTTTAAAAGGCGTGTGATTTTGCTTTTGTATAGGTAGAAAGGGGAATGTAAATAAAAGAAGAGGACATCAATGAGATTATAAGACAACTGTAAACACTTGTACAGAAATCCTATCCAAACGACCCAGTTGTGCACTTTGGTGGGTGTCGAATATCGTGTTTTGTTGTACAAAGTTCCCCCATTAGGGACGAGAGTTTTGTCAACATCGTATGGTGAGCTCCCTTTCTTGTTTGTGCAGCGCTGGAACAAATAAGGCTGTGTAAAAGTACGACACAATCTGATCTGGATACTACAATGTACTACCGTTCTTACGCATTTCAGTCAATATACAGTCTAGACTGAATGCACCCATACCATGTGTGATTTTTACACAGCTGTGCACAGCAGCTGATCTAATTTTTTTACCCCGATGGCCACAATTATTTTATCACCAAGACTCGAACCCCTCCAAAATAGTGATGCCCACCCCACCATTTCGGACTAGTGCATGTTTAACTCACACTGGCTACGTCTGAGGCACCAAGTACTGGTATAGAACGTATAGTAGGGGGAATCTGCTAACGCAATCATACATGCTGCGTAACTCATTTCCGTGTTCTACAGAATCTACACGTTTCTGTGCAAACATGTCTGTCCTTGGTGCTGAACGCCATCTGGAGGTCTGGCTACGAATTACATGGGATTAGAATGGCTGATTACGCTTCAGGTAAAATGTCATATAGATGTTTTTACGGCTCCCTACTTCAGGAAAATTCATTCATTTACGTGTTAGACAACTTTGATATGATTGAACTTAAAGTTTTTGTTGTTTTGAACCGGTTAACCACAAAATTCAAAGATTTACTTTACAAAAGTCTTTCAAAGTAACAAAGTTAAAGATAAAATATAACCTTTTATGGTATGTAAAAATCGATAATCTTTAGAAGAAAATGTATGTATCTTTATTCTAGCGTCACAACTTCAATACGACATACGTGTACTTGGCGCCCATTTTTGGCATGTTGACCACCCACAGAGGACAACAAATTTTTTTTTTTCTGAAATCGGGTGAAAATCAATGCGCGCGCTGATGTCATCCATAAAAATTAATTGCTGTGGCCTAACAAGCCATACCGGCTATATAAATACAGATACAGATACAGACCTGAATACATGTAGATATACAGTATATGCGTGTATGTATATGCATGCATGTCGTCCGTGCATGACCTGGCGTTGGGGTCATAGGTCGTCCGGAATCCAGGAGAAACTTCGGCTAGTCAATCATTTTGTCGTTATGCCCACTTGACTCTGAAAGGAAACATGGTGGACATTATACGGTGAGAACAATATGTATGGCCACAAGACAGCACTGTAGCAAAATTACTCGTAGAATCAGGCTCATTCCTTTAACAGTTTAGAGAATATTCAGCAACATACACAATTCTAAAACCACTTAAAAACTTCAACATTTATCAATGAACGCATTGGTTTTTTAAACAAACTTTGTAAAAAAAAGAATCATTTATGATGCCCATACACATGTACTTGTTTTAATTTGAACGGCTGATTTTAGAATGTTATGAAAATACAAGTGCTATGGTTAAAGGAGTTGCACTCCCAAAAGAGCCCCGGGCTTAAACACCTTGGTAACCGTAGATCAACTAATCCGTCGCTAAGGGCCCTCCCACCTGTGTTTACCTGTCCAACAAATACGTGTTCTTCAACCGAGAGCTGTCTCAACGCACACGGCGCCCTGATTGGTCCGCCGAATCACGTGACTGCTGGAAAAACTCGTTCTGCAAACATGGACCTTTACTGAAGCATTGATCCCTGGCTTATCTCAATACAAGGTGCTTTTCATATACGTGCCGGGGAAGGAAGGT
Organism: Branchiostoma floridae x Branchiostoma japonicum; assembly: GCA_013266295.2. NCBI lineage: Eukaryota > Metazoa > Chordata > Leptocardii > Amphioxiformes > Branchiostomatidae > Branchiostoma > Branchiostoma floridae x Branchiostoma japonicum. Next base: position 2,769,376 of record CM023837.1, read on the forward strand.
ATCACCGGGCTGATACGACGTTCCTGTGGTATCTTTATCCACCAGGAGAGCGATAATGTTTATAACAGTAAGATTTGGAGGTAAGTGGCTGGTATATATTTGTCCTCTACACCTGTACTGGGCGCGGTAAAAGGCCACTCAGGTACGGTATAATCACTAAGACAACAAACGTGCGCCTTGTAATGTATGTACCTGTCAAAACTGTACCTCGCTACGTAACAACAACTAAAATGGCGGGTTGTCAATCGTTGAACGTTACAAAAATCCGACAGAAAAGAAAATATGTGATTCTTTCACCTTGTGAGTGACTGAGCATTGTGACGTTGGGTCAGGAAAGGGGCACATTATACAGTAATTTGTATCCACAGTGGAGTTAATGAAACGTGCGATCCACGCAGTCGCCAGTGTTTACATTCTGGATATGGTGCCATTGTTTGGGGGGTGAAAGTACGGGAATATCCTGAAACACACATGTAACACGGTGACTGGTCATATGAGAGCCACCGAGAGTTAGAAAGACCTGTTGCGCGGTCACGTTGACCCCCTGGTGTTTCATTCAGGTATGACCGTGGTTGTGATGTACACGAGGTAAGGGTTCATTGTGGGTGGGCGCTGAGAAATAGTCGTGTCTTTCCTCCCGTTTATATGTTCTCATATCCTTTGCACCAACTTTTTGTAAAGCCATTTCCCGTTTATTTTATGTTTGGTAGTAGATCTATTCAAGCCTGCTAAGAAAAGCCTTTTTCCAGATGTTTGTAGTATCTATATAGACTATAAATGGAAATGAAACTGTTTGTCCCTTTCTAACAATTCAACGGAGCACGGCACAATAAAACAACCCAGCTTAAAATACGACATTTCGGCAAGATGACGTTCATATAACATAACATAACATAACATAACATAACATAACATAACATAACATAACATAACATAACATAACATAACATAACATAACATAACATAACATAACATAACATAACATAACATAACATAACATAACATAACATAACATAACATAACATAACATAACATAACATAACATAACATAACATAACATAACATAACATAACATAACATAACATAACATAACATAACATAACATAACATAACATAACATAACATAACATAACATAACATATCCATTCAAATACAATATGTATCTTAGGCCAAAGGCTTGTATGACGTTTTTTTTTCCGTTTTTCATTTTCTCCGTTGAGTTTATATCAAATTAACAGGAGAATATACTGATTTTTTTTCGGTTTTCAAGCCGCCATTCTCTGCTGTCCTTCACAGTTTTTAAAAATATAGTTATAAGCAGTTATTCCCAGAGGAAAGAACAAATGAATTGGTGGAGATATGGAACCGAGAAACTCATTACTTCTTTGGGAATGGGAACTTTTATTAATTAAGGTACATGATTTATCGTTTGTTTTTTGTACTGTATTTTTTGTCTAGACCGACAGGAGGCGATTTTCAACCCCAACTGCAAGACAAGACTCCTGCTGGACAGCATCAAGAGAAGATGTAATTGTCATAAAGACAGTAAGTATCAGAGTTCGCTCTTGGTATGGGGGAGGGGGGTAAAGAAAATGACCCGAAGTCTAATGTGTTACCCAATAATGTCAACACTGTGAAACGTGGCAAACAAAATATAAGCGTAGATAAGCGCTACTATGTGCACTAAAACCTGCAAAGCTAAATGAATCAAATTAAGTATGGATCCAATGAAAACTGTTTTGCCATCGGCTTTATACATGAATGATTCTATACTGTTTTTGACATAATGTTTTTGCTCATGCTCTCTTGTGATTTTTTTCCAGTTGATGTGGATTTGTCTGACGAACTGGGCAACGTCAAAAACCTGCAACAAGGACTTCACAAATATGCAAATGAGCTTCTGGAGGAGAGAGAGAAGCTAGTTTTGCTAAAGGTTGACAGTAAGTGAAGATTTTATGTATTCTATAGGATCTCATCACGAATCTTATGCATTTTGAAGAGGGGCTAAGAAAAAGAACATTGTTAGGATATTACTGTAACAACGTCGTTTTTATTTTTCTAGAAATAGAAGGAGCGGAACAGCCGAACTACACTCCTCTGCTCAATGACAGAGAGGCAATAGACTCGAGATTCCTGGGTAAGGCGTCTTTATCTGTTCATGGTCTTTTTTTTCGTTGTTTCGGCGAGGGTAGACTTCTTGGCTTTAGCCTAGCTCATAGGAGTAAAGGGAACGTTTCAAATGAACATTATTTACGCTCTTCATCATCAGCTCGATTATCCAGCCGAGGAGACTCGTCCAGACCGGAAACGGGCCGAATCCACCGGAAGTCGGGTGGTCGGAAACGCTCGGAAGCTACCAAGTCCAGACTTCGCGCCACCACACCCACAGGGCGCAACAGCAAGTCAAGACAAGGGAGCAAGCATTAAGATGGGAGAGGGATGCTCTCGGAGGAAGATACATTATTAACTTTTAGAGAGACCTCAAGAAAACTGACATCTTCGCAGAGGCATCACCAAAAAAAATCAACTTGTGTCCAACTGCACATTGTACATAAAACAGAGCACCTAAAACACTAATTTACAGTAACAGTGACTAACACTGAGTTAATCTAAGATAGAAAGTAGTTATTAACTACATAAACGTTGTTTTAATAGTTCTATGGAGTCATTCCTACCTCTACTTTGTATGATAAAACATCTGAATTGAATATATTTGATGTGGTATTGTATACATTGGATATATTCTTACTGTCATTACATTTGACAAATGAAACACAAGAACCAGCCAGCAAGTGATTTTCTACAAATTTTATTACTTCTACACTTAGCCTCAACTGCTGCCCTGTGCTCAATGCATCCATAGGAAGCTTTCCGTACATCTTGCGTCCACAGATTTAATGTGAAATACGGGTAAAAGCCAACTATCGTACCGTACTATCACCCGTGTGCATCTTATATATAGATATATTCATATATAACGCCTTCCGAAAAACACCCAAGAATACCGTCATTTCGACTTAACTAACAAAGATGTTACTATGGACAGTTTCTTCTCAAATTACAATCCCTTGTGCCTTTAAGTATATATTGGGAACACATTATTCTTGACAATGTTTACAAAGTTGTATACAGAGTTTATATACAAGCTCATGGACTGTTTCTGCACTCTTCCTTGACTTGACAATACGCTAGCATGCAAGGTACCCTTAAAAAATTTCCGTCTCCACTATTGAAGTTGATTTACAATGCGATATTGAACAGTTACGCAAACAAATCCATGTGTGGTCCCACAAATATATACGTAGTAGTGCCTACTGATGCAGCAATTAAACTTTAAGTTTCAGTTTCATCAAAATCAAGGTATAATATGAGGATTTTTGTATTGTTCTTGCCCAAACAGGACTGCAAAATTTGCTTTACTCTAAACATATGTACGCAAAAACAACACTTTCTACAACTGTACTATTTGTACCGACCTACTATACACCCCCAATCACCATCAGGGAAAAGTTGGGAAAATGACACCGACTTTTCTTAAACATTTCTTTCTTCCATGTCATTTGCTTAACTGTTTAACCACATCTAGATGTCTGACACAAAAAGATTCAAATATTTACAAACATTCATCCATGGCACATGAATCAAAGCACAGGTTCCTAAAAAACATGAACAAAATGCTACAACACACCTCCTTCTGCAACTGTTAGAATAAAAGATTTGGGTCACTTTTGTGAAAGAAATGTGGGTATCATTTGAGTTGGCTTTTCTCTAAAAGGTTCTTGCTGGGATAGAAGGAATATGGAAAAATACCAGAATTAGAAATGTCGACTGAAAAGTACAGGCTTTCCAGAAACTAATGCTTTGATTCGTGTACCAAACATTCCATGATAAACTTTATTCTATTTGTACACTTCTGGGCAATGGATGTTAGATACACAATCGTACAACTGTCCTACAAAAAGCCACGTATACCGGTATATCATACATGTATGGTTATCATTCTGTATTTTATTGGACAGTAATGCATTGTACTTGTGCTACAAAAGTGCAACAAAGGTAATCACTTGAATCAGTGTTGCTTGAAACTACGTTTCCACATGCTGCACTGATCTTTTACTGAAGTTCGGACCAATACTGCTAGGGGGCGCTATGTACAAGAACTACCACTGTTACAGGTAAGTACTGAGCATTCTGGTTTTAACTGCAGCAAAGGTGGTGTTGTAGCTAAGATATTCCCACCCAATGCACCTTATATAAAATTGCTCTTAAATTCTGTTCCTTCTGCTCTGTGTGCACTTGAGTACTTTCTCTTCCTTTCTTGTAACACCAAGACTTCCACTTTTCAAACGTTCTCCTAGTCTATCTGCTCAACAAGATGGAGTTTTCTTGTACTCTAAACCACTATCTTTCAAACCATTATACATTGCCACAACTTGAAAGCCTGCATACAGGTACATGTATGCATAAAGCAAATGGTCAAAGAAACCAATAATGTGTAAGTCTAAGATAAATCAAGTTCCAAGCAAATTTTAAACACTATTGAATGAAAAGAAATATCATTTACATATGTTAAACATCCCTTACCACATTGATAATAGTATCTATTGTGTATCTGCTTATTAATAATGAACAGGGTTTGACATAAGCTGGGTACATGACCACAAGCAGCAAATGAAATGGTTGGAATATGTAATTCTGGTCACCACTACTTTCAAAACATCGACGTTGGGTCATCAAAAAGATAACTTCTCTGTACATTCACATCCAAATGGTCTAAAATAATATCTTAAAGACAGGATAGTATCTTGATGGTGTGGAGTCCTTCTACATGGCCTCTTTCAGAGGTCGTTGTTTGCAGCCTCACACTTAGTCTATCTTTACATTGGTATAGATCTTTCGAACAAATGCACTTGTACCTGCATATCCTAGCGTTCCTGCAAAAAATTAAATGACATTGTAATTATAACTTTGGAGACATTTTTTGCTTTTGAAATTATTCTTACTTGATAAGTATTTGAGAGTTATTGCTATAGCAATTCACTTGTTAGAACCAAATGTTTTATAAAACATTATCAGAGGTGGAGTAAGCACGTCGGCAGAACGTACTGCGCCTGCGCAAAACCCAGATTTTTCACGTTTTTCGTTGGATGTTTGGTCAACATTGCATCAAAATTTTGCCTGTTGCAGACGATATCTTTTCCTATACAACATCTGAAAACTACAGACAGGCTGTCAACCTTATATGCTCTAATACAACCTTATATGAGACGTTCTACCAAAGTGCTATGCACAATACATTACGGGTTTCGCGCAGGTGCAGTACGTTCTGCCGACGTGCTGGTGGAGTACAAGTACAGAAATTAGAATAGAATCTAAGGTACACTTTTAGGATGAAGAAGACAACACAGTAACTTACCACACATAAACCCCAGAGCTATACTGAACAGGGCCATGTAACCAAAGTAGAACGCGGTCTGGAAGAGCCCATACATCCTGCAGGGAGGGAGGGAAGATACAATTAACAAATATTTCACAGTACATTGTGCCAAAGTTCTAACAGTATATACCTTTGAACTTCTGTGTGTGCTTTATTCCAAAGTCTGTCACATTTTTCATTTAATACTGAAAGGTCCTCATTATCTATTACACCTACACATACTGTAGTAATCTTATGTCAGATACAGTTTACTTAAAGAAAACTTTCAGTAGAATACTCGAGACTTACTTGGTTTTGAAGAAGAAGTAGTAGAAGGAGTACATGTACACATATGTAGCAGTGGAGGAGGCAGCCAAGAAACTGGTCCATTGCCTGAAACATTATGGACAAAACCAAATTAGCACCTTACAATAAGATGATATTCAGCAATTAGAAGTAATCACTTCTTCTTGGCTTCCTGAATTCCCTCCTTTTCGACCTCTAGTTCGTGCTGGCTCCATTTTCTGTGTCTGACCTTATGTCCTGCCATTCTGCCTTTCAATCTCCCTCTCACTCACATACTGTGAACCTACTCTGTCCAGGTAAACAGACACACAAACCCACAGCTCAGCCACCCAAACAATACTTCTGTACCCATTATTAAGAAACCCTTCTAAGACAGGGAGCCCACCATCTGTAGTCCTCTGCGTTGAGCAGGAAGTAGGTGCAGACGATGGTGACACAGATGGTGACGATGGGACACACACACACACACAGACACACACACAGTCCAGCCACCCAAAACAATACTTCCACACCCATCATTAAGAAACCCTTCTAAGACAGTGAGCCCACCATCTGTAGTCCTCTGCGTTGAGCAGGAAGTAGGTGCAGACGATGGTGACACAGATGGTGACGATGGGACACACACACACACACGCAGACACACACACAGTCCAGCCACCCAAAACAATACTTCCACACCCATTAGTAGGAAACCCTTCTAAGCCCACCATCTGTAGTCCTCTGCGTTGAGCAGGAAGTAGGTGCAGACGATGGTGACACAGATGGTGACGATGGGACACACACACACACATGCAGACACACAGACAGTCCAGCCACCCAAAACAATACTTCCACACCCATTAGTAGGAAACCCTTCTAAGCCCACCATCTGTAGTCCTCTGTGTTGAGCAGGAAGTAGGTGCAGACGATGGTGACACAGATGGTGACGATGGGACACACACACACACACACACACACACAGTCCAGCCACCCAAAACAATACTTCCACACCCAGCAGTAAGAAACCCTTCTAAGACAGGGAGCCCACCATCTGTAGTCCTCTGCGTTGAGCAGGAAGTAGGTGCAGACGATGGTGACACAGATGGTGACGATGGCCAGGATGATCAGCACCAGGAGCATGAAGCCGTACACGTAGTAGATCTTGTACGCCCAGAAGGACGTGAAGATGAAGTACCTACACGGACCACACAACAAAGCTTAGTTACAGGTTTGGGATAGCAAAACCTATATCATTTTTCCGTGCATAGTTTCATCAGGTTGGTAAGTCACTGAATAAAGAGACTCTTTCTACGCAACCACGTGTTTTATTCAGCCGACGTTTCGGTGACCGTCTGTTACCTTCCTCAGGGCAATTCTGACTGGTTTGGGAACGCATCTACAGCAGCGACACCTGTGTTGCAGTGCAATGTAAACCAGTCAGAATTGCCCTGAGGAAGGTGACAGACGGTCACCGAAACGTCGGCTGAATAAAACACTTGGTTGTGTAGAAAGAGTCTCTTTATTCTATATCATTTTTGTTTGCATTTCTAACAAGCATCTTGGGAAACTTGTGACAGGCTGAATGAAAATTCTAAACGGGAACTATGCAGCTCCAGATGTCTTACTGAGGGACGACTGTGTGCGCGAGATGTCGGTTAGCTGAGGAATGAATCCACTCTACTATATATCTAGCATCTTGGGAAACTTGTGACAGGCTGAATGAAAGTTCTAAATGGGAACTATGCGGCTCCAGACGACTTTGTGCATGAGATGTCGGTTAGCTGAGGAATGTATCCACTCTACTATATATCTAGCATCTTGGGAAACTTACTATCATGTAAGGACTGCTGAATTTCTGTGAAAGCTCAAAATCATAACCATTGGTAAAGTCGTGTACCTTCTTTGGCAAAGCAAAAGCACCTCCTAGCAGTTTACCAAAGAAGTGCAGGTGTACGTGTATATAGGCAGGACTTACATCTCTATGAAGATGGATCCAAAGGGCAGCACTCCTCCCAGAGGCACAATGACAGCCGGCTCCATGAACCTAAACATGGCACAGTTAGCATACCAGGAATCATGGAAAGAACACATCACAGTCAGTCAAAACTAGCCAAGAAGACCAATAAAATCCGGTCTACGTGGACATGCTGTCAGTATAGACAGGATTCTTAATGCTTGTGCCAATGGGGAAAATTACATAAGGGTTCAGCAAAAAGTGGTCACATTGGCCAGGTGGTCCTTTGGTAGAGGTGGTCACATGTACAGGTTTGACTGTCTATCGAAATATGAATACAATCTAATATCTGAATTTTCAGGTGCTTGTCTATCAAAATATGAACAATACAATTTAATATCTGAAATTTTCAGGTGCTAACAAAAGTTCTCACAGTTAATAATTCAGGCTTCAGAATGAAAAAAAAATGTTATCAAACTGGACGTACCATTTCTTTTCAGGGATGGGGCGGGGGACAGCGTTGACCCTGCAGGGGTAGTTAGGCTGTCCGGACAGGTTCCGCCCCAGGACCGTCCCCACCAGGGTCAGGGGCAGGATCACGAACAGACAGATGCACGTTACAGCAACCTAGAGAGGGGGGCAAGGTACAGTGTTAAATCCGGAGCACTCATATTTCTTTCATGATCTTTCTTACAAATGATAGTCAAGAAAAATTTATTGCCAACATCAACAAAAATATACAGGTTTCCATGGACCAACTGACAAACTACATGTAAGTGGGCAGAATTCTAATCCAAATCTTTGAGAAGTGCATTTGTTTTTCCTGTAGATATGTACAAGAGACTGTACTACTACTACTACTACTACTACCTCTACTACTACTACCTCTACTACTACTACTACTATCTCTACTACTATTACTACCTCTACTTCTACTACTACTACTACTACTATCTCTACTACTACTACCTCTACTACCCCTACTACTACTACCTCTACTACTACTACCTCTACTACTACTACTATTACTACTACTACTACTACTACTATCTCTACTACTACTACTACCACTACTTCTACTATTACTACTACTACCACTACTACCTCTACTACTACCTCTACAACATGTACTTCTTGTAGAAATGTAAAAGAAGCACGTCTGTCCTCACCATGGTGCCAAACGGGATTGCACGCGAGGCGTGGTAGTAGATGGCGATGAAGTTGATGAAGAAGGCCGTGCCGCACACCAGGCAGGGCAGCAGGAAAGCACTCAGCACCATCTGCTTGATCCACACACGGCCTGGAAGTCAAAACACAGTTACAGTTACTTGAAATTTACTCATTTTTAAAAAAAGGTAAAGGTCAAGGTGTTCCCATAGCCTTTTTTGAGGCCGTAAGGGCAGCGGGTTGTTTATCCACTGTGTCTCGGGCGTGGTATGGGGAGGCAGAGCCCATCCCTCTCCTTCCACCGCCTTTTACCTCCCCAACCAAAGTCAGGTACCCATTTTACACCTGGGTGGAGTGAGGAAAGTCGTGTAAAGTGCCTTTCCCAAGGACTCAATGTCTTGAGCCAAGAAAGCCTGGATTTGAACTAGTGACCTCTCGATCTCGTGTCTGCTAGTCTAGCCAGAGACTTAATTCCACGGTATCAGGGAAAAGGAGGTTTTCATTATGTTTTTAAAGTTCACAATTTAAACAGATCTGTAGTACAGTAGTAATACAATAGAAATGCATATTTCTGGTGTCATATCGGGAAACTATGTGATATGCATACATACCTCCCATCCTGGCATAGAGGCCCCCACCACTGTAACCATTGACTGGTGCTGTTGCAGCATACACAAAGATAGCTGTGCTCAGGAGGGACCCTCGTCTGAACGTGGAACAACAACAGTTAGTGGAACAATCAAACATGTTGGCTACCACTACTATCACTATCAGTTCCAGTTCTGTACAAAATAAGAAAAAAAGTTTACATAAAAGTCATTTATATGTCATGTATGGTTGAAAAACTGTTACCGGTATGTTACTCTTTTAGTGTGCAGCTCTCCAAATATGGCAATGGGGATCATTACTCACTCTACCCGGTATGTACAGCTTTCCAAATATGGCTATGTGGATCATTACTTTGCATACAGCTTTCCAAATATGGCTATGTGGATCATTACTTTGCATACAGCTTTCCAAATATGGCTATGTGGATCATTACTTTGCATACAGCTTTCCAAATATGGCTATGTGGATCATTACTTTGCATACAGCTTTCCAAATATGGCTATGTGGATCATTACTTTGCATACAGCTTTCCAAATATGGCTATGTGGATCATTACTTTGCATACAGCTTTCTAAATATGGCTATGAGGATCATGACTTACTCAGCACGTCGGCAGAACGTACTGCACCTGCGCAAAACCCGTAATGTATTGTGCATAGTACTTTGGCAGAACGTCTCATATAATGTTGTATTAGAGCATATAAGGTTGACAGCCTGTCTGTAGTTTTCAGATGTTGTATAGGAAAAGATATTGTCTGCAACAGGCAAAATTTTGATGCAACGTTGTCCAAACATCCAAAGAAAAACGTGAAAAATCAGGGTTTTGCGCAGGCACAGTACGTTCTGCCGACGTGCTGACTTACTCTGTGTACAGCTCTCCAAATATGGCAATGAAGATGACACTGAAAGCCACCACAGAGATGTGGTAGCCTGTGCCAATCAGGGCAGAGAACAGCATACAGTTGTAGGCTGGCCTGAAGACGTCCCCGTGGACCTGTTTCCAGCCATACTCATCTCCTAGGTCCCTCTCCTGTTAAACACAACACAAGGAAGATATCAATGGTTTGTGCTTATAAACCAGCGATTCTCCTGCAGTCCTTTAGTGTCACTGACGAAAGGTAGTGGATGCTACCTGAAACGTCTGACCATATCCAGTTGCTTGATTAACTGTTTTTGGCGTATCTTATCACCTGGATGTCTAACCTTCACCGACGTAACAAGGAAGATATCTTTAACCTTTAGCACACAGTCACTGAAGTACCCGTTTAGCTACCAATTCTCTATTGGTTATGGAGTTTGGCAGCAGTGAGAAGGTTAACAAGAAGCCATAGGCGACAATTCTCCGTGAAATTTTATAATTTGCAGATTGGGAGATGGTATTGAAGTAGTCCCCCCCCCCCCCGCTATTCAAAACAACGGGTTTTTCGCGGCCAGGTCCATATGCCCCTAAATGTAGGGGTGCTTTTCGAATATTACATTGACCGCGAAAACACCAACGGTAAATATTGATATGCATGCATCATCACGGGCATGCCTGCAGACGACGTATAAAATTACATGCCGATTGAACAAAGGGAATCGTGAGTTTTAGCTGCGAACACGAAAAACCAGCTGACCACAATACTCCTGCAGGAGGTATACCTCCTTCACGGAGTAAATAAAATGTTTTCAGTGGAATCAAAACATTTTGAAACCGACAAGCAATCCTAAAGGAGATGCTGCAGTATAATCATAAAATACATTTAAATACAGATTAAAAGGCCAGATATGTTTAATACACTCTGATGGCCTACAAACTCCTACTTACCATATCGTCCAGTTCGTCGTCCTTGCTGTAGCGTGCGTAGTCCTTCCGCAGCGTGCGCATCAGGATCATGGAGACCAGCCCCACCAGGAAAATCACCATCATGAACGAGTTAAAGATGGAGAACCAGTGGATCTGGGGAAGGGGAAGCAAAGAGAAAAATTACCTTAACAACAAAGATGTGACAACCAGTTTTCTCCTGCCTTCTTGTTCTTCTATTCTTCTTAACATTTCACTTATTGTCATGCCAGTCCATTCTCTGATATACTCCCATCTTTCCCATTGCCTACCCCTCTTTCTTCCTCCCTGTACTGTTCCTTGCATGATAGTTTTGGCTAGTTCCCATGACCCAGTTTCTTTTCTGTGGTTGTATGGACCTATGCTTTCTACCTCTACCGTTACCTAACTTTTTACCACGGATCATACACAAAATTCTCATGACACCTAACTCAGTTTCATGAAGCAGATTCACATGGTCGCTCACGCACTTTTCAGACACATGAAGTCACAGGGCTTGGTTAACATACTTAGATACACTAATCATTGCACTCATATTTCAACATATTATTCCACCATATTGGAAGTTGCCGATTGAATTTGGATAATGTACAGTCAAGAAATTATCACATAAGTGTGATGTATACATGAGCAAATTTGAAGTCAGGTGTGACGTCACATATACATGTAGACATAGAAAGTCTATATGACAAAGTAGAATTCTAAGAATGGTTGCTTACCCTGTGTTGGAAAAAGTTAGGATCCAGGTACTTGTCAAACCTATCCTTGTAGGGAATGCTGGATTTCTTCCATTTCACCTGTCCAAGATAAAAAAAAAGCTGGTTCAAACAAACAACTAAACAAAACAAACCAAATCCATGGTACATGTAATCTGTATAATATCAACAATAACCTTTGTTATACATTTATGCCCTATTGCACTATTTAAGTATAGGCATACAAATACAAAAGAAGTCATAAATATTTAAAGTTTTAAAGTTCAGTGATGGGAATAAAAGTAGCAATATCAACATCGATTCATACTAAGAATACTAGACTACTGTAATTCCTGATTTTTTCGCCGTACTTTTATGTTCGCGGTTTTCGCGGTCACTTCTGTACGACGAACTTATCATTACCGTTAACAAATAATTTGCCAACTTTCTTTTTCACTGCACCTGCCGCCATCGTGAACATATAGTTCCGTGAACACCTCCATTTTTCTCAGAATGTGAACGTTTGCTACCGTGAACATAAAGTGAATTACAGTATCTTGTCGAGCGTTTAAACTTACAGAGTATGTGAATGGGATCTTGGTGTTGGGGATGAGCTTGACCTTGGCCTCACTGGTCAGGTTCACATCCACGATCTGGTCCACGTTGTAGCCGATGTCCAGCTTTTTGTGTGTCCAGAGGTAGTAACCATCTCCATTTTCATCTATTTCTCCCGCAATACCTGCAATGCAGTAGGCCATTACACATAGTGGTAGACACAGTACAGTATATTGAAGCCTTGATTTTCATTTTCAAAGTTTTTGCTGTGAAAGATTTTTCCATTGTATTACTCCACCAGGGCTTGAAATATTTTTTTGGCAAACCTGGTGCAGGCAATATTCAAAATTACCTGCATCAGACATGTTTTATCTGCACTACAGTTTCTTAGCCTTTTAGTTCATAAAACAATTGAAATGTTTGGAAAAAGGGTGTTCCTAGTAGCACCATTTTAAAGTTCTCTGTTGTTTTCAATGACTCTTTGAAAAATGCAAGGCAGTTTTTGACCACCACTGGTCATATGCCCCACTAGTGTCTGGGGTTAGTTTTGTCATGGCACAGTACAGATTAAGTACAGATAGACATCAGGAAAACCTGCACAGCTTCAATTTTTCCTGCACTAACCTGCATATGCAGCTGGTATTTCGAGCCCTGTATACTACAGAATTGTTTCAACCATGAACTTAAAACATAGCAAAAACCTCCTTTTCTCTTATACTGCAAAATTAAATCCCCATGAAAATAAATACATTTACAGTTCCACCGTAACAATGAAATACAGAGTAAAAGAGAACAAGAACAACTGTCTTACCCCAAATGGGAAGGTCATCAATGTACATCTGGTACCAGTAATGGTTCTTGACTGCATACACGAAGGCATCGTACTTCTGCTTGGTCAGGTCTACCTCACAGTACTTTGTCTGTGGCACGTCCACTTTGGGGAACATCCAAAAACTCAATATTAGTTCCTGACAGAAATTCTCACAGCTTAAAAATTTTATATCTTTTACTTCTTATTGAAACTATCTTGGAAACTAGAGTTACTGTAATTCTTGATTTTTTGTGATATGGTACTTTTACAGTTTATGTTCAATGTTTTCATGGCCACTTCTGTACCCTGAGCTTATCATAATTGTTATCAAATTACTAGCCTTTTGCCTCTGTGAAGATTAAGTTCCGTGAACATGTCCATTTCTCTCAGACCATGAAATTTTGCTACTGAGAAGACAAAGTGAATTACAGTATGGCATCTATTGTAGAATGACTTTTATGTCAATGTTTTTGTTGATGGCAAAATCTGTTGTATTTTTAACTTTGAAGTCCATGTTTTTTTCTTGATGTACAAATCTACTTTACTCTACCTTTATAGTCAATGTCCAGCCCACTGAATTGAAGCTCTACTCCCTGTAGGGCCTCTCCTAATGTCTCGTGGTAGTGACCAATGGCCTCTTTGGGCCCAGCACAGAAAGGTAAAGAGAAGTACTCATATGTTTCCTGTAATGGGGGAGGGAACAGAACTGTACATCAGCCACAGACACACTTATAGGAAACACATTTCTCACACTACAGTACAGGGCTCCAAATACCTTTTTTCATTCTCATGCAAAACTGCATGCTGGCAAAAATGTTACATGCAATTTGAAAAATCTACATGCAAAATCATATATACATGTAGTTAGTAGTAAGGACAAAAGCTCTCAAATAGTATAGTTATATAGTATTACAACATATTCAAGAATAACTTGTTTTTTTAAGCTTATATATAGCAACTACACTATCCCTGACTGCACTAAACTTTTGTAATGTGCAAACATGATATACTTGGTCCAGTAATTTTCAACTACCGGGATATTGTACATGCAATATTGCAAGTTCAGAACATTTTTGCCTGCAAATCTTGAAAATCGTGGGTATTTCGAGCCCTGACACTAGAACCTTTATACAGTGTATAGCAACTAATTCTTCAGAGCATACTAATATAGTAATACATGGGCAATGCTAGTTACATGTCCACATTCATGTAAATCCTTCTTAAAATTCTTGAAGCTTAATTGTACAAGGATCAAATTTGTAATAACTGGAGTCCTGTGAGAGATTCTCATAATCTTATCACTTGTTCAAATGAAAACCAATGTTTGTAATCTCTTGACAAAGTACATGTAATTAGTACCATATTGTTATCTAGGCCCAGACTATACATAATTGAATTAGTGGATGGACCAATCAGGTAGCTTACATGAGAACTGCAGTCCTCAGTTAAGTAGAAGAATACCATTTTCTATAATGACTAGATAATGAAGACTTACCTGTCTGTTGTGGTATGGTCCAACTGTGTTCATCCACAGTACAACCTCTTCCTTGTCCACATACTGAATATTAAAACAGATAAAAGTGAAATTATGAAGTTTTTAGCTGAACAAAACTTACATCTCAGATTTGATATCTTCAAATATCATATGGTACATAAGTCACATGTAATATTTTTTTTATAAAAAAGGGCCTTTATTTCAGTTTTATCATTCTGGATATATCCTGTATAGTAAACAGCTGAACACACAAGGTCCCGCCCACCTGTCCTTGTGTAGTGTCAACATGTACAGGTAAGGATGACCTGAACCGGACATCGGACAGCAAACTTTCAACTTTTGTAGGGAGTTTAAATATCAACTCTGTACGGTTTACCCATGTACAGTTTGATATCTTCGTAGGATTCTTGGCAGAAACATAATGATAATTTTAAAGAAAACCATGATCTTCCCAATGTGGTTACTACGTGTATAAAGCAAGAATATTCATTAAATCTGCAAAAAAATATATTCAAATCTTTGTTTGAGGTTCCAAAATTACAAAAACTTAAGCCAAGAAGACATTACATTGTATAGTATTATATATCCATACAAAATGTCTAAACACACAACTTGCCTTTGTTTGACTTTGAGAATACACATAATGATAGGATGCCACAATCAAATACTACTAGTACTACCTGTGATACCAATAAAATCTTCTTAAAAATCGATTTGAAAACTTGGGGCACCAGATTAGTACAATTGTATTTTGTAACCTTTTTTGTTTGTTTTTAATGCTGCCGGAAATCTGCTGTCTAAATATGTTATGAATCTAAATGTCAATCTTATTATCGGCTGGCAGTATGCCACGTCACAAAAGAGAACACCAGTACTTATTTGGAACACAAACAAATTTGGTGAGGGGAGGTGTCCACCACCAAAATAACATCTCCAATTTCTGACCTCTGCACCACTTTTGTTCTATCTAGCTTTAGATAGATTTGTTTCTGTAGCTGATTACGAATATAAGTTAATAAGATTTAAAGAAAAGTGCATATCCTACAGTTTGTATGTTTGCAATCAAGACTTAAACAATGGTGTGATTCAGTATCAGTAAATTATTATGTAACATACATGTACCTCTTTTTTGTCCGTACATAGTTAGCGAGTACCTGACCATGAATAATTATCACTGTCCAGTCACCCTTTTGGATCTACCATAGGTGATGTCACCTGAAAACTCGATACATACTCCAAGTAGTATGTTGGGAACTACATAATACACGTCATTAACATCTAAAATTCCGTGGTTTATATGATACATTTTTTTCCAATGAAAGGGTCAGTTTCAATGTGCGTTGGCCAAAGAGAGATTGAAACTGACTGCATATTCTCAACAGTGTTCTGTGACTTGAACTCATATTGTAAGCAAAATCTAGTATCTCTGCAGCAAATGTGCATAGCACACTGCAAATCATGAAATAATCGCAGTGGTTTTTATGTTCGCAGTTTTCCAAGTGACCGCCTAATGCAAACTCATCACTCTGAGTCTGAAGACGTGCTGTCTTGCAAATTGCGTTACTACGGTTCTTTAGTATAAGTATTTACAGTAGATGGAATGGACAAGGCATACAAACATTATAATGTATGCATCTCTGACTTTATACCTGTAGCATATGATTGTGTCTAAACAAAATTAAACAAACCCAGAATGAGTCACGACGACCCCAATTTCATACAGTAGAGTACTATATATAATCTCTCTCTCTCTATATATATATATAAATATATTATATATATATAACAGTTATATACATAATCTCTCTATATATAATTTATATGTCATACTATAAAAACAAATTAGGTCTTTCCCTTATAATATCAAGCTATATAAATGAATGTATTCATTAATTTGTTCCCAAGCTACATGTTCCATATGAAAGAATGTTACAATCAATATAATGTCCCTGCTATATATGCATTGATGTTTATATGGTGACCTATGCAGCAATGACATCACATCCTCCTCCAGACAACTTGGCTGTCTGTCTATAATGTAATCCAAACTGAGGTAGATCTGATCCATATACAAAAGTATAAACCTTCAAGTATAGACAGTTATCATGAAAATCGAAGGTATGGATCAAATATTTCCACTTTCTGCTTTTTATGGCGTCGTTTTGTCCACAAATTTGGTGGTTTGGTTACATGTGTTTCAGCTGCTATGTATTATTTTAGCATAGGCCACGGGATCTGAGAATTCCTCAATGGGAGAAATCGTCAGAATAAAACGACCCATAAAAGACAGGATAAACTAAGAATCATCCACCATATTTTCTAAGTAACGACGGCTAGGAAGTCTTCATTTTGAGAACAAAATTATGAGGACCACAAAAAATATCGTTCAGCCTGAAAAACGGAGGTTGTTGCTCGAGCATTTTTCCTTACCGTGTGACTGTGCTCGTCTGCTCTGGCGTAGCTGAACAACTTCAGGAAGAGCAAACTGAGGGAAAATAATGATTTGTTGGTCGTCATAGTGGTAAATTTGCCTCAGTTTTCATCAGTGTCTTGTAGAAGTGGACGTGCGTGGGACACCTGTAGTAGCGCCGCCCTCCCACCTTTTCTGTCTCCGATCCCAGCCACGTCACGTGCAAGACCGCATACACCCTCTAAAATACGCATTATGAGAAGTCGTCCATTCACGATTATGGCAAAGATACAGCATAGAATTCTGAAAATCCCTCTATTTCTGGGCAGATAATCTATTCTGGAGGAAGAAAATTACTAACGACACATATTGCAAGAATGACCATTGCTTATCAATGAATTATGATTCACAAGAGAAATACGATTATTACTTTAATTAAAATGTTATATCTCTAACCATCTCACACAAAACTACGTTTTGTTTAAATCTGAATTGCAACATATTTGGGTAGTTTATTATCAATGTTGATTTTAGCGTTTGTCGTTCTTGTTTGTCCACACTAAAATATGGCATATATTGTGGGTATGGGGTCTTGTAATCGTCGGCCCCCACCCTTCCCAGAATGCAATGGGAGCCCCGGCTCCGCGTAGACGTTGCAGGATATTATGGGTTAGTAATGGTGGGCGCGTGATTTTGAACAAACAGCGTCGATCAGAAGACCTGAAGTTCAGCAGCCTCATTTTCCGTTCCGAGGTAGGTACCTACCACGCACGACAGGTAAAACTTTGTGTAGATCGTGTGACTCGTTCTAGGAGTGGTTATTTCCGTAAGGCTGAGGAAACGGCCGCGACGTATGCCGGGTCACCAAACCGCGCGAGAACACGAAGCAGCAAAATGGCAAATGGTGGTGATCACTCTCAGATCGTCTGAAATGGGAATCGGGCCGGAATGGCTGCACAGATGGCAGTGTTTTCCGTGAAAACGCAACAAATATCTATTCTTTTGTGGACAGGGTTGGTCACGGCGTACTTGTATACGTATAATTACGCCATCAAAAATACAAACAAATGTAGATGTAGTTCACAAGGGCACCGGACTAGCCCGATGTTTTGGGGGTCATTATTTTTGGGCTGCACAAAAATATGCTGAATACGCAGCGTCGAATCAGAATACTGGTGCAGACTAGAAGTTTTTGCTGTATTTTATCTTGCTGTTTTAAGTGTTTGTTGTCCTTGAAAAAGGCACAACATCTTCAGGATGATGTGCAAATTATGTTTATCACCAGTGGCAAGTTTATGAAGTTGAATTGTGATTTCTACCATACTCTCCTGTGGTGACAAATTTATGATCATCTGAAGCCTGGAGCAAAGCTTTTTCAAAGGAGAAAAAGGCATTTCTTTTACAAATAGTGACTGATTACCATCATGAGTTCCTATTATTATTAAATAACATGTGCATTGGCATACAATTGCAATCAATTGAACAGAATGATTTTGTTATGAATAAGAATTAATAATTGTAGGTAGCAGTGGTTTGCAGACCTATCTTTACTGAAATATCATACATAGATTCAAAATCAATAATGTATTACTAATGAAGAATATATTTAACTGCTATAAATAGTATGATACTGATAACATCAAGGAAACCATGTAAAATATACAGTATACTATAAATAGTATAATGTTGGTATTGTTAAATGTATATCAATTTGTAAATGGAATTGAAATTTAACCGCTGAAATTATCTCATGTTGTTAGATTTTGTAGTTCAGAACCTTGTAGTTGTACTCCTACTTAGTTATAATAATTATTCAATGTAATACATGTATTTGGACAAATTGAAGTGATTTTCTTACCTATTACACAGGGCAATGCTTTAAATTAATTTTTGTTTGTATTAAGATATATATGCAAATAAGCCTACTCCTTATGTACCTGGCATTGAAAGGTTAAAGTTTATGAAAGCAATTCTTTCATGTGGTAAAACCGGTTCCCAGCTACTATGAGTACTACTACTAGTACCTCACTGAAACTGGGACTTAGCACAATAAAACTTCTGAACACTGGATTGTATCGTCAGCTAAAGATAACTACTATCAAACTACAAATGCACATGCTGTTTTAATAAGATAAAACATAATCCTGTCTATACAAGGCAATGTATAAAATTTACATGTCATATCACTGATTATCAGATAGGAGAGCCAAGATTATAAAAGTTAATCCAATTATTGGTCCTCTACCTAGGATAAAAAGGCTTGTTACAATGTCCTCACAGCAGTATACTAAAATGTTCAGCATTCTCCAGTTGTTTATTGGTAATTATGTGATACAAACAAAACAAAACAAAACAAAGACTATAACAAATTATTTCTCCAGTATTTGTAGACTTTGTGAGAAGACGACTATCTACTCTGTGCTTGCTGCCCATGGATGGAGGAACACCACAGGATTCAACACAACCTTCTGTGAACAAAACCAACATGGAGGTACAGAAACTACCATTTCTAGATAGATACATGTACAAACAGTATACGGTTATGTGTTGCATTGCATGGTTATGTGTTAATGTCAGTGTACAAAATACTTTTTTGAGCCAGGTTGCCCAGTGGCAACCTAGGATGAAAGCTAGGTTGCCCATCAAAATTCCAGGTTGCCCCAAATTTCAACTCTTCTACATATGATTAACTTTGTTAGAATGCAATGTGCATTTTACTGGGCAACCTAGTATTTCGCACGCTGAATGTTGATGAAGGTTATATTATAAACACATCCAGATAGATCTGATATATGCAGACAACTTAAACCAACACAATACAGGGTTACTTTTGGAAGTTTTAGAGTGACCTCCATTGCCCTTCTTCAGTTACGACACATGTATAATTTATGTGAAACATATTCGTGCGTTACAAGAATCAGATTCTCTCAGTGTTGTGCCTCTTTGACTATTGATTGGTATCATACAGTATGATGGTTCACACATTGAGGATGGTAACACTTAATACCTATTGGCCTGGGATCAGCTGCATTAATATTACTGTGCTTTTTTATTTGCAACTTATTATATATAAAAGGCATTATGTAAAATCAATGATGTTATTGATTCCCAATCAGTCCAATGAAAGCATTATGAATCTTGGCAAGGAATGGAATTTTGATTGAGATTCATTCTGAACTACGTGTAAGTTATGATGCGAGGCAGTCTGCTTTTCTGCCATTTTATGGTGATGGACTATAGGTTGTCACGATGGTTGATAATGTGTTCCAGGGTGTTAGCACCAGTGGTGGTATAGACCTTGGGCAGGATGTGTTGGGTTCACTGACAACAGAACAGGACTTACTGGCCCTGTCCACGGAGGCCCTCATCAGTTCTGTGTCTGTGGACTCTGGACAGCTGCAGACAGACCCCATGACACAGCTGTCAGCCGAACAGGTGTCCAGCATCCTCGGGGAACAGACACAAACCGTGGCAGACCTCCCCGACACGTCGAGCTTAGATGCAGCGGTGGTTAACCAGCAAGCCGACCTACAGGTGACTCAGCAAGGAACGGTACACCAACCGCTCCTGGTCCAATCAGCTAGCGCCCAGCCTGTGGTGGCTCAGAGTATAGGTCAGCTGACAGTGTCCCAAGCCTTACAGACTGTATCGGCCGTGGGGATGGGGGGAAACACTGTGATGCTTGCTCCTGCCTCCAGTATGACCATGACAGCACAGTCTTCGCAGCAGCCAGTACGTACAGTACAAGCTGTCCTAAAGAGGCCAGCTTCAAGTTCAGGACCTCCTGTCATAACCAAGGTATTCAGTCTTGTGTTCTTAGATTTTTTTCACTTTCAAGCTCACTTTTTTGTTGCACCTTCAGCTTTCTTCTCATGTTACCTCATGGCTATTACTAGTTGGTTTAGAGTAGATTGTATTTTGTTATGAACAGGTTATCATAACTAAGACAGCATCTGGCCACGCCATCGCCACGACAACCGTGGTGACAACAGCGACAACTCCGCAGCAGGTCGTGACTCAGGCAACGCTCCAGTCCCCGACGAAAGTCCTACCGGCATCGCCCATCAGTATGGCTCCCGGTACCCCGGTCAAGGCCCAGCCTCCCCCTAACAAAGTTCCCATTTCTCCACTCAAGACACCAACAAAGGTAGAACATTGCTGTATTTTGGAGGACAATGGGAATTTTTGAAAATCATATCATCTTCAAGCCTTCTATTTGTTCCAAAATGTAATCTAAAGACCCAAGTTTGCAATTTTAAGTGTCTGCTAAGCTGTGTCATGGGGTATATAATTCCTGGCATAGAATTCATACTTTTTAACTTTGAAGTTGATTAGATTGTTCATATTCCCAGTGTCTGTTTGTATGCAGTGCTACTACATTATTTTTAGATCATTATCATAAACTTTCTTGGCATTAAAAACCTTTTTTTAGTCAGAGCAAGACGTTAAACGGATAGTGAGTGAGTGAGTGAGTGAGCACAGTTTGTTTTCACTGTATCCCATTTTTTAAGGAAAGGATATACATTAAATGAATTGCATATTATTAATATCTACAAATTGTACATTTTCCACCCTAGGTGACAGTGGTACCAGTGAGTATAACATCCCCTCCTAAGCGGATAGCTCCTGCCCCCGTGGTGGCTACTACTGGAGCGGTGTCCGGCGGTGGTCCAGTAGTGGTCACTCTGTCCAAGGTCCTTCCCGGGGCGACCACCCACATCATGTCCCCAACCAAACTGGCCATCAGGCCAGCCACTATGGTAGGTACTGTAGGTTGTCAAACAGTGGTTTTATGTCGGTGTTTTTCTATGATTGTCAGGTTGAGTACTACTGTAGTACTGAAAAGAACTGGTAGGGTGCCTTTCTTATAACAACAACGTCAGGAAATATTAATGTTTTTGAAAACTCTTAATGTACAAATAAAAAAGGTAAAGGTAGTCCCATTGCCTTTTTGAGGCCGTAGGGGCAGTGGGTTGTTAATCCACTTTGTGTAAGGGCACGGTATTGGAAGGCAGAGCCCATCCCTCTTCTTTCACCGCCTTTTACCTCCCCAACCAAAGTCAGGAACCCATTTTACACCTGGGTGGAGTGAGGAAAGTCATGTAAAGTGCCTTTCCCAAAGTCACAATGTCCAGCCAGGAGAGCAAGGAATTGAACCTGTGACCTCATGATTTCATGTCTGTTCGCCCAGCCACTTGGCCTTACAGTTACAACACCACATTTATGTACTAAAAATCCTATGTTAGGTTTTCCTTCAAAGACTAACGTGTGTTTTGTTGGACAGGTGAGCACAGCCAAAGCAGCTGGCACACCTGTGCAGGTGCAGCAGCCGGTACAAAGCATCCGCCTGGCGACCCCGCCCAACGTGCAACAGATCCACGTGCCGGGCTCCAAGTTCCAGTATGTCCGACTGGTCACCACGACAACTGCAGCACCTAGCCTTACGTCCAATCCCTCTGGTAGGTGCTACATGTTTCTCTGAAGCCGTTGTTATTTAGTCCCTTGGTTCCTGGACTTTTTAAATAAAATGTAAGATGAAGGTGTGAGGAATACTTGTATATGACTATATTCACCCTTGAAACTGTGTATATTAAGGTACAGACTTCCCCCTCAAACCAGGTGTTTTCATGTGGATCTTCCATTTCAGCTTTGTTTTTTTGTTAAATTCAGGAATGTTTGAACCAACAACTTAAATTGGTGTGGCCTATGTATCTTCTAGCATGAAATAAGCTGCACATGTTACAACTTAGAAAATTCAAATTGAGAAACAATTTTAGGAACTATTGTTGTACAATGTATTCATGTTAGTGTGAATTGTAGATTTGCAATGTCCTTTGAAACGAGCAGTTGATGGATTATGTTCCTCTAGATTCACCAAATTGAGTTTTGTAATGTAGAAGTGCCAATTGTGAATGGCTAACATATGCATATGTTTTCTCGCTCCAGTTATGAGCAAGCCGAATGTTGTCACTGCTGGACAAATAAACAGGACGGTGGCCATCGCACCTGCCACAACGTCTACCGCAGCTGTCCAGCCGAAACAGGTGATCCAGACCATCCAGATGAAACCTGCCAACGTTCCCATCGCTCCAGCTCCGGTAGGTTTACTCATGGCAGGACAGAGTCGTGTAGCGTGCGTAGTCCAGTGGTTAGCGACCCTGCCTCTGGACTAAGAGGTTGGGAGTTCGAATCCCGGCTGTTGTCGCTCACCCGACATGCACGCTACTGGAGAGGGCCGCAGTCCTTAGGACGGGACGTTAAGCCGTGGTCCACTGTTCATTGTACTTGTCGAAAAGAGCTAGGGGAATTTCTCCGGTACACTGAACCTGTAAATACTGCACATAGCGTCTGTCTTCTCTGTCACGACCAGTGGAAGAATAGCTCTTCAGTGATCACTGAATGAGCTAAACTGGTTCGAGATCACTTTCACTTTCAGTCATTGCTTTAATTCCGTGAAAAGAATATAGATGTCATGTAGACTCACCTAGTTTAACTGTACTTAACTTGATTTTGGTATGTTTCAACAAGAGAAAAATCTACACTTATTTCTTATACTTATTTCTTGGACCAATATTGCTGAAAAGCTAGATACATGATGGTCTTTATTAAAATGTAATAGGAACAGTCTAGTATGTATGGGTTAGAGGACTTTGAACTAGAATCAGTTACTGTTACGGCAAGTTCTGTTTTGGAAATTTGAAACATTAATCTTAGTGTAACGTTTCACAAGAGGACATCAATGGGAAATTCCTGTACATTTTGTACAAGTTAGTAAGAGTGTGGTCTGTTGTTTCTCAGATCCAGTCGAAGCCCCTGACAGGCCAGGTCCCAGTGTCTGTAGCCATGCCACAACAGAGAATCATCATGCCTGCAACCAGCTTCCAACAGATTCGCCCCAACCAGGTGGGTACTGTTAGGCCACACCAAGTAAATTTTATGGATGACGTCCTTTGGAGACCCTAAATCTAATGCGAGAGGGCGAAAAAAAAACAAGAAGGGCCCTAAAAAACAAGATGCCTAGATTAGAAAAATACTAAGAGACGACAAATGTTAGGACACAAATTGAATGAGGTGACACAGTGTAACAAGCAAGAAGTCTTTTATTCATCATCAAAACAGCAATAAATCAGGTGGAACAGCAGTTGTCGTCCTGTTCTGTTTCGCGTTACGGGTTTCACGTCAATCTGACGATTTGCGGCACTGTTGTGACTCTTTGGTCTCATAGTTACAGGAAGCGGAATTTCTTGTGTTTTTTTTTTCTAGGAACAGGCCAAAATCAATGCGCGCGCGGACGTCATCCATAAAATTTACTTGGTGTGGCCTTATATAAAACAGTCTTATCATGCATGATACCTATATGTTAAGTCAACTCTCATCATGCCACTGGGTTTGCTAAGGTCGCTACATTAAAAAAGCAGGGTTATTAATATGATGTCTTCTCAAAAATGTCTTGAACATCTGGATATCTGAAGTGTGCATACATTTGTACCTCATGGATTACTGATGCTGCACTAGTAGGTCTCTTTAAATTCATGTTTTTGTTTAATGTAGCGGTATTAGGACACCTTAATTATGAAAGTTGAATTATTATAAGTAGTCAGAACACAGTTTGCTACATCTGTCAAGTTGTGACTGATTACTTGGTCGAATTCATACCAATTAAAACTAATTAAAACGTAGTCCATATTGAATGAGTACCACCAAAAAGGAACTAGCATAAGGGAATCCAGCTTCATAGAAGTGAGAGTTTGAAGCGATCTGAAGATGGGAATTTTTTTCTTTCAGCTGACCTCTGTGCCCAACATATCCCAGCTGCCGCCCGGCACCTTTCTCGTATCGAACCAAGGAGCCAATCAGCAAGGAGGAGGCGTGCAGACAGCGTACGCCGTGGTTCCCGCACAGTACGTTCAACAGGTACTGTACTCATTCAACTTGTTCATTTCGCAGTAGGAGAAGACAGTAGGCGTTCACTGTGTTCTAAGTTGGCAGTTTAAACAACTGTAGATATGCAACAGAAGACAGAGTACATGTTGGCAGTGTTCAAATGAGAGGTCACAACAAAAAAACGCATAAAATCACTATGACTGTTTCACAATTTACAGATGTCTTTCAACTTTCAACTTTCAAAACTGTGTGTGCACTGCAAGACCATATTGTGTAAAATGTCTGTGAGATATAAGTAAGTATTTTTGTCTTGGTATGTAGGTATCGCAGCAGCCCAGCACCACCACTAGCTATGTCCCCATCACAACAAACAACTTCCAAGCCACCACTGCCACCCAACCTCGGCAACAAGTCAACGGGTAAATAAAAAAAATTGTTTGTTTTTTCCTTATCCAAGTATTTCCATCATAAAGAACTGTTGTCAACAAATAAGGTAACTTTTTTATGTTCCTTGGCATAAAGTTCCTTGTCATTTCATGTTTTTTTAAAATAAGTAGTACAGTTGTGCATCACAAGCTTTATACATTTGTATGATATTGTGAAATGAAGAGTAAAACAGTAGGGAGATTTATACATTTATAACAGTCCAGCATTTAATGTTTAGAAATATTGTTGTAATTTAAACCTTGTGTTTCTCCAGCACACTTAACACAGAGCAGGTTGGGACCCGACCCCGTAAGCCTTGTAACTGCACCAAGTCACAATGTCTGAAACTGTGAGTAACATATTTAGTGCTTCTGCATTCTTATTCATAGTGGTTGATATGTTTTTAGGCCATAGTCTAGCATTACTTTGAACTTATGGGTTGAACAAAAGTCATAGGCCCGCTTTACACACACCATTTCTAAGTTGACTCGGCGAAGTCGACTTGAAAAATTTCTGTCTACACACGGGGCCGCGAAGCGACTTGGGTCTCCCGCTGTGCCACCCTCCCCCCAACTCGACTTGAACCCTGACCTGCTTTTTTAGACTCTCAAGTCGACTTGACCGGCGTACACACACGAAGCTAGCGGACTCAGCACCCCGCTGGCCGACTTAAGTCTACTTTGGATATGACTCAAGTCGTCTTGATTAAATTGCGACTTAAGTTGAATTATCTCTCCTTACACTGGGAAATTTTCGCTTAAGTCGACTAGCTAAAGTCGTCCTGATTTCTAGTCGGCTTGAAAAAGTCGTGTGTAAAGCGTGCCATAGAAATGGTTTCATGATGATGGTGGATTTAACTTTTGCAATGTATGGGATTGCTGTGACACTCCAATCTCGCAAAGTGCTGTTGAGTTCACAGAATTGTAAGTTTACATAGAAGCGCTCTGTTCCTCCAAGGTACTGTGACTGCTTTGCTAACGGTGAGTTCTGCAACAACTGCAACTGTAATAACTGTTTCAACAACCTGGAGCACGAGGCAGAAAGGGCAAAGTCCATCAAGGTATGTGAAAATTTCTAACAACAGTTCCAAGTAGATACTGCAAGTGTTGTTTGAAATTATCTCGTGATGATGCCCAGGCTACTGTACTTTGTGCCAACGAGTTCCACTCTGCAATAGTTCTAGGAAAAGATGAGTTTTTGAACACCTCGTCAATCCCAGGTTGATAACTCTGGTACTTGAAGGCATGACTATTTCTTGTTCTTTTCTAGGCAGATATTAGTTACTAAGTAGTTGGAACGTCCACCAGTTTATTAGTAATTTTGCTAACGATAGCCTATTCCAAAGATAACCCCTTCCTTACTGTATTCTCTCAGGCGTGCCTGGAGAGGAACCCGTATGCATTCCACCCCAAGATTGGTAAGGGGAAGGAGGGGGAGGGGGACAGGAGGCACAACAAGGGCTGTAACTGCAAGAGATCTGGCTGTCTCAAGAACTACTGCGAATGTTATGAAGTGAGTTCATATCATGATTGTACACAACTTCTGTGGGCGTACAATATAGTCCATTTTTTTCGACAGTTCTGTCTGATTTTACTAAAATGCTAAGTCTTTGTATTAATTTAGAAAGTAGAATTGAAAATTCAAACCTGTCACAAGATGTGTCTGTCCAAAATTATAAATGGAGCTTGGGGTAACCCAGCATGTCGGCAGAACGTAAGTACGTTGCACCTGTGTGAAACCACGATTTCTGTTGGATGCTATGTCAACATGGCATCAAAATTTTGCCTGTTGCACAAGATATCTTTTTCTACACAACGTTTGAAAACTACAGACGGGATATCACCCTTAAATACGTAAACACAACCTTAAACTAAACGTTCTGTGGAAGTGGTTTGCACAGATTATGTTCAGATTTTGCACAGGCATAGTATTTAGGAATTTGTACATGTTCTGCTGACGTGCTGGGTAACCCTGCTTTCTGTCTGTATAAGCTTACTAGTTTAGTGCTTTACCATTTACTGAGAAAACACTTAGTGACCTATGTTTCTGCTTGTAGGCTAAAATCATGTGCAGCAGCATTTGCAAGTGTGTGGGCTGTAAGAACTTTGAGGAGAGCCCCGAGCGCAAGACGCTGATGCACCTGGCAGATGCTGCGGAGGTCAGAGTTCAGCAGCAGACCGCGGCCAAGACCAAACTTTCCTCCCAGATACAGGACATCCCGGCCAGACCGCCGGCAGTAAACACTGCTGGAGAGAGGTAGGATCTTCATCCTTTAGTCTACTGTAAATCTTAAAATGTTTGCGGGGGTTTTATTTTTGCAATTTTGCCACCACGACTTCATAACACCAGGAATATGTATTACTACTGTGCTACAGGATTGTTTCTACCACAAATTTATCTGTGAGTTCCCTCACAGATAAATGAATATACAGTATGTTTTGTTACTGTTGCCTTGTGCTTACAAAATGAAGGATACATGTGCATCAAGCATTAAGTAATAAGCATTGTCATTTGCATTTTATGAGCTCTCACTGCATACACATCACACTTTTAAAATACTGTATTATTTCAATCACGAACTTAAAACACTGCAAACTCCTCACTCCCCCTCCTACTGCGAAATTAACTCCCCACAAACTTAAAACGATTTATATCATATTCATAACTGTCTGGAATTGGTGATTCACTTTAAATCGCTGGACTGAGGCCTGGCGAACCCCTGTCTCGTATCATCCACAATATGGTGATTTATATGGTAATTCACCCGGAAGGAGGCCTCGCGCACCCTGTCTTGTATCAGCCAATGAAAGGGTGCAGGGGTCGAAATACCCCTCTGTGTGCAACTTGGTGCAAGTAAATTTGGTGTAGTGCAACTAATTTTTTGCCGGTATGCACCGCGGTGCAAGTTGCTAGGGCTAGATGAGCTGTACAGCAGGAATGTAATCCTAGTGAGTCTGATACTGATGATGAGGTGTAAGTGTGGAACAGGGCCACAGGTGCCACTTTACTGACATTAGGTTAGTAGTGTAAGCAAATATTGGATGCTATTAAAGTTACTACATGTACTTTTGGTTGTGTTCGTTTTATTTTTGGGGGGTGCAACTATTTTTCTTCTGGTGCAAGTATTTTTTTTTCATCTGCACCAGTGCAAGTTGGCCCCAAAATCTATTTCGACCCCTGGGGTGTCTCACCCTGTACAGGCGGTAACCCTGACCAATACGGTCAACTGATGATGATGATCCCAACCGTTCTGTTTTCTTTGCCGTAGGCTCCCGTTCTCGTTTGTGACACGAGACGTTGCGGAGGCCACGTGTTCGTGCCTGTTGGCACAAGCGGAGGAAGCGGAGAAGGCGAACTGCTCGCCCGCCATGATGGAGCGGATGGTCCTGGAGGAGTTCGGCAGATGTCTGCTGCAAATCATCCACTCTGCCGGCAAAACTAGAGGTCAGTATATGTTCGTGAATTGTTTCATCAGGTTGGTAAGAGACTGTATAGGAACGTCCTTTATTTTACCTGCACCACTCAGAATTTAAGAAGTATGGATCACACCAAAAACTGTTCAGAAACCGCTGCTGTCATTTCTTTAATAGTTTAATAGGTGGTAACAGTGAATGCAGCAAATAAAAATCAACATACATCTACGGTAGTACATGTATATGTAAACCCAGTACATGGACCGGTGCAGGTAGACATCAGAAATACCTGTACAGCCCCAATTGTACCTGCACTAAGGTGCATATGCACCCAGTATTTCGAGCCATGTGTCCTCATTATGATGTTGTCCTTTATGACACTTCGATGCTTGCAAATCGTATTTAGACGTCTAATTCCTAGTAATATATATATGGATTGTATATTTACTCGCCATGTTTCAATTGCCTGAAATGTGCAGTTCAGTGCCTCCATTTGACAAGTTTGCTGCCATGTAATTAATTATGATGAATTCAAAGAAACAACCTATTTTTTCCACAGCTCCTAACAATCAATGAAGCACCACAGAGAATTGAACTTCACAGAAGATCAGCTACAAACTGCAACATTGTATATAAACTACAAGCTGAAGACAGTATAATCTGATTTTACTTTCCATGGGTGCCGTGTATATACGAAAATTTCCTGGCATATGTAGCCCAAGCAGTAGGAAAGAAACGAGATAAGATACATTTAGTATTGTAGAAAATACCTAAAAATTTTCTTTTCACATTTATTAAATGATGAGCCACTTAAATAGCAAGTCCTTCACTATACATAGATAGGAGTTATATTTTTTTGGCCATTTGTTTTAATTCATAACTAGCATTCAAAACATTTTTTTCTCACACAAAGGGGACCTAAAGCTTTGCTTAATTTATTTCTCTGAACTGTTTCATGTTTTTTTTTGTATCATAACAGTTGAAATGTTAGTAAAGTCTAGGTTTTTCTTTAACATTGAAAATGTAGCATTGAAAGAAAAGGGGCTGTTTAATTCTACTAACCACAAATTTTGACCACAGCGGTTATACCGGCTATATAAATACAGATACAGATACAGCAAAATCATTGCAAAATTTGGAAATGGACCCCAGAATATATGCTCAAAAGTCCTATTGGACAATCATACCTCGTTGGAAAGATGGCTGGTTTCTTACGTTTACGTTCTACGATTTAACTCCATACATTCCATTTACTTCTTTCTCATATGAAGTTCAGCAATTTATCAAAGACTAAATAAGAAAAAGTGTTACTAAATACTCGGAGTAAAGTTTCTTGATAGTTTGAAGTAGTGGTACCCTTCTGAAGACTAAAACAGTATCTTTTTGTAGGTACAAATATTTCTCTAAATGTTACTACATATTGAATTACAGACTTTTGTGTATTTTTTTGTGGTTTATGTGTGTTTTGTTTGTATGTTTGTAATAATCAAAAACAAAGGATTGTTCTAGACACACTGTTTATAAAATTTGTGTATATATTTTGTTGTTGTTGTTGATGAAGTTATTCCCCCATGTGGATGTTGTTTGCTAGGATTGTTTGATGGAATTGAAAATAGCGCAGATTTGAAAGCCAACTAAAAAGCCAGGAAAGCTATTTGTGTAAACCTTAAGAGGTGTATAAAGGCATACATGATCAGTGGTTTATTCTTTATATATCTCTCATAAACAACAAAGCACGTTTATGATGCTTGCATGTAGAGGTCTTTTGGCGAGCGAAGTTTTGTGAGAAAATATCTTGTCTGAATTTGGTAAGTGTCCCCACCTTGTGCATGCTCTTTATGTAGATATTACAATATATACGCTGCATGCATCCCTGCTACTGCAAATCTTGAAATGTTCGCAGCTTTTTTTATTTTTGCCGTGTACGCCACGAGTATCCGCTTCCAATGTATTATAACTGTACTACCATAGAATTGTTTCAACTGCAAAAACTTCCTTTCCCCTTTCTACCACAAAATTAGGTCCCCACGAAATTAATTGAATTGACAGTCTCTAGTATGTAGTGTATTGTGCTGCGTGTTCTTTGTTTTCCCCTTTACATGCTTTATGTTATTGTTGTTTATGTTCTTTGTGATGTTACCTTGTTGTATATACATATCCCAACCAATATTTTGGAGACTCTGAAAGGTCTACAATCCTTCACTTGTCAGTAGCTATGTCTGCTCAATTCTACAAATTTCAAATAATGAACTGAGCACAGCTAGGAATTGAATGACCTGCATGCATAAGGCTACACCAATTTATTTTCTTGGCTCGGGGACATTTTAAGGTGAAAACCAAGAGAAAGGACAATTTGAAAACAGAGGGAAAACTTGAATCTTTCCATATACAACTGTGTGTACCAAGGTACAGACTTTCCTCAGACACTATTTTCATGTTGATTTAGGTCTAGTTCACCTTGTTTTTTAAATACTGTAATTCCTTTTTTTCACTGTACTGTTATGTTCGCTGCTTTCACGGTCACTTCTGTACCTTGAACTTATCATTACCGTTATCAAATCATTTGTATTTTGTCCCCTCTCCTGCCACCTTGAAGATTAAGTTCCGTGAACTTGTCCATTTTCCTCAGACCATGAAATTTTGCTCCCGTGAAGACAAAGTGAATTACAGTATGAGAACCAAGAAATGAACTGATGTGGCTAAACCATGCATTTATTACAATGGTTTGCTGTGTTACAAACCACAGTAGTTCAGAAGACTTAAGGGGGGTGGGGGGCACAATGATATTGCATTATTTCCTACCATGTGACAAAAGAAACTTATTATAAAGTCTAAAATACTCTGTATGAATGGAATGGGTGGTAGCAGCAAGTTACAGTAAGTACACCTTATAAATTCTAAATCCTATAGTCTAATGGATTGAATCCTCTAATAGTAATAGTACATTAACTAACCCATTCTGATTGTATACAATGTGCTTGAAATGACCTGTCAACCAGGTAGTAAAAGATTAAATAGTACGTTTCCTTGTATCGGTCAGTGTTCTGTTATTACTTAAACTGAAACTCTGGAAAGGAATAACAATGCCGCAATTTGCAGTTGAATAGTTTATTTATTCCACTCTGACAATGCTGTTTAATCAAGTTCTAAGTCATGCTTTGTTTTGTATAATTGCAAGATGATTGGCATTCTTTTCAGTTACATTTCAGTTTTCTGTTACATTCCTCAATCTACCGGTATCTTTCATAGAGCTTTTGCACACATGTGACTAAGACATCATAAGTCATCATGCATATTAAGTATTGTCTTCCATTTTGGATAGTTAAACTTACTGTACAGTATTTAGAAGTTGCCAGGCACATTTGGATGAGTGTATGTGATTACAGTCACATAATAATGACTGTACACCTGCAAATTTAAAGGCGTGACTCCTCCAGGTTCAACCAATCAGCATGGTGGACAGTACTCACCCAAGGATGACGTCAGGGTCACGTGAGTGCCAAAACTCGTGACGTCATGTGAAAAACAACGTATTTTACCAGGATGACCTTACAGACTCGTGGCCATTTCCTTTTTATCGTGTTTTCCTCAGACACCATATTTTACCAGGATGACCTTAAAGACTCCTGTCCATTTCCTTTTTATCCTGTTTTTCTCTGATTCGACCGTCTTTTCTCTTTTGGTACCTATGAGCTATAACTGTGGATGAACCAGCATCGCGGAGACCGACTCCTTGTACATGGACCGCGGGCACCTTACACTGGTCATGCCCACCACGTAGGTCTGGTGCAAGTTCTCCTCCGGGTACCTGTACGGGTTCTCCAGTTTCTGCTTCAGGCAGTGTGCACACGTGACGTACGTGGAGAACAGCGCCCCTGGCCACTCATCCAACAGTTCCAACAGGTGCGTTAGCAGCGGTAAGGTCGCGTTCCACATCCGAAACGCCTCTTTGATTTGCCCCGCGCGCCGATAGAACGATTTCAATGTTGGACCCGTCCTGTACCCGCTCCACCAGTACAGGCACCCCGCCTCGGTACGCGAACATCCCGTCTTTCCAGTCTCTCCTCTCCTGTACCAATCGGTTAACCCTTGTAGACCAACGTTCAAACAAGCCCGGTGGACAGAACCCGCGTATCTGACACCCAAGCTGCAACTGTTCCTGGCGATTTGGGAGATCCTCGGCCCATATGTCGATAAGGTCGGCCGGCTGAGAGGCTTGCTGGTAGCCCGGGAAATAGTGGCAGCTCGCAAACAAGTCCTCTTGCACGCTGTCGTCTTTTACACCAAAACATAGTTCGCACGCTTCTAGTAGAGAAACTAGCGTTTTCGCGTCATGTACTGACGAAGAACAGGGTTGTAGCAGCCCCTCTAACAGTTTAGTCGATAGGAAGTTCATGTCCCTGAACACACTTATTGCATCTGTTAAGTCGTTCCATCGAACGTCCGGAAAGCGGACCTTGCCCTCTTTGAGAACGCTTTCCATGCTGGGGGTTAGGGCTTCTCTTAGAACGTTTGCAAGCCTGCTTGGGTCGTGGAAAACATAGTCTGCGAGGCTGGGGACATGTGGGAACCTTAGGAGTGTACCGGTCAGTTGTAGGTGATCTAGCGCGAGCTTTAGCTTCTCTATGTTCAACCCGACCCGCTGTCCTAGCCTCAAACACTCACGCCACGTCAGCCACACGCGAGGTTTCCGACGTTCGTCTTGTAACACTTTATGTAGGTCGCTCCACGTCTGTGGGACGAGCCGCTTCATGACCGGGAACTTGGCTATGTCGGACACTTGGGTCATCAGTTCGTTCCTCAGTTCCGTGATGCCCTGGATGTTTTTACCCAGGCTGACGGGCATGAGTGCAGGGAGGATTTCTAACCTGTTCTCTAGTAGCGTTTTAGCCTTGTCTCTCCTCTCTCGCACCCAGTCTGGGAGTATGTCCTTATTTTTGATGCCAGGTTTGGATTGCTTTCCAGTCTTGTCCACGAGGATGTCTACCCTCTCTTCCTGAGCTTGCGCTTCTTGAAGTTGCCGTCGCTGTAACACTTCTACTTGAACCTGGACGTCTTCGCATCTGTCGCGTAGCTTCTCCGGCTTGCACTTGTCTGCGTGGGTACCGACCAAGAGGACCGTGCTTCCCGGCGACCGTGCGTTCAGGAGGTCCAGCCAATACCCGACGGCGTTGTAAAAACGCGAGGGGTTGTAGCTCTGCATGTTGACGGTGACGATGTTCACAGCGCCGTCTGTCAGGAAGTGTTGGTACAGCAGGTTGTAAAGTTGGTTCCCTCCGAAGTCGTACACCTCGAACTCCACGCCCATTTTCGTGTCCCATGTGTTGATCTTGGTCACCCTTGTGCGGCTGGTTTGAGAGGCTGCCCTAGGGGGTTTCCCGTGCATTAGACCGTAAACAAGACTGGTCTTACCGGCAAGACTGTCTCCAAAGACGCAGAGTTTGATGCGGGGCGTGCGCACGACTTCTGCCCGCTGAAGTTGCTCCTGGTAACTCCTGATAGCCGCCATACCCGAGTCACATATTCGTCTCGGAGGCTGCACTAGGGGGTTACCACGAGTGTGGAGATGCCTAGCACTTTTCAGACGCGGGAGCTTGCCGAAGTCGGCCGGCAGTACCTCCACGTTGTTGTCGCTGATGTTTAGGTGAAACAGACTCTTTAGATTACACAACCCCTCAGGCAAGAAGTCCATCTTGTTTCCCGACACGAGCAGGTACTCCAAGCTTTCTAGTTTTCCAATGTCGTCTGGCAGAGTGACGAGCTGGTTGTGGTCCAAGTTTAGCATGACCAGTCGTGACAGTTTTAAAGCAGGCGGCGGCAACTCTTTGATCTCGTTTCCATACAAGATCATAGTCTTCAACTTCTGCATCTTGTAGACATCGTCAGGTAGGTTTGTAAGTCGGTTGTAGCAGAGATTCAGCTTTTCCAACGTGCTGACTTCGATTACTTGTTTAGGAACCTCTGCGAATAAGTTAAAAGAGAAGTCCAACTCTTTGAGTCTAAGGGTGCCAAACGTGTCCGGAAGTGACGTCAGTAACCCCCCGCGAACTGTCATGATGGTCAGAAGGTTCAGTTTAGCGACGTCTTCCGGTAGCTCGGAGATGGTGTACCCGTCTTCTTGGCCCAAGCCTAGAAAGTTTCCCAGGAAAAGTGTTTGTAACCGTTTCAACTTCTTGATACACTCTGGCACGCACGCTAGCGGGTTTCCCTGGACTCGCAGTTCCCTGAGTTGCGACAAGTTCCCTAGCGTTTCTGGGAGGAGCGACAACTGATTGTGATCCATTAACAAGTCTGTGAGCTGCCATAACTTGTCGATGTTGTCCGGTACCACCGCTATCTTGTTTTGGGAGATGTTCAACTCCTTCAGTTGTGCGAGGGACAAGATGGCGGACGGGAAGACAGCAAACCTGTTTCCCCTCAGGTCAAGTACCCGGATGGTGGTGAGGAGACCGAATCTTTCCGGAAGGGACGAGAGTTCGTTTTGGTAAAGATGCAACCCGACCAACCGCTCGAATGTCAGTACCACGGAGGGCAACACGAGTAGCTTGTTGCTCGCAAGTCTCAGTTCTTTCAATCGGGTAAGGAAACGGAGTTGTTGAGGCAACAGCGCCAAGTCGTTGTTGGAGAGATCCAAGACTTCGACGTCTCGGAGTTGGACGACTTCTTCCGGGACGGCCTTGAAGCCCCTGCTGCGGAGGTCGGCGCGAATGACCTTGGGGGTGACGAGGTACCGCTTGTCTGCCAGCCGCCATGATGAGTAGGCCATGACGTCACGGGCAGCTATTACGTCACGTTAGTCCTCCTTGGGATTCCTCCACGCACAGCGTCATGGGATAGCACTGTACAGACAGAAGTAAGATTTCTAGTATATAATAATATAATTAATTAAAGAGTAGTCTTCAGAAATATGATAAGATCTTATAGCTTCATGCATGCTCTAGACTGGTATCAGCGTTGGGATGAAAACCTCACCTGCCCCGAACAAGGATAAAAACTTTATCGCAGAGTCTTTACCGTAGAATGTTTCCTACTACCATAAATGTTGTCCATACCTTTACAATAGCGGATCCAAGAAGTACGATTGGTAAATACAATTAATAGCACCACTACAATAGCCACAAACGTTCCGATACTTTATCTTATATATTACCTCACTGTTACCCAGTTGGTAAACATTTCGTCGTTACTACGTTGAACAGAATCCTCACGACAGAAGAATACAGTGCATTTGTTAAACATAAGTAGCGTTAGCATCTCGTAGTATAGTCTTTATTTGTCACCAGTATGAACGTGTTTGTGCTACACAGTTTCTGGGATTTGTTTGCAGTCTTCGTATAATGGGCAAGGGTGAATGACGGTCTTTTGTAAACCATTGTGACATACATTCTACATTATACAATTAGCGATATCTTACGCCTCAGTAAGCTCCAATAGATTTAGTGCTGGAAAAAGGATATTGCGATAAAACACATAGAAAATAGGACACTGAGAAACGGAACCAAAGATTATAGTCTCTACGTGAGCCTTTGTCATATCATATGAAGTTTTAGACCTTGGAGTATGCATAGTTTAAAAAGGTCTGAAATATGATACATGTTACCCTGTCGTGCTAAAAGATCATTTTGAGTCCTAACATGTCACACACACGTGGCGAACATAATCAACTGTCCTCCTTTTGTCACGTCGTCCATTTTGCAATGGCGTACGCATTTTACACATTTGCAGCAATTACATCAATGACTGCATCGTCACACTAGTGTGCAGATTTCATTTGTTTGTCTTTTTGTAACCGTACCTTTAGGGTTTTTACATAACGTTAATGTGTTATCACATCCAATGGCAAAATAGTGCATTAGACTAGACCACTATCTGTCCCTGGCATACGATAGTTACGTATAGCGTTGATAGTAAAACGAGCATGTCTTGCACACAAAAAACGGAGTACATGTACATGTTTGATACCGCCTCATGGCGAAGCAAGTCTGCATTTTATATATACATGTAATCAAAGACAGGCCATCATGGCATGTGGATTGTAAGAACCGTGATAGAGTTAGTTTTTACTAACAAGCCATAATAACACTAATGCTGTCATCTACTATCCTACAAATAACATCGACGTCGAATTATATAGAAAAGAAAACTTGCTTTGGTAAAGCCTTTAACGAAATCTTTGCATCGTAACCACACAATGGGTTACTATTTACGGGGAATGAATACCCCTCCCCCAACAAAAGCTATAGGCTATAAGCTCTGCTTGACTACTTACTCTGTAAGCTAACCGTAAAGATACAACTATACTCGTACATGTACTGACATTTATGGCGCGGTCACGTTTGTCGTAGGTCGTCGTACGATTTTGATGTCGTAGTGTTTTCAGGCAGGTTGTGACAGAACCAAACGCCGACAAGGATCTGAGGCAGCCTCTTACGTAACAAGACAGCTGCATTTTTCAGGACACATGCAGGACTATACAAGAATGCCCTCATGAGTGCATGACGTATGTGACTTAACGTAATTACCGGTGCATTCATAGCGTGTCTTACAATGCTTACCTCTGTTCATGGTTCTCGTAGTTTCAGTCTTCCTAGGTTCACCGCCATGGTATGTGCGTGTGTGCGCAGTGGTTTTACCGTCTGTGCTACATACAACACCCTCTTCTGGGTCACCCCCGTTACTATGTACGGTGATATTCTACCCGCGCCGCCCCAGGCTACCTGAAACTATCCTGTACAGTCATTCCATCCCATTTTCTTTGTGTTGTACCGTGCGCGTGAACTGTATACGGTCGGCCCCCGGCCACCCTTTTGTATGGGTCAGCACTACTAAGGTTACCCGTCTCAATGTAGCAAACTTACCCTCCACGGAGACTTGTGTTTAGTTTAGATTCTTCAATCGGGAGAAAGAAAGGCTAGTATTTTTTCAAGTTGACCGGCACGTATTTAGAAACGACCTAGCCGAAACTCATACAAAGGACAGTCTGTTGGGAAAACTTGCCATTCACTGTGGACTTAGGGTAGATATGTATCTAGTTTGGGTAGAACGCGAGGCAAATAAGATTAAGTATGTTTACATGTAAACAAGGGGAAAGGCACCGTCAACTCGTCCGATTCACAATGTGCCGTCGCTATGAATCCAAAGAAAAAAGCACAAGTACTTCTAATAGGCTATTACATGGTACATAGATACGTAAATGATTGCTAAATTAATAAAGTGCATCTATTCTGATTTGTGTGCAGTTACAAATGTGTCCAGATGCTAAACGTTATATTTTTATACCATAACTAAAAACAAAACAAAAAAAACATGATATACAGTCGGTCTTAAAATGAGAACAATTGCTTTAACAATTTTTCTGAAAGGATTTTTCTAAAAGGCATAAGACCACACGCAACAGTGCATAGTCATAAATGTAATAGGTATGCGTGTGTTAATTTCTAAGCCTGCACATTTCGTGGGGCTTATTTTTTTTCCTTAAACACAGTGGGATAGTAGTGAGAAGAAAGCAATGGTTCAGGATAGGTCAAGATCTACCCTATAATATATAAAATTTGCTTGGTGATGACGAAAAGTGTTCTCAAGTGGAGACAGATACTGCTGTCCTTTGTTTCCTTTTTGTGGTTTCTAAAATATTGCTGGACTACATAATTGGGCCTTATAGATAGTCTATTTCACAATTATTTTATTCGGCAGGATTGTTTTTCATTGCCTTGTCTTGACACAAATACTTTTTTGTAACCTGTGATTTGAAGTCAAAACTTTCACAGAATAAAACAGTAGACAACTGACTTTAAATGTACGCACAAGTTTAATATCACATTAATAAGATAAATCATGCACAGAAATGTTCTTTTTTCCAAACTCACTATGCTTTATTCATGAACATGTACATTGAACAGAAAGTATCTTAAGTGGTTATCATATACACATAAAGGATCATCAGGTTTTTAGCTTTTTAAGTCTTTCTTCCAAAGCTACTGTAGTACAGGTTGGTCTGTTTGTGAAAGGTGTCCACTGTCCCTGTACGCTGGGGTTCTCGGTGTGCTGCATCTTACGTAGACGGACCAGCGGCAGTCCTGACCGCCAGACCAGCGACTGTACGTGCTGCTTTATCTCCTCCGCCGATTTCTTGTCGATGAAAACGGTGTGGATCTCGCCATTCACTGCAACAAACAAAGGTAAGACAAAAACATCATATCATGTTGCTGTTCAAAGGATATTTTGCCCACTAAATCATATTTTTCATATTTTACCTTGACTTCTGGCTTCCATTACAACAAAACATTCAGTTGAGAAGGTTTCATTTTTGTAAAGACCCCGAATAATTAAGTTAACACACAATACACAAAACAGAATTACTGTAAATTTTGAAATGTTTGCAGTGGTTTTTATTTGCAGTATATATGTTTCTATTCTTCTATTACATGTACTGTAGTACAGAATTATTTCAACCATAAAGTTAGAACACTGTGAAAACCTCCTTTCCCCTCCTAATAAGTTCCTGAAAAAATACATGGATTTACGGTACATGAATCATGTGACAGTGATTTCTGCATACTTACAATACTCTGCCACAAGTCGAGCGTGTATCTGTGGCTTGGGGGTGACATAGACCACAACTCCTGGGTTCGCTGCGGCAAAGTCTAGTAGGTGGTTCTCTACATAATCTCTGTGGAAACGTGTGTAGAAAAAGGTATCATATTTAGAACTCAGCTGCTATTTATTTCATTTGCTGTTCTTGTAAACAACTTGGGTAGTTCTTGTTACTGGCTAAAGAATAACTTATTGCTGAAATTTCATAAAAATTATGAATTTTACATATGGAATATTAAATGTACATGTAGTACCCAATATTGCCCAAAAAATTATGATTTTGAGGGGTCAAAGGTCAATAATTTTTACCAAGGTAGAAAATGAAAGATCAAAACTGTTCAACGATAATAAGAGAGATTTTTCATGTATCTATGGTGGTAAAGAACTGATCTGCGCCGGTATTAAATAAATATGAACGGTCTGGAAAACTCATATGCATGCCCCCCTCCCCACGACCTAAGATTTTAGTGTAACCTTTCCGCAACAGACCTGACTCCCCTACTTTGCCCGCTCGCCTTGCAGAATTTCAGCGTTATTCTCTGTAGCTGGCAGACATAACGACCGGTGCCGTTCTGTAGTACAGACTTGAGAAAGCCGCTGGTAACTGTACGGCCAGTTGCGCCAACTATCAGATTCGCCATGACTTCACATGCACCTCCCCGCGCTCCCGGTATGACCTTCTGCAATTTAAATAAAGGACTGTTTCATCTATATAGGGGTGATGGAATTTGAAACTCAAGTTTATTTCAGTAAAATACGTATATCTATCATAATTAACACCAAAAAGAATATAAAGTACTTTAATTAAATATATATAAGACGTATTTAGATATTTTAAGAGGTTTGTACCTTAAACTTGTTTAATTTCCTTTCCCTGGTTGTTATAAAATCCCTTCAAATTTGATGGTTTAGTCTAAATTTCCCATCATGCATTACGGGCGCGAGCTTTGTTTCCGAAGGCGGCCATTTTGGTGTTGTGTGAGGAAAAGGTGAGCGGATTTCTGAGTGTTGTCCTTTTTCTCGCCCAAGAAAAGCGGCTGTTTTTTTCGTAGCCATGCCGGGGAACGAGGACGGCGGCAGCAAGGGCCTCACCCCTCGGGTCGTGGACGAGCTGTGCGCGGTGACGTACGTGGAAGACTACCTCGACTGTATCGAGTCGCTACCAGACGACTTGCAACGGAACGTGTCCCAACTCAGAGAGATAGACGCCCAGTTTCAGGGTAAGTTACTACGACCGTTTTCCATATGTAGCTAAGTATTTTTTTAGCCCAAATATATGCCTCTTGCGTCTCCGCCCCTGCTACTGCTCGTGTAAATTACTTGTAACCAGGTTTGCGGAAATTCCTCGCATGCAAATTTGCGAAAATATATACTAGTAGTTCGCCGCCTTTTTTTTGAGTGAGTTGTTTTTGTAAGCAAATATCAGTACCCATACTACTTCTTTGTGTAGGAATGAGCAATACCGAACAAGCGAGTTAGCTAAACCATTATGTAATCCCTCGGTGACATACCAACGCTGTTTTGGTGGTAAGTACTCGTGGCAAAAACACACGTTGCCAAGTGAGGTTTAGGTACGGTAAACATGATATGATCACAGTAAAAAATCAAACCTTTATGAATCCACAAACACAGATATATCTGCACAAACACCTAAAGACTCGCTTGTATGCAAGACTAGAAGATAGCTTAAGCTAAGTTTTCTTACAGAAAGAAAGAAAGTGACCTCGAACGAGTTTTAGCTCACTGAAGAGCTAATCTCCCACTGGTCATAACAGAGAATACAGACGCTATATACAACATTTTACAGGTTCATTGTACCAGGGTAATACCCCTAGCTCTTTTCAACAAGCACAATGAACAGTGGACCACGGCTTAACATCCGGTCCTAAGTTCTGTGACCCTTTCCAGTAGCGTGCATGTCGGGTGAGCGACAACAGCCGGGATTCAAATTCCCAACCTCTTTAGTCCAGAAGCAGGGTCGCTAAACACTGGACTGTACGCATGCACAGGACATACCTAAAAGTGGTAAAAGAGTGCTAAGTTAGGTACTAATGATTTTTCATGTATTTTCTTTCTGTAGAAGTCATGAAGGAGATTGACGAAAGCCAGGAGCGTTACTTGAACGAGAGCGACCCCATCGTCCGGCGGCGCAAGCTCATCCAAATCCAGCGCGGGTTGGTCAAGAGCCAAGAGCTGGGTGACGAGAAGCTCCAGCTGGTCTCCGCCATGGTGGACATGGTGGAAAACCGGGCGCGCCAGCTGGACGAAGACCAGAGGAACCTGGACGCGGGCAAGGACACCGACAACCAACCAGAGATCATCAAGCCCGAGGTTCCTCCGGAGAGGAACAACAAACGGTCGCGACGGCAGCGCAGCCACGAGAAACGGGAA
The DNA here is from genome assembly GCA_013266295.2 of Branchiostoma floridae x Branchiostoma japonicum. Lineage (NCBI taxonomy): Eukaryota > Metazoa > Chordata > Leptocardii > Amphioxiformes > Branchiostomatidae > Branchiostoma > Branchiostoma floridae x Branchiostoma japonicum. The sequence continues at coordinate 2,811,302 of CM023837.1, forward strand.
GCACAGGACAAGGATATCCCCAGTGACAATCCCAAACCTGTCAAGAAGAAGAAGAGGTCGAAAGCGAAAGCGGAAAAGCAGCGCGAAGAGCGGGAGAGCTCGCCCTCCGAGCTAGCCATTGATCCAAACGAACCCAGATACTGTCTGTGTAACCAGGTGTCCTATGGAGAAATGATCGGCTGTGACAATGAAGAGTGCGAAATCGAGTGGTTCCACTTTGACTGTGTCGGACTTCACAACAAACCCAAGGGCAAGTGGTATTGCCCCAAGTGTCGCGGGGACAAAGCAACAGAGAGAGGCCCAGGTATCGACAAGAAAAGTCATGGACACGATACAGACGAGAAGAAAAAACGCGGCGGAAATAGGTAGTATGTCGCCTGACAGGAAAATATTATAGAAATGCAAATATGAATATATTACCTACAATTGGATGCACATTCAAAATACTATCACCTTTAACAAAGGTCTTCGAGTTACATCAGAGTTAGATTCAATGATGTACGTTCTTCCTAGTTCTTCAAATATTGCCATTGTTAACTTGACGTGTATTTGTCAGTTCGCTCCGAATTGCGATGTGATGGTATCACACATGGGTAGCCTATGTAAAATAATTCAAACTTTTCTACAGAAATTAAATCTCATATCAATTTATTTACAATTTGTCGTTTGTACAAGTTCATCTGTCATCTACTTAAACATTGCAAATAAATCATTACCATTATTCTTGACATACTGTACATAAGAAGTGTAAGGTATCCCCTATGTAGCATAGAATGCATGTGACATTGTCACAGTAGAAAAAAGACTGCCCGGACTGGGAAAAAAATACATGTATAAGCAAAGTCTTTTCTTAACTCAGTGTATTACTAGCCAAGGTTGTAATGCATAGGATAAGATTTATTAAGTAAAGGCTTTGTTTAGGAGTACTTGCAGTTGCATGTATCAATGTTAAATCTATGGCAGTTCATACACTATGACATGTAAACTATGCCCTCAGAATTGCATTTTAGTTTCTCAACCTTTCTAGTAGAGTTTTCTTTGGATTTGGACCTTCCTTGGTTTTCCATTTCTTAATTAAGAATTGTTGATAGCTATTTGGTAACATTAGGTCACCCACTGACTTCTGATTGCAGTTACCACTTGGTAGTTGTATGCTCTTGTAAAGAAATACATCTGTACATATTGTTGGAATATGTCTCATACTTGATACTTAACTGAGTTATTAAATTCTACAATAACAAAGTTGAACTGTTTACACAAAGTCCATTTAAGTGACATGTCTGGTCAGGTTGCTGTTGTTTGAGCAAGAGATGAAATGGATGAAAGTAAGTTTGTGGATAAACTAGGGCTGTTTGCTATTTAATTATCTGCAAGCACACTGCAGTGCATTCCCCGCATGAAAGACGGATGATCTTGACTTTTGGTGGCATCTGTGTGTGTTACCGGGCTTAACCTGATGAAGTTTGAACATAAGTGGATAGGGGGCGCCAGTGAGTGGGCTACAAAAGACCAAGGTAACTCAACATATATGATCCCAAAAGGCAAACATGGAATACATGAACGATATATAATAACAATCACTAATGCATGCAAACCCATGCCCATAGGCTAATTGCAAGTGACAAAATAACAACAAATCAACAGAGTGTACAAAAAACAAGGTATCTAATCTGCAATATTCTATATTCATTATTGTTGGGTCTGGTTTATTTCCATGTAGCTGGATTTGTGATTTTGATAGAAACCTTATATTTTGATGAGTTGGCACATTGGGAAAAGCTAGAGAAAAAAATTGCAGCAACTGCTTGGAATAATTGATTTAATAATGGTACCCACATACATAGGGAGTAGAACACACAAACTCGTGTATAGAAAGCTTTCTGTCCTGGTAATCGTGCTAATGCTAACCCTGGGAACGAGTTCGTGTCCTTGCCTGTCGAATGATGACCTCACATGGCACGATTTTTACGCCAGAGTCGACCTAACCTTGATGGCAGACTGTTTCCATGGCCTTTACAGGACAACATGCCCCCGGGCCGATGAAATTTTACCCCGTTGACTTAGCAACAGCGCAGCGTCAAACTCGGGAGCTGTGGTAAGATTTCCTTGCCCTCGGGCGCATGTTGGCCCTGGAAACAGCCTGGCCTCAAGGCTACCATTTACGTATTCCATACGGAAGTCGTGGGCGTGTATCCGGCACGGAAGCGTTTGACTTCCTCAAGGTCAATATCTGCAATAATGCAAGACGAAGAGATGTTTGTTTTACCCTTCCTCTGCGACCCTCAGTTCAATATTTCAAACCTAATATTAAAATATCTTAATTTTTGTATGTAATTTGTTTTCTCACCCTTGCAGGAAAGTAAATGATTTTGTCGGGAGTGTCTTTAATTACATTTACTAAAATAAATTTTGCAGCTTAACTTCTTTTTTTGCAGGCTTTGGATTTAAAACAGTCCCCGCTGTTCATATTGCTTGTGAACTTCAGGCCAACAGTACAAGCCCTTGTACACACTCCGGCTCTTTCCCTGGTGCTGAAATAGGTAAACCACTGTCATCTTTACCCTTTCTCATTCAAAAGTTTTGTTTCGAAACCAATGATACTTTTGCTGTCTTTGAGATAATCCACATGTCCTTAGGCTGGACCTACAAAACGACTATTGCACCAGTTCTTTCTTTGAAAACATTTTCCAAGCCCCTGTCTGCAAATACACATGTCTTGAAAGAGTACTACAAAGGTCCAGGCAATCTGGAGAGGAAAGAACTGGGGACTCTGACAGGAGGATAGGTCAAAGGTCCCTGAAAGGTCTTAGAAAAGGTTACTCATTACTGGTCAATTTCCTGCTATAAGAATGTCAGTTGACCGTATTGGTCGGGGTTACCGCCCCTTTCGTTGGCTGAAACAAGACGGGGTGCGCCAGGCCTCCATCCAGGTAAATTACCATGTAAATCACCATGTGGCTGTTACGAGACAGGGGTTCGCCAGGCCTCTGCCGGGGTGATTTGAAGTTAACGTCCTATCCGAGGGACATCCCTAACCAAAGCTAGATACTCATTTCCACCTGACTGAACTGAGAAAAGTTGTGTAAAGTGCCTTTCCCAAGGGCACAACATCGGGGCATGTTGGAGGATTCGAACCCAGGACCTATGGGTTCTGGGCCAGACACCCACACATTACGCTACACGATCCCACGATGCTAGTGGAAAAATGCACAGGATTAGCGAGAAATTCACAATAGGGAATGAATCAAGAAATTCACAATGACTTCTAACATTTATCAGTATAAGTATGACGAAACGCGCGTGAGGAAAATATGGAGTTGGTTCCAACAAATGTATCCCATGATGCTTTACGTAATCCCATCATCCATTGCGTTCTTACGTAAAGACCATACAGTGTCCGACAGAGTAAGGTACCCGAAATAATTGGAATCAGACCCAATCGAGTGAGCTGAGGCGTTCAGACAAAAACTAAGGTCATTTTTTTCACGGGTTGTGGACGGACGTAAGTTTTTCTTTTCATGAGCACGTGCACTGTACATGTCTCCTTCTGATGTTTTATCGTCTAATAACTGTCCAATGGAGCGCGTGAAACAGACTCAAAGGAGTACTTGAGCCAGAAGCAATTATAGATAATTTGCCTTTGAAACACTTTAATAAATAGGCTGAAAAAGCAAGAGTTTGAAGTCGTTTGAAGTCTGTGTATCAGCTGTGCTTTGATCAAGATATTTCTTACATAAAGACCTCGATTTGTTCCAGCTGAGATGACACATTCCTTGTTAGCTCTAGTCATTTGGGACTTCGTTTTAACCCGTGCTACACATTTTACGTAAAGTGTTTGGACAGTTGGCCCATAGAAAATAAAGCTGCCCAACACGTGGCAGAACTACATGTGGCGCACTCCATGTATTGAGGCCAATAGTAATATTCTAGATGATTCAATATACATTTAAGATAGATTTTTGTCAGTTGTCATATTTTGTGTGCAGGGCAAATTTGTAGCTGAGTTATCAACATCTAACTCAGGGGCTGTGGTAAGATTTCCTCAGATGCATGTTGGCCCTGTAAGCAGCCTGGCACCAAGGCTACCATTTACGTATAACGTGTAAGTTTGACATTGAAGCATCACATTGCGTACCGTGCCTGTCCTTGGTGCTGAATCATGTATCAGTATTACACACTGTGCCTGTCCTTGGTGCTGGATCATGTATCAGTACTACACCCTGTGTCTGTCCTTGGTGCTGGATCATGTATCAGTACTACACCCTGTGTCTGTCCTTGGTGCTGAATCATGTATCAGTACTACACACTGTGCCTGTCCTTGGTGCCGAATCATGTGTCAGTACTACACACTGTGTCTGTCCTTGGTGCTGAATCATGTATCAGTACTACACACTGTGCCTGTCCTTGGTGCTGAATCATGTATCAGTACTACACACTGTGCCTGTCCTTGGTGCTGGATCATATATCAGTACTACACACTGTACCTGTCCTTGGTGCTGAATCATGTATCAGTACTACACGCTGTGCCTGTCCTTGGTGCTGGATCATGTATCAGTACTACACACTGTGCCTGTCCTTGGTGCTGAATCATGTGTCAGTACTACACACTGTACCTGTCCTTGGTGCTAGATCATTAGTCCTTAGTTCTGAAGCTTGGCCATTTACGTATAACGTGTAAGTTTGACATTGAAGCATCACATAGCGTACTGATAAACACAAAGTTAAGGTTCGATTAAATTTCCGGTTTCCGGTTGGAAAAGTGATTCTTGTTCAATATTGCATTATTACAGCTAATATATCATATCAGTTTTACTTGATCTTTTGCATCTTGATTTCTCTGCTGTTAAGATGTATATAGCCCGATTGTTGTTACCTCCATGTTCGGAGGTTTAGTTTTCGGTGTCTTTTTGTGTGTTTGCTTGTGTTTCCGTAGTTATTATAGGCACATCGGAGACATTGACAGTACGTTAGGTCAAAGGTCCCAGGAAAGGTTATCTCATTTCCTTTCTTCAATTCCCTGCCATATGTGTGTCTGTTGCTTTATGGGAGCCAGTGGGACAGAATCAACAAGAAATTCACAATAATGAGTGAAAGAACCATTCACAAAAAGTGATTTCTTGCTGCTTCTGCGATTTTCACAAATCAAGTTGTATTCTCCCAGTTCATATACTGACAATTCATATTTCATATACATATATTTCAGAAGTGGGGAGCAGGGGTTGGGTCAACAGCGATAATGTAAGAAAACTTAAATCTTTGTGCCCTGTAAGAAAGAAAGATTGTGAGGTGAGGAAGTTAAAGCACAGACTGGGACACTGTGCTCTCTGCACATCTTACGCAATTTATTTTGCAAGGAACACCCCTGTCTGGGAAACCCTGACTGGGCTGTTCTCCAGCCGGTAATCTTTTAAAACCTGTGCAATAACACTTAGTCTAGTAGTAACAGATATATTGTGAAACCAGAATGTACATATTGATGGCTGATGCACAGCCCCCCTTTTTTTAACCTTGCGCTCTAGATCATTGTTGATCTGTTCTAAGGGGGCGACCGAGGTGTACGGTTTTTAATCCTTCATCTTGTTGTATTGTTTTAATGACGGTGTAATTGATTCAATAAGGATGATGTTGAACACACCGGAGGTTTGGGATCTCAGACTTCTTGTACTGATGTTAACGCAATGGGGCCGAATACGTACAAGAAAGATCTTCCTCGAATTCATTATTATCAAACACAAGTAAGATGATTAGATTTTTTGAGTCATTTGTTTTGGAAGCTCGCTGCTAGGCGACCTCTGCAATCTCCATGGAGACGGAATGTCTTTGGGGCAAAATCTGTGCGCCAGCCAGGAAATTGGTCGGCAAGTCGATTGAATCCCCCTCATGGCGTCTGATTGCTCATCAGCACGTTGTTATTATACTACACAAAGCACTGCGCTTATTCTGCAGCCTTTTAATTTGATTCTTTTCTTTTTCTTTCCGCTCAGAATTACAGACTAAATGTCGACAGGAAAAAAGCACAGTTCCTGCCATGGATGTCCGGTCGTTTTCTGACGACATCATATTTAAAATTCCTTTGTAAATTTTAGGATGAAACATCCAGAAGAAAGAGCAGAGCCGCTGGCATGAATGTCAGTTTGTGTGGAGCATAATATCATTTTTTTTTATAGCTTTGTAGCTTTCCTTGGTCGCTTTTGGCGATGAAAACACCAGGGGAGAGAGCCGAGCCAATAGGTAGCACGTTAGTTTGTTCCGTGACGCCATCATGTCTATTTCATGTCTTTTCTTCGTTTGAAGATTTGAACACGCACAAAGGAATACGTCCGTGGCAAGGACAGCAGGTTGTTTGGCAGCCTGATCATGAAAAGAAGCAGCGAGTGAATGTCCGATCGCCGAAGGGCCTAAACAAAAGTGATTTCTTTGTCACTTGGCTCTTCAAAAAACAGTTCGAAACGTCCCGACGTTTTGATAACCCCAAGCAAGGTCGTACTAGCTAGGAAACAGCATATGATCTTCTTACGTATCAAATACTAGTAGCCTATTCTCTTTTCTTTATGAAAAAAATTAAAAATGAGACAAGCTAGAACACATCACAGTTAAAGATGTTCACACACAGTGATAATTAATATGTTTTTCTGGTATCGATTCATAGAGCCCCCCTCCCCCTTACGGTCAAGGCAGACGACGTTCAAATTGTCTCCCTTTTGAGCTAGTCTCCGTTACAAACCTGCTGGACATTTGTTTCAACTTCCCACATGTTCCCCCGGATTTTTGGTTGCTTGCTGATATCTCATTGACAGGAATTAGGCCCCAGCATGCCATCTGAACCCGGGAGCTACCAGAAGACTGTGTCTAATTGGAACAAAAATGTCTGGCGGGGTTTTTAAGGCTACTTTTGAACGTTGTGTAGATTTCATCGCTTGAACAAATGACTGAACACACAAAGCATGGCAACCAAACAATAAGTTCTTTATTTTTGTTAATTCACATCTTCTTTGGCGTTGGAAGACTTGGTAGTTTAAGCAAGTGGTAATTCGAGCCCTTCTTCCCTTCCTCTGGCATCTTCTTCTTTTCCCTTTATTGACCTCTGTCATCCTTCAAACCGTAACACATGACTATAGTTCCGCCTTCAAATGGCGCATCCGCCATCTTTCTCCAGCCTCTGAAAATGTCGACGTTGAATCGCCTTGGGCATTCTGTAGTATCTTAATAAAATGATAGTAGACAGTCTACTCACGTTCAACTTATGACTGAAATAAGGAACAATAAATGAATTACAATTGGAGAATATTTTGCCCCTAGTACGCGTGTCATGGCAAAACTATGACCGTATTTTGCTTGATCATGACATAGCCTCAATACCACTGAACCATGCACAGTCAGGGTTGTGCACTGCCCGTGTTTTGATATAATAACCACCGTTGCCCCGGCGGAGCCAATGTTGTTTAGATAAACCCAGCAGGAGAAGAAGGAGAATAATCAGGAAAGACTGTTGCTATGGAGCTACAGACTAATCTCAACACCGGTGCGCCCACATCAAATTATGCTCGGAATGTCATAAACATGATGTCAGTCTACCCACCTCCCGCCGCGGCGGGGGTTTCATTATAACACCGTGTAAAAGGGCAATGACCTGCCCGGAGATGGTTGGGGTGAACACAGGTCGGTTAGGTACGGCGTAGTGTCATTTGGGACGAAATATGGGGTTAAATAGTGGAGATATTATCAATTAACCCATGTAAAAATGATCCTTTTACTACCTGGAACCTGAATGAACCGGTTTATTTGTCCATAACTCGCACGGTTTGGCTGAAGAAAACGCAATAATGGTTTTGTGTATGTAGTATACCTTAGACGGTATGTGTCCTTGCTGCTGAATCATGTGTCAGTACTACACACTGTGTCTGTCCTTGGTGCTGAATCATGTATCAGTACTACATACTGTGTCTGTTCTTGGTGCTGAATCATGTGTCAGTACTACACACTGTGCCTTTCGTTGGTGTTAAACCATCATGCCTTAGTCCTGAAGCTTGGCTTACATAAGTGTAACTCTACAGCTAGCTAAATGCCACTCCTCTGGCAAATAATTCACGTATCAGTACCACATACTGTCCCTGTGTTTGGTGCTAAACCAGTCATCCTTAGCTATAGCCCTCAAGCTTGGCTTACATAAGTGTAACTCTACAGCTAGCTAAATGCCACTCCTCTGGCAAATAATACAGCCTATTCGGCCAATTATTACTATATTTCCATGTGTTGCAAAAGCAAAGTTGTTTTGATTCAAAACTGTTCGTGCCGGCTTCAGCGAATCAAAGAGGTTATATTCCTTTTCTGAGCGAATGAACTACCATCGTCCTGGTTTAGGAAGTCCGAGGTTGAATTTTAGAGAGGTAGAGGACATTTCTTGTATCTCCTAATCACCAAATATGTACAGTACCCCGTCCCCTCCAATCGGTTTAACCAACTGTTTGCGTTTGATGTGTTCTTGGAAACCTTTTGTGCGCGCAAGCCATAATTACATTAAACATGACAGGCGTGTTTTGAATTAAGTTCCGGAGTAAGGATGTACTCTCTAACGTTATAATGATACGCCCTATCCAATTTCCAGGCAGAGTCTCTGCTGTGTTTTACTCGTGTTGTTTTCACGCATTTTCTTATCTTTTAGCGGCCATAGGACAGAAGCGAAAAGATGACAACGTGGACCACTAGAAAAGGATAAAAAAACCTTAAAAACAAGTAAAAGTGAGTTTAAACGTACATCTGCTTGGAGAATACACATCATCACCTCTGCAATAAATGTTCTTCTGTATTCTTCGTGCACGTATCTGTTTATCAAATGGTTTTTTCAAATGGATTTTCGAAGTCAATTTTCTGGTCATTCTTTTAATGTAGTGAGTTAAATCAACTCTATCCCATAGCATCCTAATATCTGTGAGGCGAAAATGCGATGTCACTGACGGGAAACGGTTGCTTGTTTCGTATCGCAGGCTGGTTCTAGCTATTTATGAGTGGTATCAAAAAATAAAGGCACTCCTCACGTAGCTTGTTTTGGGGGCTATTTCAATTAACACTTCACGTTTGAAATGATGACGAAAATGTGCTAAGAAATGGAAGTAAATGTCAATATCAGACAGATTTCATCATCTCAGAATATTTTTTGCTTTGCCGCCCTGAAATTGCATTGGATGCCTTTAAGGGTTTGGGAACCAGCTTGCGGACTTATCTTCACAATGACACTTGAGTGAAATTGGGTATGCGTCTGTGCTTCATCTCAGTGATTACTCACTTTGGCTTGTTCACGCGTGCATGGATCTAGAGCACGTTTTTCACGTATACATGTGTGGATTATTTTTACACCCCAATTATCATGTGTATGCTAATTTATGATTCATCTACGATTTACCCACCTATGTTTACCTGTAATTTGATTTATGTTATTATTTGTTATTTATTATTTGTATTTTTGTGGGTTCCCATGGTAACCAGTCTATATACTGAAGCGACAACCCACTTTTTCCCAAGACGAATAAATAAATAAATAAATGAATAAATAGGATCACCAACCACCGCTACCAATTGCAAGTCACATACTATACTCCCAAAATGTTGCTGCATTCATAATAATTTTGCGTGTTTGGTCTCCAGGCAACAGCGATTATCAGTGAAGGGCTGTCAATAATAATGTTATAGATGGATATTATGTTACGTAGTTCATAGGTTTGTCCGCAAAGCCATGAAGTCAGTCTGATAATCTTTATATCTTTTTTTGCGTCAGGTTTTTGTTCAGGTTTGCTCAGTGTGCGCTGAAATCCTCCCCGAAACAATTTCAGGAGAAATGCTAGAAGCGTCAGTGGCCCGCACGGCTGGCAGGCTGTGACGCATGTAGCCCATTAAACCCGCCGACCAGGAAATTACATGGACTAGACGTGACGTCAAGGGCGCGAAACTAGGTGAGGCGGTCCGGCGCACTGACGTCCAACCGCCGTCGTATCACCGACCGTCAGATTTGCAATCGTGTCTTTTTCATGGTAATTTGAACGGTTGGATTATGTTTGCGGTCGTCACGAAGGCCCATCGTAGCAACCGACCGTACACAACAGCGTCTCAGCTGCGCGCCGAGCTGGTATAATAGGATAAAGGACGCCGCAGCATCTACAAGCAGAAAACAACAAGGAGCGCACCGTGGGCGCTGGATTGCATTTTCTCAGCTGACCCAGGCGGAGATTTCATATCGTACGCTGAGTTCTTACCCTGCGGACACTTGCTGTACAGGAGATAGAACAGTCGTCGGCGTCAGCGCGCGTTCAGGCCGCCTTTCACATCGCACGTCTGCGTACCGTAGCGGCGGGGTACCGTCATGGGAAGCACCGCATCGTCCGCGGCCACAGCCGCCACGAAGATAAGCGTCAAGCCCGCTCGAACCACAAGGAGCGCCGGCGGCAACTGCGACAATCATCGGCAGACTCGGAGGATTCGCAAACCCGACCAGATTTTGGAGGAAAACGTGCGACTTCGGAAAAAGATACTGAAACTAGAGGAGGAACTGACGAATAACAAGCTCAACGACGAGAACGTAAGTCTGAGAAGAAGCAACGAAGAGTTGGTGAAGGAGGTACAGCAGCTGAAGGGCCTCCTGATGGTGGTGGACGGCAGCCCGACTCTCTGTGTCCGCTCCACCTTCAGCGTCAACAGCGCCCTAAGCGCCCAGTCGGACCCGTCCGACGATAGACTCCCTGAAGGAAGACGGAGCTGGACTCACCAATTCCCACCCGACGATTCCACACAAGATCGTCCCAACAGCTCAAGCCCGAGACAAAGACTTCTGTCCGAATCACGGACAAACAGACTAAGCAAGCTGAGATCGCTACCCATCCAAGATGGCCACGGACTCTTCCCCGTAAGCGACATAGAAGCGTACGGAAAAGGTCTCGCTTTGACGCGGACTCCCGAGAGCAGAGAAAAAACACTCGAAAACATCAGGTCCTACAGGGCGGGGAAAAAGGCAACGAAATCCGGAGACGAACAGGCTGAGGAAAATGGACAATGAATGGACTCAGTTTGAAACTGTGATCAAATGTGTATATATATTGTATATATATTTCTATCTACTCAAGAAGCCATCTGTTGAAAATAAGGTAAGATGCTAGCATATCGTTTGTATGACTTTTGGAAAGAATTGTGATTTCTGATTGAGCCATACAACAGTCTGTGTTGTTTACTAAAGAAAGAAGACTCTAGATATGCTTCCTTTTGATAATGTCTAAGCAATAAAAGAAATGCACCGGTAATTATATGTATCGGAGGGAAAAGGAGGAAATAAACGAACACAAGAAAAAGGAGGAAAGAAAGGAACACAGCATCTTTGTTATTCTGATTTTCTAATCGTTTCACTCTGCAATAGAGGATTATGAGATCGTTGCTTGTTGTAAATACAGTTTTGTGCAGTCGATTCTACAGTATTTGAAGAAAAATAATACATAATGGCGCGTCAGATGTCCGAAAGTACGAATCAAAACAGAAAGGAAAAAAAGGACCTTTTTTACTTGTATCAGTGTTAAGGAAGTTAATATATGCGTTATATCTCTTTGCTAGTAGCTACATGTTAGTACGTTAAGCCAACAGTAAAATCCGTATCTGCAAAAGTACACCAAGATCGTGTACACATATACGCTATGATGATTACGTTTTTATCTGTTTCCACGATATTTGGAATCATTGAAAGGTGCAAAAAATGGTTTTAAAGTGACAGCGAATTTCTACCTACAGGTTGCATATCACAAATAAAGAGTACGGAATATACAACTAGCTTGTGTTTTCCTTATGTGTTTTGTGTACTTTTATATCATCATAACCAAAAACACACGCATGTATGTCGGTTTCAGTTTACATATCATCAAAATGGGTCCACAGATGCTTCCGTTGTTTTTTTCAAAATCACCTTCACCCTGTCTCATCCTCATCCTATTCAAATTAGAGATGAAAATCTGATTTCACTATGATTCAGGCGCTATGACGTCACAAGATCACATTATGCCTGAGAGTAGGCGATTTTTTTACCGCTAATACCATACTGCGTTTGACATAATCATATGATGTAGGCAGATTTCCGGGATTGGGAGACTTAGAACTGGCGTAGCTGCGTCATTCTGAGCGGAATTATCCAGATTTTCGGTAAAACCTAGTACTGAGTGAATATTACGTGTAGGAGGGGGCGGGGGATCAAAGCTAAATCACTCTTGAACATAAACAGCTGTTATTAATGAGCGCCACTGTGACGATAACTACTCACTGGAGAGTCGAGTGACGTCTTTAATTGGCGGAGTTCGCTTGTTCGTTTGAATTGGGAAGCACCCGTATACCGCTCATCAAAGACGCACATGCGTCAGAAAGGTGACGAATAATAATTAAATGTGAATTTTTAAGAAGAAAGACTTACACGTATGCACGTATTGCACGTATGAAGTTGCACGTATGCACGTATATGAAGAACGGAGTATGATACAACTTCAAAAATATGAACTGGACTCTCCTTAGATATTGATATATAAAAGTCTTTTGTGCCACTTGTATTGTTGTACAAAGCTACCGGTATAGCGCCTTAACTACCTGTCTAAGGAAAATTATGTAAATAGAGCATACAACACGGTGTATTCCGTATTGCCCGAGGTATCATTTCCGTGCACTACACGTGTCTGTGCAAACATGTCTGTCCTTGGTGCTGAACGCCATCTGGAGGTCTGACTACGAATTACATGGGATTAAAATGGCTGATTACGCTTCAGGTAAAAGGTCATATAGATATTTTTACGGCTCCCTACTTCAGGAAAATTCGTTCATTTACGTGTTAGACAACTTTGATATAATTGAACTTAAAGTTTTTGTTGTTTTGAAACACAAAATGTAAAGATTTACTTTGCAAAAGCCTTCCCTTCGAAAAATCGAATTCGGTCATACGCTTTGGGGGAAGAAACATATAACTTCCCTGCCCCGAGATGGCTAACTATGGTAAAGTTTCATTGGTGGCCTGTGTATGTAGGGCCTGGAAACAATGTGACATACAGGCTGATTTAAGTCAACTGTATGTAGTTTTTTTCGTCGTTCCCAATTGTACAATTTAAGCTTAATTGACTATTACACGTTATCTGTCTGTTTGATGTCTGTTTCAGCATTTGCGATACCGCCATTTTCAAAATTAAACCTTCTTGTTAACTCTCTCGCATCAGATGTTAGGTCTCTGGAAGGAATAATCCATAGATTCAAATTAATATGACCTCCACGTGTTACAAACTGATTATATTGATGTGTAATTTGAAACGTTTTAAGATATAAATATCACAATGACAAACACGGACACAAAAAGATGTTGAACACCAGAGTCATAAATTTTATTCTAGCTAATTATATATGCAATGCGTTCACTTTTCTACCTTAATGCCCCTTTCAGTTATATATTATGTATCTTTATGAATGGATAGTTATATGCAGATAGTCATAGAGACATGCATAAAGTTAAAGTTTATGTGTAAATAGCTATGTGAAATTACTAGGTATAGGTCCCCGTTATATGATCTCACAATAATTTCCTTGTAAGTTGCTCCCTTGATGATTTAACAAAATGGAAAAAAATCGTTTGTCCTTAATGAAAGAAATGAAAACAGTGATTTGCCAATAAAAACAACTTGAAAACAAAGGTACTAACATTGTCAGGAAAACGCTTCTGAAGTTATCAAGAACATAATCAGTGATTCACTGAATTCAGAAATAGATTCTACATTTCATTAATCAATCTATCTAGTGTACATCAATACACAAAGTATAATGTTACCTGTCTTTTGAGATATTTCGGCTCAATGGGCTTTATATATGTTTAACAACATATTAAAAAATCTATAACAAAAAGTCTTCCAATAAAATAAATAATCAAAACAACTTGAAGAGTAATGTTGACTTCAGATTTCATTGAGATTAAAAAAAACTAAAACATAAATTTAAAGGAATGAATAGTGTATGCTTTTCATTGTTGATCATACTCACATACTGTAACCACCACGATGGAACACCAAAATCAAACAACATTATAATGGAAACCAGTATGGCCAAAACTTAAATTCTTTGCGTAACACAAAGCTAATGATATAGTACGTGCTGTAGTAATATCCAAACACCACATTTTGTTTGTTTTGCCACCAGGCTGCTGTGCTGTACGATAGACAGTATCTACTTGTCCTCCATCTCCTTGGTGCACCAGTACAGGGCACTCAGACGGGGCACCTCCAGCTGGCCGCCATTTTGTTCCACCGCCGGGTTGGCAGCCAGCAGTTGGCGCATGCTCTCTGCACACTCCTCCCTGACCTCTGGCTCCCTGGCGGTGGCGCTGAAGGTCATGAAAAGTTGTACCACAGACTCGACGTCAGGCTGAAAAACATGAACATCACTGTCATGTTCATGAGCGGAGGTCATCTTTATAAGGGAACACCTACCATCACTGAACAGAGACGGGGGGCGATACAGACTTCCTGACACTTTTCACCAATCCGACTGAACTTAACATAAAAGAGATGTAATTTTAGTCGATTTATTTATAAAGGTACAAAAAACAGCATTTTGCTCTTTACATCTTCACATTCAGTTTTCTACAGCTGGCTTGGAGTCAAGAGGGAATAGTAGCATGGCAAACACATTGTCCATGAATCCATAGACATGCTCACCTCAATTCAACCCTCTATCTTGCGCCAAACTGTGAGAGACAGTGCGAAAGCCTTTTTGCAGCCTCGAAGAAACTGCAAAACCATTTTCGCAGCCTCTGCACGACAGTTGTACTCACCAACATTTTCATTTATTTATTTTTTTTATTTTTATTTATTCACATATGTTTAATGAGTATTGGGCAGGAAGCACAGTTGCTTATGTGACGCCTTCTACTCAAAAACACAAGTATAAAAACAAGAGTAAAACATAATGACAAGATACATACATAATTACAAAGTGGGTAAAGGAGAATGAGTACAAACAAGACGAGTTGGTGATCTATCAATTACGAGAATCTACCTGTACAGTAAATAAAGGTTTGAACTATGTCAAAGATATTACAGTTTTGTGAATGTGAGAGTGACGTGGACCCTCGTAGTAGTAAAAAACATAAGGTGCTGTCATTGAAATGCTGTAGCTCTACTATACTCACCAACATGTCCTGTTTCTCCCACGGCATGACGTGCTCCTGTAGCGGGGTGAAGAGCGGCGCCTCCTGGAAACACTTCTGCCAGCTGGTGTCCTGCAGCGTGTTGATGAAGTACTCCGGACATCCGGGGTACTTGAACTTCCGGATCACCTCAAACACCGTGTGGACGAGCGGAGAAGCTTCGTCGTCCACGGAAAACAGGATTCCTTTTGGTTGAGAAAAATATACATGGAATTAGATGGCTGAGGATGGCAGCTTCAAGCAAAACAACAGCTGGTCGACATAGTGCTAAGACGAAGAGACTCCCATAGCCCAGTCCCACAACTGGACCAACACATCAACAAAATTTATCTGGCGCAGTCATCGAGTGCCCTGTGAAAAGCCTCTCAGTCAGTTTATGAATAGATATGATGTACAAGATAATAATCTAAGGTCATCAAGATGGATTAATAACTTATAAGTTCACATAGCATATTATCATTTGCATCCATATCGTGTCAATGTCTCAAAACTCATAGATGACACTGGAACAGCACGTGTTTGCTGCCACTGACACTGGAACAGCACGTGTATGCTGCCACTGACACTGGAACAGCACGTGTTTGCTGCCACTGAAAAAAGCCCAATAAGACAGCAGTAGTTTCTGTTACAGTTAGGCCACACTGACATGGTTTTATGGATGTCAAGAAAAGGAAATTATGTATATTTTTCATGGACTATTTTTCCTTTTTTTTTCGCGCTCGCATCAGTTTTGGGGTGTCCCAACGATATACATCCATAACATCAAGTCAGTGTGGCTTATGCACAGTGCAGAACACCCTGTCTTTTGGCGTTACCCATATCCTTCGAATATGCAGCGCACAGATGCCACTGATATGGTGACCATCTCCTCACGCTCTCTGGCGCCCCTCGCCAGCATTACAGACGGACTGACTCTCTTGTCCAGTCTGTAAATTTGAAAGGAGGAGAGAAAAGAGCAAAACGGGGGATGGAAATGTGTCGTAGTACCAAACTTCCCGCCCGGCACAAGGATGCGGTTCACCTCACGGAGGGCTGTAACGTTTGCGATGAAGTGGAAACTCTGGGACGAGATCACAGCCTACAGGAGAAGAAATATAAAGAAAAAAAACGTTCGTTTGAGTGAGTGAGTGAGTGAGTGAGGGATCATGAGTAGATACTTGATCAAGTATGACAAAGTTGACATGCAGCAAATATAAAAAGCAGAGATTGCAACAAAGGCAACAGAATTTTAGTTATAGCCTTAAGATGCATTTATGAGATCTTTCGAAAAGAACCCTGAAAGAAAGACAACTGTATGTGGATGTTCTCTTTGGGAAATGAAAGCCTCATTTTTTTTCTCCAGAAATTGTAACATTACAATACGAAGTGTGCACTAGGCAGCAAGTATGCTGATAGCTTGCACACCTAACACATAATACTCATTTACGCTTGAGTGAAGTGAGGAAAGTCGTGTAATGTGCCTTTCCCAAGGGCACAAGGTCGGTGGCATGTCAGGACTCGAACCCGGGACCTCTTGGTTCCGAGTCGAGTACTCTGTCGTTGCGCCACACGACCCCACTGCCTCATTGATCCCATGTTCACCATTAGAAGTGATATATTTTGATTAGAAGGCATGTATTTGTTAGTGAGCAAGTGGCAATGATGTGTTCACACGAAATATGATACACATGTACAATTACAGATCAAAATCTAAAATCCAAATGTATATAACGGGGCGTCATGTGCAAATATAAAGAAAAGTCGCAAGAACGTTATGATATGTGCACAGCAAACAATGACGTCACTAATTTCGCGGAAAGCATCAAAGCGCACCTGAACATGAATGTCACCAAAACATCATAATGCTGAAAATCAATGTTTTTTTAAAAATGTTTTAAATGTAAGAAACACGTCAACGTCAAAGAAGACGCATTGTAAATACAGTTCCCAAAACAGTGCATGTGTACTTGTAGATATGTAAATACGTTTGGGAACGCATCTATAGCAGCGACACCTATGCTGCAGTGCAATGTGAACCAGTCAGAATTGCCCTGAGGAAGGTGACAGACGGTCACCGAAACGTCGGCTGAATAAAACACTTGGTTGTGTAGAAAGAGTCTCTTTATTCAGTCAAAGAAGACTGCAGATTGCGTAGGACTTGTGGCGTTCTCACCTTGACAGAGTTGTCGGGAAGAGGAATGGACTCACAAGGGCTGACGAAAGTGTCTACCCCTGGCACCACAGCCTTCAACTGTTCCAGCATCCCGGCCACAGGGTCCAGTGCGGCGATACGGGCCTCCTGCCAGAGATCGTTAAGTTCAAATTTCTTTTGATTCAACCAATCCTGTACTTCAACAACGGTACTTAGACCAGTTTGCAACATACAAAACCCATCCTCCCATTGGCAGGGCCACCACACTCATTCTTCGGCACTGGAATGAGTGTGGTGGCCCTGCCAATGGGAGGATGACAAAACCTAGCACACAACGGCCTGGCAAAGATGTGTTGGTCAGGAAATATTATACAACCGTTAAGGCCGTTAAGTGTTGCATGTGCAAAAAAAAAAAAAAAAAAAAAAAAAACCACGACAGAAAAACAGGCTATCAATATAGAAATTTACGACGCCGCACACTAAATATATAAATAGCCGACGCCATGCTGGTGGGTTGGAAGACCCAAGATGGCGACAGTTCATTTGACTTTGACTTTATTTGGATCCACGTTTACCTTGACATACAGCTATTCTTCCAGTGGTCCTTTACATTCAGAAACATAATACATCAATAAAAAGGGCAACCCATACATGTAACACATGATAACAACATAGACAATCATACAAGTACAATTTATGGTTTACTTTTAAAAAAATTATTCATTCATTCTATACCTGGTCATGAGCATGAGCATGAGCTTTTTAAAGAGTGCATGCGCATGAACATACCTCCCCCAGTATATCCTTGATAACACTGGTACACTTCCCTGTGCCGGCGCCAACGTCTAGCACGGTGTAGGTGAAGGGAGGACTCTGGTCGCACAGATCGTTGTCCAGGACACCTAGCTGCTGGAGGAGGTACTGCACTGCCGCGCGGTCATGTGACGGCCGGACTTTCTCGTAAGTGCGGTTCTACAGAGGATTAAAAAAAAACCTTCATAAGATAACGGCCTGACTCATATACGATCCAAGAGCAGAGAGAGCTAGGACTCACTCACTCACTCAGTCCTCTTGCACGGGTGCGTCGAGCCGACCAGTTCTACCCAGAGTTCTACCAGTGCCCTCCATCTCGGTCGATTATTGCCGAGGCTTTGTGCTTGGTCTGTGGTAATGCTGCCCATCGCCAGGTCCCTGGCAAGGATGTCAAGCCAGCGGGTACGGGGAGCCCCCCTCGGTCTCTTCCAGCCGGCAGACTGGGCGTTAAAGTTCAGGATAGCCCAAGTAGGATGGTCAGGCGGAAGCCTGAGAACATGTCCGTACCATCGCACTCTGCGCATAGCTGCCAGTCGGGAGGCAGGGGGCTGCTGAGTCCTTTCCCTAAGCTCGACGTTGGACAGGTGGTCAAACCAGCGAGCCCCGAGAATCCTCCTGAGACATCTGCTATCAAAGAGAGCTACGAGGGTCTGTACAAATTACCTCCGCAGAGGTACAATTGTATCCGCGGAGATATATCCTCGGGGATAATTCCGCAAATGTATATCTCCTCGGAGGTAATTCTCATGACCACCATTGATATCAGCTTTTCTTTAGAGTAAATGTTTCTGTATTTTCTCTTGATAACTCACCGTAGTTTTCCACATTTCTCTAGCGGCGTCCTTGTGGATTTCTGCCGTCATACTCATGGTGTCGCCTTTCTCCTTGTCCTTGTTATGTTCTTCGTAAAAACTTAGAAAGAAGAAAACAACAAAATGAAAATAAAGCAATCTAGCTCATCAGAACCCCCCTCCCACCGAATGTCAATTTGTACAAGTTTAGTATTTATGATAAATTGGTTCAGATGCATGGTTTAAAAATTGTTCCGGACAGGCCATGTTACACCATAGGAGCCGTTAGGGGGCGGCTTCCATTCCACATGTCACAGTGACTGTTTCTCTCAAGTCGTATTCGTAAGCACGAAGCACGAAGCACTGATCTGAAGCACGATAACCAACTCTTTTGTTACAGGTATAATGGGTGGTGTGAATCATTCCTAATGATAGCACAGGTTTGGCTGTCGTGGAACAGTAAACAGAAATTAGATGTACTACGTCAGGAGATGCCTGCGTACATTCTTTTCCCTACATTTACATAACAGAAACCTGTCATGGAGCTTTAAGCATATAGGCCAACGCAAAAAAATTGTCGTGAAGTATTGTTAAATGAATGAGTGAATCTTTGTTGTAGCTTCTTGCTGCAGTCTTTGTGTACTTGTTTTGGACATTTTTTAGACAAGGGATTTTATAAGAGAGAACAGTGTTACATGACGGGGTACATTTGGCGTTACCCGGTGCTATCTTACCTGGGTACCAGACTCCTGCGGACGGCTAACTGTAGCTTTTAGGCCGGCCCTACTCAACTTTACCCTTGTCGATTTTTTTTTTTCGCCCGCAGGTAAAACCCCGGGGCCCGTAGCGATAGGGTCTGGTACCAGGTATAAAGGTGCTATCCGGTGATGAGCACCGTTGCACCCGAGATGAGCAGGCGGGCGAGGTCGTCAGACCGGCCCGCCAAACCAACCCCCGTGCCACCCGCTCTCATAATGACCCCTGGCTTACTAATACACAACAGAAACTATACAATTGTGACGACATCCTACTAACCTATTTTGTGAAAGATTATGATTGGTAGAAGTAAAATCCGCCATTGCTGTTAGAAAAAAAATGCCCACGTATAAAGTCCTGGATAAAACTAGGCTACAACAAGCCGTATAAACAAACGGGACGGTGCGAATAGACAGAGGCGATTTTTTATGTATGGAAGGTAAAACAGAACAGTGTGCCGTACAGATAGATTTGAGGTGGTAAGACTGAAAGATTTTGTACCTGCAGAACTCCTGGCTTGCCTCAGTGATGGAGTGGTGCGGAATGCGGACTAACTAGAAGAGACACAAATAGATGTTCAGGCCTGTTGTTATGCAAATTAGTTAGTAATTAGTAATTAGTTTATGGCAGCCATTTTTCTTGCATGGCCGGCCCAGGTCACGACAGTGGAAAACCACGCATGGTCTTTGAAAACAACCTGAAATATTGAATAAATATAGCGTGTGTCCTTACTGAGGAGTATCGCACAGTTGCAGAGATCGGAAAAAAATTCAACATGATGTGCATTATTATCGACAAGCGTTACAGCTGTTTCACCAACCTTATTGTTTTGCTATTTTTACTTCACGGTATTATCCAGGAGGTATTATACTAGCTAATAAGCAAGCCCGTCTTCTCCGACCTAGGGACAGTTCTTTGACGAAGTAACAACCTACTTTCGACTTCCTTTTATAACTCCATGTTTCGACGAAATGACAGTGCGCAAAAATTCCTAATATCAACTAGCCTCTACCAGGCTTGAGGGCGTGGCTGGAAATAGTAGAAATTGGCCAAATAGAGAGAGATAACACGCCGAGGGAGTTAGTCAGCCAGTTTATCAACAACAACATCAGACTAGAAATCAGACTGAACTGCACCAGTGGAAAATTCCATCACGGTCTGTACACCACACCACACCACACCCATTATACACCGTGATGCACCCAGGGGTATTAGATACGTAGGTGCGGCTTAACTAGCCTCCTTTGGTTCCACCGGAGGGTATACAGGGTTGGCAGCAAAATCTCTAACGCGTGCGATCTTGTGATCAGAAAATCGTAGAACTTGCAAACAAGCACCCCTCCCCCCAAAAAAATGCCGACCGCACCGGGGAAAAAATCAGCCCTCCCCTCCTCCCCCGTGGAAAACGCCTGCAAAGGAGGCTACGGCTTAACACTCTGTACGTAGAATAATTTTATTCATACATGCATTTAGTTTTGTTCGTAGTCATAGTTGACCATACAAAAGTCTCTGTACTTTTTGTCGAGTCAATAAAGAATTATCTATTTAACATGCCAGCACACCTTGCTAAGGTCACTAGAACTGACCTGAGACCACGATAGGATCTCTTTGTTGTCGGGTTCACCAGCTTTTTCTCTGATTTGAAAAGCAAAAAGCTCACATGGACTAGCTGTGATATGAATCAACCCCCAAAAGCTAAAGTTATGAAGATAGTTATTTTCTCCTATTTATCCGGAAAATTGATATTAAAGTTTTAGACTCATTGTTTGAAATATTAACCAGACTTTGTGGTTTCTATGGTAGTATATGGTCTATCACAGGATGTATTTTTAT
Organism: Branchiostoma floridae x Branchiostoma japonicum; assembly: GCA_013266295.2. Taxonomy (NCBI): domain Eukaryota; kingdom Metazoa; phylum Chordata; class Leptocardii; order Amphioxiformes; family Branchiostomatidae; genus Branchiostoma; species Branchiostoma floridae x Branchiostoma japonicum. The sequence goes on from CM023837.1 coordinate 2,832,822, forward strand.
TTTTTATTTGGCTCATCCCTTCTTAAGTTTCCTACAAAAAAAATCATAGACGTTAAATTGGTGTCACATATACAATCAGGTGTGAATCCACCTGTTTGGTATGTTCAGGACTCAGGAACGTCCCACAAACATTAATTACGCATGTATCTGTGATATTGCCATAAACTTGACCGAAATTTCACTATCATATAGAAGAAGTAGTTAATGTTAAGTAGTCAAAAGTCAGTGGTCGGTTCCTTATCCCCAATGTGCCCAAAATACTGGGTTTAACTATATGTAACTGTTACAGTACATGTGTGGAACGAAACTATACTGCGTTACGAGCTAGAGGGACCATCTTAAGGTTTAAGTTGTACCAAGTACAACAACACCCAACATCGCTCGTTCTCTACGGAATGGAAGCAAAAAGAAAGGTCGATATTTCACTGAAGGATCGCCCGCAAAAAATGTGATTTAAGAAAAATGCAGTACTGGTTTGTACTTGAGGCTACCATGTTGTATCAACTTACTTCGTAATATATGGGACTACGTACAGTACTTTATGAATTCAAGCGAGTGTGTCGTAGTTGCGAATTACGCATATCATACCCCAGCGCGGGATAGTGTCCTTTGCAGACTTCTTGGAGCGGCGGCGTTTATTTATTTTTTTTTGGGGGGGGGGGGGCTGATAAGCATATTTTTACACGGGCTGAAGGTTCTCTAATGCGATAGAGGGAGTTATGCCGCGGAGGGAGTTACGCCTCTCTTCCAGCGCGGACGACACAGCTCTCTCCGCGGATACACTGAGCTCTCCCCCCGAACAAGTGTCTCCCCGAAAAGAAACCGCCGATCTAGCCGCTCGTAGAAACACACGCTACCCCGCTAAATGTCTGCACAGGAGGCTAGGCTTTGGATGTTGTAGTTGTAAACTACGACGTTCTTGTGAACATTTGAGCGTGGTAAACGTCATTTTGCGTAGTACGACGACGTTGAATTCTGACTGAGTAAAAAAAAACACGTCGGCGTGTCGACTCACTGACAACACGTCTGCACGGCTTCTTACCTTGGAACAAACATCAGACCAAGTCCAGAAATATCCCCACTCTATCTACTTTAACCAACACCGTAATACACATAAGATGGCTTTAGAATCACAATATTGACAGAAAACTTACTTTTTTTCCTGTTGGGTACAGATTGTTATGTCCTCACCGCTCCTTGTGTTTTTCTGGGAGTGGTCGACAAAGAAGCGCTTAAGCGCGTACCTACCTGTTGGCGATGAATACGTAGGTTGATCGACAGCATTCAATGCTATATATACGACAAGCCTGTTCATCAGGTTCTTCGTCATGTTGGGCCACATTGACTAATTTTATGGATGACATCCTCTGAAGACCCCCAAACTAGTGCGCACGGGCGAATAAAAAAATTCCAGGCAAAAAAAAAAATGCTGCTAAACCACAGGAATTCGAATACAAAGCTGGTATTGTGGATTTGCGGTAGTACATAGCGACGTTTACAACAAGCCGGCACATGCTGGCCTTTTGAGGCATTTCTGAGTCGGCACTGTACTGACTTCTGGAGTTCCGTGGAGCCTCGGTAGCCTGGGTGCCATCCTCCGTAGTTACTACCGACTCCCTAACAGTTGCTAGCTACCATGGACAACGGAGGATGGCACCCAGGCCAGAGCCTCGGAGGATTGTTTTGGTGGGGAGAACAGGCGAAAATCAATGCGTGCGCGGATGTCATCCATAAAATTAAATCAATGAGGCCAGGGAGGAGGGGCGAATTTGTTAAAACTAGTTGTTCGCATTAGAGAGATGTTGATAAAAATAGAGATAAAGGATTGTCAGAATCATGAACGTGATTTATTTGATGGCGTTTGAAATGTACAGTCTCCTTAAATTATTCAATTGAATGAGTATTTTGCCCACAGCGTTACTGCTACATTTCTGAATACCAAGAGTAGAAAGACCGGTAGTGTGTCAAGCTAGGACACTGTACAATGACCCAGGAATGTTGGAGACAAATCTAGGTATATATAGAGCTGTGCACGAATTAATGGGTTGAAGGATTTTAAATAGCCTTACTTGATTAATCCCTTTTAAACTGACCCAAGTCCGCTCCAACGGTCATTGTATCAAACAGGACGGTCAGAGTGTACTGGAGAAACAAGGCTAGGCTGGGGCAGTATTCTTTTAGAAAAAAAATTACAAACAAAAATTGTAAGGAAAAACGGGGTCAACATTTGTTTTTCGACATCATGCTATGGTAAATAATAAACACAGAGTCGATTACTAAAATAGTAACGTAATCTCATATAAAAAGTTGCCCACATGGCTGTCACGGTCTGCGACATTCTAGTAATCTCTACGATCGTGCGTAATTGTGCAACGGTATTCCTAAACAGCAGTTGATTTGGTTCACGACTGTTGTCCGTCGGACCAAATACCTTAATTCGAACAGGTCTGGCGTTACGGTAGTGCTTGTTAACCATAATGTTAGACAAGTCAAGTCGGCTTCCATTGTCGCAAAACAGAGGGCAACTACATGCACATTTATATGTATATAACCGTGGTGTTCACGTTTTTGAAGGAGAGCTAAACTAACATGTCACATGTGTTTCAAACTATCATAGTTATACACATGGCATTTCTGGACTGCCATGATATGCACTCGTCTTACACTGTCAGCTATCACCATTGTTGGGCTTCTGTCAGTGTGCTCTTGGAAGATATCGGTTAAATAAAGGTCTAGCTACACAGCACACATTAAAAATAAAGAAAACATTCCACTAAACGGAGTAATAAGTTTGCAATACATGTACTATCCAAGCAGAGGTTGGTGGGGAAGACTGTTACCTTTTAATATGCCCCGTTTTTTTTGTCTGTCGCTACTCCCCACCAAGTTGGTGGTAAAAGGTAACGATCTTCCCCACCAACCTCTGCTTGGAGAGTACAGTACATGCACTGTCTACAAGGCCGACTCTAGCTGTGTAGGGTTAACCCCGTCGCCCCCCTCCCCCATCTCTTCCTTGTTGAATGCAGTGTTCCCCACGCCCTCCTCGGTGTCCTGTTGGTCCACTCCGAACAGCGTCTGGATCTCGTCAAACGTCTTGTTTTTCGTCTCCGGGAGGCGGAAGAAGAAGTAGATCCCGCTCACGCCGCAGAACACCATGAAAATGAGGAACACGTAGGCCCCCATCGCTTCCTGGGAGACAGAAAAGGTTCCATAGTTCAGTACTATGCTATGGTAGGGACCCCCTCAAGCCTCGCTACATAGATTTGACAACGCTTTGATATATATTTGGGACCAGCTGCAGGCAATCCTCTAACAAACTGAGTTTAAACAAAGCCCTTGAGTTAGGTCTTTCTATTCAGAAAATTTGAATAAAGAAACATGGACGAGAGGTAGAGACATCGTCTTTTACTACCAATGAAATTCGGGATTTTGACTCCTTTTTTTTAATGTTTTGGATTCATGCTTTCCCAGAAAACAACTTCAAGGAAAACATTCTACTATGATACCGTTCACATACACCTAGACGCTAACGTTAAGCAAGTCTCGGCCGTGTATGCTCTTGTACGGTATTAGTTCTTGTGTTCGCTCATTACCCGGGGGCCCGCATGCCCTTTTCCGTAGAGGGTAATCGGCCGTTTTAATTCTACGTAGAGCGTAGACGGAGCACTCTAATTCAACATAGAGCGTAATTGGTGCATTTTGCGTAGAGCGTAATTCGACGTTTTATTTTACGTAATGCGTTGTAGCTACCCGGAATTTATCGTAAAGCGTAATGGGGGAGGCTTCTTGAATTCAGCGTAATACGTAGCCAGCTCTCAGAATTTAGCGTAGAGCGTTGTAGCCCCCACCCCCCCCATGCAGGCCCTCATTATTACCTGTAAGATGGGAAAGACCAGGCCAATGATGAAGTTACAGATCCAGTGGGTCACGCTCTGTATGGTCATGGCGGCCGGGCGAGCCCCCTGGCGGAACAGTTCCCCACCGAGCAAACCCGGCATCGAACCTGCAAACATCACAAATATGTCAAAACCAAACATTGCGGTTATACAATTTTCCTGTAAAAGGTAGGCTATCACAGAACAGAAGCTTCAAATTGCATAATGTCGTCCTAATGTCCTTAAAAGCTACAATGAAAGGACAATGTAAGTACCCTATTGTGTCTTGTAGCACCTCCCCGCAGCCACTATATAGCTAAGCCAGAAGGCTGATTTAAAAAAGGAGAACCACCAATAGGAGCTCAGGATTCTTTGTCGTCATGAAAATCTGTCCAATAGGAGCTCAGGATTCTCTATAAAAGAAACAGCTCACCCAATCCGATAGCGAAGGCGAAGATGAAGATGATGATGAAGGCGATGCTGAGGTAAGAGATCCACTGGTACGGGTTGTTGTAGGGTTCTAAGTCTACCAGGTCTGCCGGCGGGCACACATCGCCTGCTGCCGCCCCGAACCGGCCGTTAGGACAGCAATCACAGTACAGGTTCTGTGAAAAAAGGGTAATGTTTGTTTGTAAACTTAAAAATGTTTAAGTCCTTGTCACGCCATATAGTGGATACATCGATGAAGATCTGGGTAATGAGATACACAAGAAAACTGTTACTCAAGCAACTGGATAGATTTTGACTATCTTGACAAACGTTAGAGAAACATTGAAATGATGCTGTAGTATCATCTCTGTTGACACAACTGTGTGGCCGGCAAAATGGCAACGGAAGCGGAGATTAGAGACGCCCTATGCACTATATGCACAAGAAAACTGTTTTCGGAAGCAACTGGATAGATTTTGAAAACTGCCAGACGTTTCAAGTAGCATCCACTACTTTTCGTCAGTAACTAACGGAATATGTAGTTGAACAGGTAGTGGATGCTACTTGAAACGTTTGACAGTTTTCAAAATCTATCCAGTTACTTCAGTAACAGTTTTCTTGTGCATATTGTGCATAGGGCGTCGCTAATCTCCGCTTCCGTGGCCATTTTGGGCCACACAGTTGTGTCAACAGAGATGATACTACAGCATCATTTCAATGTTTCTCTAACATCTGTCAAGATAGTCACCTGAGTCAGATGTGAGTCACATTTATATATACACTTCATATTTGTATGAGGATTTTAATTTATGTTGACAGAAAAAAAGACAGACTAGCAGGTTAAACAACACTTAGTCCAGTACTTTGACCTGCTGCTGACCTCTGTAAGAGCCTGGGTGATGGTCAGTAGGGCAAACGTGATGGTCATCACCAGCAGTGGCCAGATGAGCAGCGGCCTCCGGCCAACCCGGTCAATGATCAAAACCTAAATAGCAGAGTACAATGTATTGTCAATGCAACAATGTTACATACTTTAGGTAAGTCCGTATATTTGAGACTATAATCAAGATTCGTCTGAAGATGCTGCAATGTTCATGCTGTGTAAACTGTAAGAAAAAAATCTAACTTAAAGAATATGAGAATATAGCTTAATTATCCAAAGAATGCTGTATATTACAGAGCGACGGAGGTATATAAGAAGACAAAATGATTTCATTCTTTACATGTAATTAGGGACTCTGGCGTTTGATGTCACGGCGAACTGCGCAGAAATATGCTCCACCAGGTAGTATAAAATGGAACTGCAGTATTTGATCATCAAGATGACCAGATGACAATTCATGCATGTTTAGTTTTAATTTGGGCGAGTTTGGATGGTGTAACAACTAAAAGAAAATCTAAAAAAGAGACATTGAAGCTACACCATGGTTACACATGTCTTGTGTGTAGCCTTTGCTTGTATGTTTGGATGCACAAAGTTTCAGGTACTGGAGGGAGAATGTTCTCACCGAGCCCAGGCACACCACACAGTTGACTGCCCCCACGCTTATGGTAGCGTACGCGCTGGTGTCCTCGGGAATCCCCGCATTCTCGAAAATAGATGTAACGTAGGCGAAAATCTACAGAAAGAGAGAGACAAAATGTTAATCTGTTATTGAAAGAGGATCATGCAACAGACAAAAGATTGTGGTAGACATTGACGGCCCTCCCCTGGGCCATGCACTGAAATGGGGCAAAGATGATGATGAAAGAAGATCATACACAAACATTTTGCAGCTATCTATGATACCGAGGTTTGTCAAAACATAGAGAATCCTGTATGTTGAAAGCTAAAACTTTTGATCATACACCTGAAGTGTAACGTCAACACTGGGTCAAATGTATCTGGTAAATGATTTCTTTGTGTTGGATCAAAAGTTTTAACTTTCAACATCATGTAGTCAGTTTAAACGGGGGCTGGCCCAACACATGGGCCTCCCCCAAATCCAGAAATAATTCTGGACAGTACCCAGGGTGGCCACCACATTTGTTTTTTCTTGATGTTTACTGTCTTCACTTTTGCACAAGTTTGTTGATTGTTTTACATTACACGAATACTTTTTTTTTGTCTTCTGTATTTTAGATTTTTTGCACCACCTACACCACCGGCCGCACCTGGGCGTGCACCTCTTTTTTTCCCTGAGCATGATGTCCCTTGCGGCCGCGGGACTTTAGCTCAGTACTAAGATAAGATAAGATAAGATAAGAAGATGCAGATGAACTTTAATGACAGCAATAAGAATAGTCTTACCGCATTGATGCCGCTCAGCTGATTGGCCATCATGACGCCGACTGCTATGATGAGCTGCGGACGCAGGGAACGAGATTTGAGCAGTGCAATAACGGTGATCTTCGGTTCCTTCATCTCGTGCTCATGTTCAAGTCTCATCTCCTGAATGGCGTCATCAACCTCACTGGTACCGCGCAGACGTTTCAACGCTGTGAGATAAGTACACGTTTACATTAAAAACTTCACATTTACATTCTTTCGTGCATGAAAATACATAGGTAAAGGACAGGACAAGAGAAATCCGACAACGGAAAGTTGGACCGTACAAGAGCGCCACCTACCGGTTCGGGATGCCTCTTCATCCTGCTTGTTGATGAGAAGGTACCGAGGACTCTCCGGCAGGAAGGGCATAATGACCAACTGTATACCGGACGGCACCGCGTAAAACGCAAGCAGTACCGGCCAGAGGGTATCACTTCCTAGATAGAAACAAAAGAATATGATATACGGTTAGCTGGCAAGGGCACAAGTAAGTAACATACAGCAAAACAGTATAACTTTCCTTGCCAAATACATAACGTTAGGCAGCAGTAAGCAATATTAACCACATGCACTACAGTCATTTTCTCCCTCGACATCTACCCAGATATGTTTGGCATTGCAGTGTGAGTTAGCCCGGCATCCGTATGTTTACATCGTGCACCCGTTTCCCAAGGGTCAAGGAACATGTGTTGTGTTGGCATCCTTCTGTCTCGCCAGACAATGGAGTTCTCGCCATGGATGCCAACATCTTACAGCATTTTCAAGAAAAACATGAGATCTGGATTTGCCACGGCCTTGCGGGGGTGGGAGGCAAAATCGTTACGTTTTCCTACCTCCTCATTTCGGTTACGAACGGAACACTAGACAGGTGACATTTGCAAAGCAAATGCATAATGTTTACCTTCGCATATGGTCTGCTCTGTTAATTCTTATTCAAACACATTCACATACAAATGTATGTGGTAAAGGAGTTTAAATCCCTCCTACTATGAAATTGCAACATGATGTAACCCAACACCAATTACCATGGTGAGAGACAGTCTGGTTCAGGTCATTGACCAGGTCAGAGGTCACTGTTTGGAGAAGAAGAAGAAACTGAGCAAAAACAATATGTTTTCTTTCGGTAAACATAATAAAGCGCGCGGTTTTACCCAGGATTTGCTCCAGCCCCAGTATCTGTGCCAGGAGGATGCCCACTGTCAGCATGGCCTGGTGCATCACAGACACTCCTCCGCGCAGACTGGTCGGCGACACCTCCGCCAGGTACATCGGAACAACCGTTATGGACAACGCTGGAGACGGAGAAAAGAAAGAAATTTAAAGAAACATTTAATTCACTGAATCAAACCAACTTTATGTACTGCACACCTCTTCTGCTCTGATAAAATTTGTAAAAAGAACGACTGGCGAAAACATAGTGGGTGAAGGCAACCTGTTTTGTCCTCCCTTTCACTCTGTGGAAAATCCAAATAAACAAACAAATTTCTTTTAGAGTAGTATAGAATAAGAGTACTTACCATGCTGGATTCCTACGAAGATCCGCCCTATGATGACCATGTGGTAGGAGTTGGCCATCTTGGAGAACCCAAACAAAATGGCGCCGGTCACGGAGAAAACATTACTGATCAGAAGTGCGCCTTTCCTAGATAAACAACGAGAAGAATGATGTTGTAGTACACTCAACAGGTTGGAAAGACAAAGATATTTTGCGTTCAATAGCATTGATAAAAACTTAATAGATAACGACTTTCTTGTGTATTTTTCTACCCATATTCTATTGCAAAATCTCATAGCATTTCAACGAAAAGATGACATTTGCCACGGCTTTGACTAATCAAGCAGATGTCGGGAGGCAAAATCGTTACGTTTTCCGATATACCTCCTCTTTTCGGTCACAAACGGGCAGCTATGAGAAAGTAACGATCTTATCTTATCTTATTACTGAGCTAGAGTCCCGCAAGGGACATCATGCTCAGGGAAGAAGATGTGCACGCCCAGGTGCGGCCGGTGGTGTACGTGGTGCAAAAAAAAGAAAAACATTCAAGTGATGTAAAATAAAATTTAAAAAAAGAACTAGTGCAAGTGACAACAACGAACATCAACAAAATAAATGTGATGGCCACACTGGGAACTGTCCAGAATTAACTCCGGATTTGGGGGAGGCCCATGTGTAACAACGATGATCTATTAAGATTATAGCATTTTCAAAGAAAACATGAGATCTCGATTTGCCACTGCCTTGGCAAAAAAATCTCCAAGCAGATGTCCTGAGGCAAAATAGTTGCGTTTTCCGATATACCTCCTCTTTTCAGTTACAAACGGCAGCTATGAGAAAGTAACGATCATCTAGTTGGATTGCCTACCTGCCAAACCGTTCTGTGAGCGGTACGACGAGAAAGGAGCCGACCAGCCCGCCCAGACACATGACGGACACGGTGGTGGCCCACAGCACGGTTATCCCGCTCTCCGTCAGTGGCGCGGAGTAGAAACTCACATAGGACTGGTTGTAGAACTCCTTTATAATCTAAACCAACAGGTCGAATTGTACATAATTGTAGACACAACGCACACATGCATTTGGGCACGTACAAACAATACCATGTAGATATTTACCCATCCAAATGCGGCCAGTTTTAGCATGTAGTGTCAACCGTTTATAGATGTCAAAATTGTCATGACTATTCCAAATACCTTGGGTATCAATCATGTAGCTATATCAAGTTTCAAAAGATAATTCTTCATTATCTTATCATTTCAGAAATCTTAACATAATACATAATCTTACCCAACGTTTTTCATTGTCCGTGAACAAGTTGGTGAATCAATCGATATATTACTATTTAGATTACTTTCATTGAAGGGGGGGATACAAAATTAGTCACGTGTCGGACCGCATTCATCTCACAACAGCGCCACCCAGCGGCGGAAAGTAGCTTCAGTCATTGTCAAGTCCCAGAGCTACTTTTACGTCAAATGTTTTCAGCTAAAAATTCAAGCTAAACTCTCTAAGATACCAAATCATGAAGTTAACGTTAAATTTGGGCTGCTGCACCCAGGATCTAAAAAAAACCCACTGGCGTCATAATGTACACATCGTCATGGCAACGGTTGTTATGGAAATTCAGCTTGCTAACTAACAAGGAGACTTCTGACAACACAAGGTCAACAAACGGCGTGGGCTCGCTAACTCAGCCGAATACCCGGATACTACGTAAAAGTGGAAAACCCAATTGCAAAACAGTGTGATAATACTTTCGTTTGGACCCATGTCATATCATTGAAAATAATAGAGTTCAAGCGTGCATAATACAACAGCTTCCCTTGGTCAAGTGTGTGTGGTGCTCGCTTCAGCAGTGTATGGAGCATATGGTATACATTAGACAAATGCATAAGCTCGCAGCAATCAACAAAACGGCGCGACAGACAAATACATACGTGTAACGTTAAAGTTGAACATGACTTTTGCATTCTAATTGCTATATCCTTAATCACTATGTCCTGCACGGACCTGCACAGAAAATACAAACAGTGTTTACTTACGTTTGCAGGCTGGTCCACCACACTGGAGCTCCAGCCATATTGGAAGGATGTGCCGAAGGCTGCCACAAACGCCGAGATCGCCAGCAGAAACGTCAGACGATCTGTCGTCTGAGCAGCCTGGTCAGCGCCGTCACTTTTCCCGCCCATTACTACGGCGATTGCACGACTATATAGAGATCCTAAAAATTCTAACACCGCGTAACGTTTTGTGTATCGTCTGGGTATGGACCAGGTGTGGTTTCAGGGGTGTGGTCTCCTGTTATCCGCTCTTCTGCCCTAAATATTTTCGTTAGGTCAAACAAGAGCAGCAAAGACCTTAGGTAAAGTCCAAAAGTCCACCACTACCACTCTGCGACCGTTTCGTAAGTCTACAACTCACAAAGCGTTGGTTAAACACTAACCTATTAACAAATACACCACATGTTAAGCTGACCTATCATTAACCTCAGCGCCTGGAGGGTTATCAGTGTGAGTTAGATATATAAATACTTGACTCGTGCCTACTATTTGGTTAATGATACTGTTGTTTGTTATCAGCCTCAATTTGTGAGGGATGTGTTGAACTGCACAAATATTTGCCGAGAAATTTGAAGGTGGAGAAAAATTGTCAAAGGTGCAAATATTTTCCCCTTCTTACGCGTTGTGCTCTAGGAATAAATTAAGGTTTGTTTTGAAATAGAATTGTCGGCACTTTCTTTTGCAATGGTCACAAAATCGATTCTAGCACTTCTATTGCTTCTGTCTCTCTATGAACCATTTTTTCACGGCTATGGCTATTGCAGACGACATCACAAGCACTGCACCGCCCACACTTAGTAAAGCTGGCAGCTCCCCAAGGAACAGAAACTGCCAAGTAAAGGCAAACACGATGTCCATGGTGCGGACAATGGCTACAGGAGCCGCCTTTTCCAACTGGAAGGCTTTAGTCAGAAATGTCTGTCCGCCAACGCCACACAACCCGAGCGCGATCAGGTAGTACCGGTCACCTCCGCAAGGCGGCATCCTGAACTCACCGAGAGCCATTAAAAGCACAGACGTTAGGATCATTCCGAAAACCGACAGGTAAGTTATGTGCACAAAGAAGTGCACTGCCTTACCTAGCTTTCGGATCATAACCAAGGCCAGTGCGCTGAAGACAGCACCTCCGAATGCCGAGAGCGTTCCGAGGAGGTGCTCGGAAGTATTCGGCACGGCGACGACGCTTCCGAAAATGAACGAAGGCTTGGAAATCAGAACGACGCCTGTCAGAGTAGTCAGGGTGACCAGAAAGTTGAACCAACCGTAAGTCTCCTTCAGGATGAGCCATGCGAAGAACGCGATGAAGATAGGAGAGCTGAAGATCACGGTCGTAGCGTCCCCTAGCGGAATGTGGTGAAACGCATAGAACTGCATGCAAAGCGCCACCGCTCCAAAAATGCCCCTTCCTAACAGATACAGCCGCGGAGACGTGTCCTTGGGAACGAGCGGTAGCTTCTTGTATATAATGGGAGGGAGAGCACAAACCAGCTGAGCAGCGCAGCGGAAAAAAGTGACCTCTAGCGGGTGTAGATCCCACACCAGCTTGACGAAGAGAGAACTCAGAGAGAAGAATATCGTGGATACCAGAGCACAGACCAGTCCGAGACCGGGGAAAGAACAGGAGCATCTCCGAACGCGCACATCTGTACCCTGCCTTACGCTGTCTTCAGGACCCGGTGACATTCTGCTAGAACTTTCAACCATAGTCGTTACAAAACTAACAGTTAACAGTTTCAGCTAGTACTACAGAATACAGCGACTTGCTCCAGCATGACCCGACAGTTCCATGTCTTTTGTTTTGTTCTAAGGAAACACAAACACCTGTTGTGACGTCGGCAGACTAATCAATTCTCCGCAAGCTGTGGGCCGTCATTCATATGAATACACAAACTCAGGGGACGGCACAAATACTATAGGGTAGGGGTCATGAGTCCGTTTTCTAGTCTTCCTGCGACACATGCATTTTTATGAAGTAGCAAAAATATAAAATTCCTTTCTTGATTCTCTACAGCAGTTCTCAATTCAGGCACGGTACTAAAATCCCTCTTTGTAGATGGCAATGCTGTCGTTCAATCTCCTATATTGGCATAACCCAGCTACAGGTATTAACAATCACTCCCTACGTTTGTATAAAGGCTGAGGGACAGACCAGTAAGCATTGTGGCTAGGGGTGGGTGACAAAAACAACATCAACGTTTTGCAATTTACATTCTTCCATCAAGACAGTTAACAGTGGTATTTATTATACAGACTGATGATATATACATGTATGTACACATGATGTAACACAAGTCTATATATATGATAAGGCTATATAACAAAGAGTGATACGTTTGTGTAGAAATCTTATTTTAGTCACATACGTATATGATGAGACATCCCATTATTTTTTGCTGACGAAGCTACAAAAAACACGACAACACAACCATAGATATAATATTTCAAATATTACAGCATATATGAAAATTGAAGCTTGAATACCTCTATACAAGTCATAAAACACTAGGCTGCTATATTGTATTTTAGTTATTAATATTAAATTGAATTACATCATTTGTCAGAGGATTTGTTGCTGCATTCATGGCTCTCTATTTCTTCAAGATGGTACGGAGACAGTGATTGGCTGAGCCGTCTGGTCAACGCCCTTCTCAGGGAGACGTAATCTTCTAAATAAGGGCAGAAAGAGAACGGTCCAATAAGAGAATAGATGTGTAAATTGGCATACGGCACTCAACATTAACGTTACTTCAAAACCATTTGAGTATACTGTTACAGTTAAGACAGTCTTTTAGAAAGTATCTAAACTTTTTAAAGGCTTTGTATCGGCCTTAATTGAAGCATTGAAGCTAAACTAAAGACGGAAATATATTCAATTTCTTGTATATTAATGTTTTCATATGAAGACAACGACAAAACAAAGCACAGTACATGTTTATGTGTCAAAGATCTTACTTCTATATTGTATGCGTATGGAGAATTTTTACCGTATTACTTATGTATGGTTTATATAAATATGAAACAAGTAGAAACACATATAAAAGAACATGATACGCAAATATAAAGAAGGAATACCTTCGGTGTAGTCGTCATTTGATTGGTCGGCACCTGTCCGTATGTTTCTAATGTTGCCCCTGGTGTTTGTGTCTGTTTTGTCTGTTCCCTGTAAGTGTGTACAACATGTAAATTTCATCTACTGTCAAAGGTCGTACAAAACACTACAACTATCATTACTTTACGTATCACCACGCCGTAATGTGTCTACCTATAGCTATACATGGTGCTTACTGCATAAAAAATATGGACGACGTCCGGAAGTAAAATAGGAAGAGAGAGAGACAAACAGACAAACAGACAAACAGACGGACAGACAGACAGACAGACAGACAGACAGACAGACAGACAGACAGACAGACAGACAGACAGACAGACAGACAGACAGACAAACAGACAGACAGAGAGACAGATAGAGGGAAAAAGGAACAAAGAAATAAACAGACAGGTACGACTACATAAGCCTACCTTAGTGTCCCGTCCCTTCGCCTGTACACTACGCCGACCTGTCTCCAGTTCTAGTGACGTAAAACACGTCACTACCCTCCCGTCCAGTTCAACTATAGTGATCTCTCTGGGCTGTCTCAGCCGCTCCAGTCCTTGTTGTATCACACTCTTAAAATGCGTCTCCTCACGTGTAGGAGTAGTCACAGTAGGAGCGGGCCTTGGCTGGTGTGTACTGCGTGTTCTGACTGGCGTTTCAGACGGGTCCACTTCCGTGTTTTCTTTAGTCGCAGGTTTCGAGTCTGTGGATATAGGACGTTCCTGTTCGCTACTTGTGTCTGTATTCTCTTCCCTAGATGACGGAGGAGTAGTTTCAGTATTAGCCTCGCTATCGGCTGACAGGGCTGACATAGTTTCAGGTTCTGTCTCTTTTACATTTAGAGTTGAAGGTGTGTCGTTTGTAACTTCCTTGTTGGGGGGAACATCTTGGACCAGGTCTGGGTTGTCCAAACCGTTGTTGGCGGTTGTTGTAGCCGTGTCTGTAGAAGGTTGTCCGAAGTGGAAATCCCATGTTCTGTCCGTTTTCGTGATGAAGTCGTCGTTATCAGCAGATGTCCGGGCTTCTGTAGTACACAGCCCGGCTATACTGGCGGGAGGTTTAGTTCCAGTGGGGTCGCTGTAAGACCGACTCGCCAGTGTCTTCTTCACGGGCGATGCGTGCGCGCTTTCGGCGGCAGGAGACAACACCGTCACGCCCTCGGTGTCCTTGACCTGAATCAGCTGATTGCAGAGGTCAATGTCGTGGAGAGTGTTTGGTGTCTCATCTGTCGGCGCGGCGGCGCATGCGTCCTCGTCCGAAGAATGGACAACGGCCCTACAGTGGAATAAATAAAATGAGAATTCACAAAGTGTTCTCTATTTTATTCTTCGTCTTTCCAGATTAGTTCAAGTGTGGGTTCTACATTCAAAATGTTGGCTAATGTGTAGCTGATTTGCAAATGATGCCTTAAGAGGGTTAGAAGTTTGGAATATCCTCAAACAAAGAAATGTAGGAATTCTTGGTAGAGATTACCTTGTGACTCTCATTGTCTGTGGAGTTGCTGGTTCTTTACCGCCATGATCACTTCTGACCGACGGAGCCGGACTGTTCCCCTCGCTAACATGGTCCTCTAAACTCAGGTTGACCAGTGCAGTGACCAGGTCATCTGGCGCCTCGACCTCTGAACCGCTCTTTCGTCGGAACGTCCAGTTGCTGTCACGGCGCTTGCGCAGTACCGCAGACTCAGGCCGAGGACTGTCCCGGATGTCGCTAACGATCATTTCGATCTGTCGGTCAGCCAATGACAACCTAGGAAAATAAATCACGTGATTTCTTTGAATTTTATCGTTGTGCACAGGTCACGTGATTCGTTGGACTCCATCAATTTTGCAGGCGTACATTTTGCCTTGGTATATATATATATATATATATATATCCCCTCTACTACGAAAAATTTGTTCTTTTGGTGGTTTTTCTTTTCTTGAAAAATATTTAAGATTTTCACCAAAAAGTAAGTAATTCCATGTAAGATTACAAGAGTGAAAGAAAAAAGGGAAAGGCCACGCTGCGCTCCTTGAAAAACAAGTACTGTACGAACATTAGATCCTGTCCTTGGTGCTGAACGTGCAATCCCCTGTACCGAATAGTTTAGTCACTATGCCACAACGCCGCCTGTCGGTTCTTACAGGAAGTGGACACATGACATAGCCATAGCCATACAGGGGAACTTACCCTTCGTCTGTGCCCTTGTCACCTGCTTTACCGACAATCTCTTCAGCAGGCAGACAAACAGGAGCGGACCCTAGTGAAAGAAATATTCATAGATATATAAAATATTACAAGGAACGACCTTGAAGATTCTTGAAATGATATGCTACTATATTTTTTTCACAGTAGCTACAATAGCTTAACTAGAAATAGAATGATAGTTACCATGTTGTTCTTACCTCTTTCTGTATTAGTTATCCTCTCTTT
Source organism: Branchiostoma floridae x Branchiostoma japonicum (assembly GCA_013266295.2). Classification (NCBI taxonomy): domain Eukaryota; kingdom Metazoa; phylum Chordata; class Leptocardii; order Amphioxiformes; family Branchiostomatidae; genus Branchiostoma; species Branchiostoma floridae x Branchiostoma japonicum. The sequence goes on from CM023837.1 coordinate 2,848,504, forward strand.
GTCATATATACATGATACGTTATTAGTTTTAAGTAGAAATAGAAAGTTAGATTAGAAGTAGAACTCCATGTTAGCATATGGTTTTATACCATTCTTCAATACATTCTGTACTCTTTGTCCTTGTCAGTTTGCAATTAGCCTTCGGGCATGAATTTGCAATAAAGAATTTCAATCATTGAATCATATTTTTTTCACAAAAACAATTGGAGCGGTACTATGTGATGTAAGTTTCTTCTACCACAACCAAATAAAGAAAATGTAGTAAGTTACGGTGCTTCTGTTGAAAGAGTGACTTGGACCCCTTCCTTCTCCAGCTGTAACCGGGTCCGTCCGGTTGGTCGTGCGGGAACAGCGCATCCTTCCTGGGCAGCAGTCTGGCCTCCAGGGAGATGTCCTGCCACTGTGATCTGATAGGGGGCGGTGTTGGCGTGCGGCTACACGTCGGTATCGTCTTGTCTTCTGTCGTCAATGCGTTCTCGTTGTCGTCCTTTCTGCTTTTCCAAAACTTCCAACTTTTTCTTCTCGACTTTCGTTTATGCCCCGGGAGCTGCGGTCAAAAATGCTATTGATTACAGGCGGGTCTATTACAAAACAAGGTATTAACTAAAAAGCTCTGGCGAGACTGTCTGAATTTGGGTGTATTTTCTAAGTGTTCTTTTCGGGTACAAGTTCTGTTGACATACCCCCCGTAGCATTTGTCTTAAGAACAATGCTTGCTTTTCAGAATAAAAACTTCGTTAGTCTGAAAAATGACCGTCAGTTCTTTTGAAGACCGTGACAACAACGACATGTCAGGCGACGAAATGGTTTCGCAGACAATGAAAATTGTCGTTGTGGGCCTTAGTATGAAGCTTAGTACGAACCTTGATGTCAGAAGACCGTGACGCAGTGCTCATGAGGCTGCCTGTGCGCGGCAGACGTTCTGCTGACAGAGCAGGCCGGTCCAGTGTGGGGAAGGGCGAGGCCGTGTCGTCTGTACCACAGCTGATCCCACTGTCAACTGTTGTACGGATGGACGGAAGACAATTGTAACTACATGTAGAAAGGTAACATTTGCCAAGCACCTGGTCTAACCCAACAAACTACTGTTGTATTTACCTACTCAAAGTCAAATACATTCATATGTATGGTGAGCAGGCTCTTGATTGTCCTTATAACTATTCATATATCTATCTGCATCAAGGTTTTTAACCTCCTTGTCTACATGTACTTAGCAGTGTATATAGAAACCATCAGAGACAGTTTGAACTAAAATAAGACACGTTTTGCTTACGCAAATCCGTCAAAAAACAGAGACGTACTTGATGTAGTTGGTTTCTCGTGACGTCGCACCCAGAAACTGCGTTGGCCGAGCAGGTCTCCTGGCAAGGAAGTGACGTACTGGGTACATACGTCACTTCCGCTTTGTATCGCCAATTGATAGGGTGACACGCCATCCTAAAGATAAGGTAGGAAGTATTCGCCTATCGATTCGTTGGTAATGTTAGTAACTGACAGATGTATAGATCTATTGGTTTACTTTTGAAGAACAATGACAATGTGTGATAAAAATTGGGAAGTAAGTATGGAATTGTTTTTACCTGGTCTTTTTGGTGAATGTCCAAACCCAGTTCCACAAGTAGTTTTAGGCATCCGACATGTCTGTGACAAAGAATATAGGTGGCATGTATGGACAAATTTAAGTTTAAAGTTGTTTAATAAATTTGTAGTTGTTTACTTTAAAAAAACTTGTTAGAGCAAGGTAAAAGAATTAGAATAGAGTAACAAGGTAAAATATGGTATTTTACGACATTTCTAAGTTGTGGAATGCAAGAATCTCACCCCTTCGCTGCTGCGTCGTGCGCGGCGGTCCCGCCTTCCTTGTCCGTCATCTTAGCGACCTCTGTCGACTTACGCTGGGACAGCAGCCAGCGCAAGATGTCCGAATGCCCCATTGCTAAAATACGTGAAGTTCATGTTACAATTTATGATATGTTGACTCTAGCAGTCAATAAGGCTACCATCTAGAACGTGACCAATAGTCCAGCGGCATAGCTGAAAAATTGTGCACTTTTGTCTAAAAGCACCAAATTTGGCACACATGTAGTTGAATACATTCTAAGCAAATCTGGACGTGGAGGCATTTTCATTTTTGCCCTGGAGCGATTTTATGGCATATTTTGCCATTTTTGACTAAAAATGTATATTTTTGGCTTCTGTGCCATGACAGTTGAAGCAATAATTATGAAATTTGGTACAAACATGCAACTTAGCAATTACAAGGCAACAGTGCATACTAAGTGTTGACTACTATATTGTTTTTTCTTGAAAAATGCATTTTTTGTTATTTTTTACCAAAAAATGTATATTTTTGGCTCCTATGTCATTATAATCAAAGCGACAATGCCACAATTTGTCATGAACATGTGACTTAGTGATCTTCAAACAATGTTGACCAATGGATATAGACCATTTCATGCTAACTTGTACATTGACGTTATCTGAAATGATTTATATCTATAACTTTATGTCAGGTATCTAAAAATAGGTCGACACTGAGCTTTGTGACGTACCGGCGGCGTAGTGCATGACGGTAGCTCCATCCTTCGTCTGCAGTCTCAGCGAGGCTGGACCCATCCTTCCCACAAGCCATTGCACCGCCTCAAGATGGCCGCCCTGTACGGCCACGTGCAGCGGTGACTTCTCCTCATTGGTTGAGATGAAGACGTCTCCGTTCATTTCTTCTACCATGTAAGAAAGACAATCCACGTGTCCTCCTTGGGCGGAGTAGAAGATGGGCGTGGCTCCTTTAAGGAGAAGAAACAAACTACATTGAGTTTGCAACCATGTAATAGTGTACAGTTAAATCAAAGTGCCCGCGCATGGAAAAGCTTCAGGAACGAAAATAGTAGAGGTGACCTGGTGACTGGTGTACTTGGTTGAAAACTCGAGCTGTAGCGATGTTGCCTGCATTTTACTACCTTTTACAAAACTGGTACTTAATCTATAGGGCTGTACTATAACAACTTTTACAACTAAAGCAGCGATGTTCTAGCCTGGAACCCAGTCTTGTTGTGCTCTAGTCTGCTTCCGAAGGTCCGCTACCCCGCCTACAGCACAACAAGACGGGATTCCAGGCTATAGATGTACCGTACCCCTGACGTCTTGTGTGCACACGGAAGAGTTGCTGCTTGTCGCCAGTGTCTTGACCAGCTGCAGGTATCCCTTGGCCGCGGCGATGTGCAGGGCCAGCAGACCGTCGTTCGTTTTCATCTCCACCAGTGTCTCCCCGAACTGGTCCACCAGCCATAGCGCCACGGCCTCACGGTCTCTACGAGGATGAGAAAGTAGAACGTTATAGAGGGCCTGCATGGGGGGTCCCGACAACGCTCTACGCTAAATTCTGAGAGCCGGCTACGTATTACGCTGAATTCAAGAAACCTCCCCCATTACGCTTTACGATAAATTCCGGGCAGCTACAACGCATTACGTGAAATAAAACGGCGAATTACGCTCTACGCAAAATGCACCGATTACGCTCTACGTTGAATTAGAGCGGTCCGTCTACGCTCTACGTAGAATTAAAACGGCCGATTACGCTCTACGGCCCCCATTATAAAGTTTAACATTATGTACCCGATACACATAGCGTTTACAGCAGTTACTACATAACGGTGTTCACCGTTAGTCAAGATATACTGAGCTGAGATGACATCCCCACATCCTGAGAGACACAATGATAACAGTTTTACTGTCACCAAGATAACGGCAGAGAGCTGCATACATATACACTATACATGTACTAAACTAAAAGGTTACCTATGTTCGTGGACCACTCCAAACCGTAGTGATTCGGTTTTGAGACTGACCTGAGCACAGCAGCATGGAGGAGTGTTAGTCCGCCGCTGTCCCGATCGAAGCCGATGTCGAAGTGGTGGTCGTAGCCGTTGAATAGGATGAGTTTGAGACATTTGAGCTGGCCCTCAGCAGCGGCCACCATGGCGGCCGTCTCTCCGCGCACATTGGCCGCCCGGGTCGGCACCAGGTCCTGCGTCACCAGCCACCTGGGCCATGGGAACGAGATCAGAGCCCAACCATCTTATAAGTCTCGATACCAGTGTAGAGGGTTCTAAAATATGACGTTTATTTTCCCTTTAATACACAGGACCGGAAAACGGAAATGACGAAATGTATGATGTCAATTCAAATACAAAAGTTGTGTATTCTAAACCCTCGCAATTGTCATTTCTCTAAAAAAAAACTCAATCTATAAAACCAGGAGCATTTATTTTTCTTGTTAGATAATGACAGACGACTTCTAGCTTCAACTCTGTGACTCCGCCCTTTAGACCCTGCCATGGATAAACGATATCCCTCATTTGCATAAGACGCCAGGGGTCAGGAGAGGACATAGTTGGTGAGACTGTGGAGGCGTCCGTGGAAACCAGTCACACGGACGTGACGTCATGGTCCAGGAGTTCAAAATAAAGCCAACGCGTCGCACAAGGTTCAAGTACGCTGATTTACGCTGATCTATATAGGGTTCTTTTTGTTACCGAAATTAAGATTTCACAAACAAGACTGGAAAAGACACACAGTACAGAATCACCTATCAAAAGCCCTCATTTCCCGAAGGGGGGTGGGGTGATTTCGTTAATTATTTCTTTTCATCCCTCTTTTGAAAAAAGATAGCTTTAGGTGGACAAAGACTTGAGCATGTGTTTGGAAATTCAAAAATCGCAACCAAACGAAATCTAAATCCGGCATAGACGACGATCTACTACATGTATGTACGTACGTAGTGTATCATGTTTATCTACTTGTTTATCTATATAGAAAACATAATCTTATAACCATTGATGGTAAATGTGTACTATAAGGTTAGCAGATAAGCTTTCCAACACGAAATCTACAAAGTTATCAGTTTGAAAAGAGTTGTGTCTGGGCGTCAGTACAGTGCGTACAAAGATGAAGGTATAAACAGACCACTTCTAGACATGCAGACCAGACGTTCACGCGACTGTTAATGATGCCCATAACGATACATCACTGCCACGGCGACAGTTTCTAACCACGCAGTTCCCGTGTCTATCTCGTGCCAAAGAATCCGATAGAATGCGTTTTCGAGAGTGCCTCTTGTGCTATCTGTCCGACAATAGGACAGCGGCTCGATGGCAGATCGTGACGGCCGCCTTTTGTCCACCCCAACCGCGTGACCTTTCGGGATATTTTCAGAAGCATGAGGGGGTTCCAAGTAAGGAGTCGATCTACACACACATACGTGAAGGGAATATACAGTACAGAAACAAACTTTACCTTCCAAATATCCAAAACAAGTCCCTACATTTTTTCTAATCTCCAAGCAGATCTTTCGGTGACGCAAAGACAGTATCGAATTGGCCAGGCTGTATCCATTTGCCAGACAGTTGGCATTTGCCACCCCAGAAATGGATACAGCCTGGCCAATTTCATACTGTCTTTGCAGCCACCGAAAGATCTGCTTGGAGATTATTACAATTTTTCATCATTCCCGTTAGTTTTCGGTTTGTGTAGATATCATTTCCTGCCGATGTTAAAAAAACTCTGAGACGTTACGAAGCTCTGTGATGAGAAATTTGCATAATTGTGCGGCTTACTAAAAGAGGATGCCTATTAGGAAGTACTTATCCCTGAGTACAATAAGCTTGTCTGTGTTTGTCGTAATGATGATTATTAAGAAGCGCCACAGGATGGTGTATTTTGTATTGAAAGGTACAACAGGGGGAGATTTACTGTCGTATTCATGACTGTGATTTATTATCACGAGGGGACACAAGACGACTTGCTCAATTTCCTCCCTGTGCGCTACCCAGGCAGCGGAGTAACGTTGGAAGATTTATTGATATTACGCATACTCATGCAGAATTCTAACCCTCTCTATGGTGCTTATATTATAAGACGATCTCAAAAAACATTTGAAGTTTTCTGACAGAAAAACCAAACACTTACAAATGTACTGTAAGAAAAAAAACCTTGTTTTACAAGAATTATTCTTTACGTATTAGACCATGGCTATAACAAATAAGTTGAACGTTAGAGTTTTTACTAAAATTTGTAGGTAATTGGGTTTTCTACAGTCTATTTTGGACCTGAATTTCGTAAAAGTGTAAGTCCGGGCGTGGTGAATATATGCACTGTGTTATAGTAAATGACATTACCTCACACAGTGGCTGTGTCCTTTCCTGGCTGCCAGATACAGAGGAGTGCTGCCGTCCTCGTCAAACAGAGCGATGTCTTCCTTCTTCTCTCCTACCACCCTCTTCAGACAGCCCAGGTGGCCCAGGGTGGTGGCATGGTGGGCAGGGAGATCCGCCCCTCGGCACTCCTCGCACATTTCTCCGAGGAACGTCTGAACGGACTCGCGGTGCTCGCCGTCGGCGTCGGAGAGTGAAGCTAGGCTGTCCAGATCTAGGTCTGCCTCTGAATCGCTTGTTGTCATTGCTCCCCGGCGTCTCTGTGGAGAGGAATGCAGTGTGGTAGGGACGGAACAATGGCGGGTTTCAAAGCACGATTATCCGTCTGTCAGCGGCCGGCCACCCCCTGTGGTAGATCGACGAACAATGGCGCCCGTGGGGTCACCGTCACTACGACTCAACTTTGAGAGAAAGGGGTAGAACGTCACTCTCCTTCTGAGCGGCAAATACAACTGTATTATATCATTTTTATTTGTTTCCCCAAGGAGGTTCTAGCTATTTGAACCTCTTTGGTTTCCAGATATATAATACGAATCATTTTTCGGATATGCAACAGGTCTTTTCAAATACAAATGTTCACAAATAAAACTTTTAACATACAGTAGCTATCTACATTCAAGTAAGTGTAACAAGTTTTATTTTACAATAATCTGAATAAACTAATTAATCATGCACAACACTATGCTATGGTAGGCATACTTTTCTTGTCATTTTCGGAAGTAATGTATATATATGCTCGCAGCTGATTATCTACGCTTAGATTCTTAGCTGTAGTGGTTACGAAAATATTAAAAACGCTTTAAAATTAATTACCTTTGATCAGGAAACGGCAAGCACATCGACAGAGTCCTAGAGAGAGTGTACAACGTAAAGGCACACCAAACAAGACAGGATCCAAGAAGAGGAACACGTCCGAACTGTCCCGGAGTAGCTCGGAATGAATTCTCTCAATCTCTGACAGGAGAAACTCTGTGAGCAGCTCAGATCGATCAGCGCGTCAGTGTGTACAGCTTTGGCGCGGTCTCCTTACTCAAAGGCTGCATGTGTCCTCTTCAGTTCACATCCAGCTAAAGGTGTGTTTACCTGGGAGTATCTATTGGACTGCCTGGTGAAATTTGGGGACAGTGGGAGCGAGGTAGCCTCCACGGCTCCACCAGGCTTCAGAATCGGCGGAAAAGAGTAGAAATTGGCCAAATAGACAGTTAAAATGCCATGTGAGTTGGTCCGCTAAAGCCTCCAGTTTGGGGAGCGGCAAACTGTACTCTTTAGCAGTACAACTCCCCTGGCATGTTATCTGTCTGTTTGGTCAATTTCTACTCTTTTCCGCCGATTCTGAAGCCTGGTAGAGGCTAGAGTGAGGCCCTTGTATCTAGCAGGTAGTCAACAACAAGTGTGGTTTTTCACAGAGTATACTGTACAGCTGAAACTGCTGTAAGTCATAGAGCATTTCTTGATGTATACCCTACGCACGTTTAATAGCGAAATATACGTACTGTACTGTAATATGTGGGAAAGTATTTTATTCAAATCGACATTTCATAGATTAGTTGTTTTTGATAACCGTTTATTAATTTTATTTCATCATTCCTCGTTGTGTATTTCAATACATCAAGGGCACACCAACCACCAATATGAAGTGATGTTGTGTGACATGTATCATAAGACTTATATGATGTAGGTTGTAGAATTAACCAGCTATAGTGTCGTGGCGTGGTAAGGGGAGTTCTTTTCAATTACTAGTACGTTTTTTTTTAGTACTTTAAGCCGTTAGAACGTAGATAGATACTACTTTATATAGTTTTTAGCTTTCTTATATATATATATACCTTAGATCTAATGTTAGCCATTTATACTTGTTTCTAGTACATTGTATTTCCATTGATCTCCTGCATTTATCCCCCCGGGGAATGAACATGCAATAAAGATTCATTATTATTATGTTATTATTTATCATCGCGACCTTCGGTGCTTGAAGAACAGACTGCCTGCTGGAAGTGACGTTTGTGAGATACACGCTTGTGACACGTGTTCTAACACGCGACACTTTAATTCCGGACAGATACTCTAATTCCGGACTACCTCTCACTTTTCAAGCATAGTTTGTCATGGACAATTGACATTCCACCTTGTGACATAGAAGATGACAACAACTATGTAGATAACAGTGATAGTTCCCTAGGGATCAAATTATTTCTGCAGAATTCTGCAGAAATCTGCAGAATTCTGCACAGAATTCTGCACCCCGTGCAGATTTCTGCACAGAATTCTGCGCGGGGTGCAGAATTCTGTGCAGATTTCTGCGCAGAAATCTACTTTTTAAAGATTTTGTACAATACTGTCCTAAAAATGTATCATTATGGTGATAGGTGATAGATATGCTTTTCGTTTTTGAAAAAATTATGATCTTTAAATTTAATAATTTATGTAGTAAAACAATTCTCCAAAAAGTGATGATGAGCTATACACATTACAGACTAGGACATACAATGTAACAGACGTTTCGTTTGAGCTATACAGGCAAGCATAAGACCTGATCCTGTAACCAGCTAGCCCGAGTGTCAGCCTTTTTAGCTTTCGTCTACTCCCCACTATGCTACCCGTAGAGTGTGGGGAGTGGATGAAAGCTACAAAGGCGGACACTCGCCTAGTAACCTAGCCTGGCTACCATCCGGATTCTCGAGTGTTGTGAAGCGAAAGTCCGGACGGTACCCAGGCTACTAGTAACCAGCAGTATCAGTTGAATGAACCATAAGGGAAATTCCATTGACACACGGGGAAAAGATTTCTGCAGAATTCTGCAGAAATCTGCAGAAATCTGCAGAATTCTGCAGAATTCTGCACAGATTTCAGCGCAGAAATCTAACTTTTAAAAAGATTTCGTACAATACTTAGAAATTGTCCCACAAAATTTATCATTTAATATGGTGATAAGTGGTAGATTCACTCCCCTTGGAAATCTTGCATCAGAGCTCTTTATTATGTAATATAAATGTTACATATTGGGTATGATGATGATTGGGTACGGAATGGAGGTCAGATTGATTGTATACTGTGCAGAATTCTATGCAGTGCATCTAGATTTCTGATTAATTTAAAATAGAAAAATGTTTTTGAAAAATTACAATATATCTACAACTGATTTGTCACTTTATACTATATAGCCTTGGAAGAGCTTGGAGCTTGGACATGATTTTAGCAGTAATACTACTTTGAGACCCAGTATTTTGTGTTCAAACAGTGGACAACGTATCCTTGGAATAACTTGTCACCAAGGTACAATGTAGCCTGAGGGTGCTACTGGGTTTGTTTAGCAATTTGATTTGCCCCGCCTTCACACTTATCCAAACAAATTCAGGGCTTTTAATGTAAGTCTTCACAGTAAGGGTCCAGAGAGCCCCTCCTGCCCACCAAGTTGTAATCACTACCACATGTTTTCCATAGCTTATTTATCTAGCCCATAGAGGAGACTAATCTCAGGAGAACAGGTTCAATCTGGCTACAGACAGTACATGGATGAGAAAATGAATTTGATTTTACCTGTAGGTTGGTTATCAAAATTATTTCTTTGCCAGTTATTACTAATGTTAGGGAACTCCATGTATTTCCATTTGGTAAGAGCTCTAAATCTTTAAAAATATTGAGTTAAAAATTCTCCACAATATGATGATGAGCTACACACATACCAGACTAGGATGTCTTGTTTGAGCTACATGTATGCAGGCAAGTATAAGACCAGGTCCTGTAACCACTGTCCAGCGTTTTTACATTGTAACTTTGTCCATTCCCAGGCTTGTAACCAGCAGTATCAGTTGCATTGAACCACAAGGGAAATTTGACATTCCATTGACTGGTCACCCAGGGGTCAGGAGTATCAGTCTGTTTTCCTGTTTTATGTCCTGACCCTCTTAGAGCCAGTTTCATAGGAATCTGTTGTTGCAGGGGAAGATACTAAACCAAGTCTAAATGTTGGAATTTTTTGAAAAGAATTGTTAGCTGTTATGAGGGTGTCAGTAGTCACAGTGCAGAAAGTATAGAAAATTTTCTTGAGATTACTTTAGAAGTAGAAGTAGATCTACTTCTACTTCTAAAGTAATCTCAAGAAAATTTTCTATGCATAATAAGCTTTCTGTGCACAATGTTCCAAGTTTAACCTACTCAAGGTTCTTAAATGATGTCTGGTCCCAGATGCATCACAACAGTCATTGCAACTACAATTGACATTGCAAGAAAGAATATTAATGTTTTTGCCTGCTATCAAGGACTATTCCATGTTTCTGTTATGAAAAAGACATTATCTCTCCTACATTATACATGTAAATCTGCCAAATACATGTATGCACAGTCGCAACTGGTGTGTGTGTGTGTGTGGGGGGATTAAAGTTGACAACAGTATAATGCAAGCATTTCAAGCCTGTCCCCTTTGCTGGAATGCCTGCTTGAGTCATAAGAATCTACAATGTAATGGGGTAAATTAAGTTGAAGGGAATTGCCACATCTCACAGTTTTTTACTCCTTGAAGGAGGATTACCTCCAGGCGGAGTATTGTGGGTAGACGGTTTTTTGGTGTTAACTGATCACACACTGTTTACATACACTATACTGTTCTCAATCTGCAAATTATAAAACTTCATGGAGAATTGTCGCCTATGGACACTTGGTTTTATCATGTTTCTTTGGTTTTTATTGTCCAAACAGTACCCGTGCAGTCGCAGCCTTTATACGGTTGAATTGATGCAGGGTATCACATAATGATCAAGACAAATCACAACAATCAAGTAATACACATACACATATAAATTTTTGTGGAACTGTTGCAAGGGTCTGTGCGGCTGCCATTCGGCGCCACAAGGTGAACTCAATACGACTTTCCCCAACCGAAGTTTGTCTTGTGTGTCTCTTTCTGTGAATCTTAAGTTCATGAATCTCTCGCAGCTTTTCTTTTTAGGACAATCTTTACCCCACATTCAGTGCACATGTCCCAAGCCATCTGATTAGAATTGTGTGGTGCTCATGTCCAGACTTCATCAACTCCCATGGCAATTACAGTACCAGGGCTTGACTCAGACCTTTTGAACTCAACAATTTTGAACATTTGCCACTTCTAAATGATAATATATGATTGGGACCAAACTTTTCACATGTAACATCACCAGTCCTTGAATATTATTATAAAATGAATTTGCCTTTTAATTCTCACTTTGTCATGCTAATTCTCTAACAACTATTTTCCCAAAGGCAGATGAAAAGGGTTGTCATGACCTGCCTCAAAGTACATGTAGTTAGTGATTGGTTTATTGAAAAGAACAAAGAACATATCAGACTTGCAGTAAAAACTGAATTGTGCTGATATTTACAACTTTTGGGATCATACAATAGATATAAGAGGGCAACTTACATTTATAATATACTAAATTTATAAAAACCATCGTCATTGTCATATTATTATAGCAATATAAGTAAAACAATACTCACGAGTAAGATCACTACTGCCGTTCTGCATTAAAATGACTGAAAGTCTTTAAAGTTTTAAAAGCTTGTCTGGTACGAGCACTAAGGACAGTTGGCGGCAAGGTTTCAATTTGACACAATAAACAATGTTAAAACTGAGATCAGAGTCCAACCCGATTAAAAACTCAGTTAAGAAGTTTGTAGTCCGACCAGGAGTTTTGCTAGTGCAGTTATCGCACTGGTTGTGTAGCGCTTAGTGCCCTTGGCCTGGCAGTAATGGAGAGAGTTCCTTAGCGATCTACCGTGTAGTTGTCCTTTAGTCGGTGGCAGCCAGGAGCGAAAAAATGACGATTGTCTGATTTTGGTTGCAAAGTTACGTAAGGCATAGGTCGTGTCTACGATCAGACAGAGTTGGTAGGTTCAGGGTCTGCATGGCGTCCACGTATGTAGTGTAGTGACGGCCTAGCATAGTCTTACAAGCCCGTTTTTGAACCCGTTCAAGCTGGTTGACTTGTCTGATGTTAAGGGCAGCATTCCAGACGGGTACCGCGTATTCAAGGAGTGGCCGAACGTATCCGCAGTAGATAGCACAGAGGTCATCTGGTGGGAGACCAGCCCGCCGCAGTCTACACAGGAAAAATAGGCGTTTGCATCCCTTGGACACCATACTGTCAACTTGAGAGTCCCATCCAAGAGCCAACTGAATCTGAATACCGAGTCTGGCCTCCTAGTGTGGAGGAGTTTCCATAAAAAACAGATTTGCACTTATGTACACTCACATGTACATCACTCACATGTACAAAATGTACATGTGAGAACAAGGTGTCTTTTTGTTTTAAGGCATTCTAAAATGAATGCAATTTCAGGCAGCTAAACTGGAAATATACTGATACAGGTCTGGTAATCTGTATATTATTGACACATACTCTCTCACATTAGCAAATTTGAATCAGTATTTCAATTAACTTTAAGGCATGTAAAACTGCAGAAACAAGCCCCATGACTAGTGCTTTAGTTTCTGGGCGGTAGCCTAAAAATCAACCCAGGTCCTTCCAGTAACCGTTTTTCATCAGGAATTTGGGCATTTTTGCTCCATGAATGTCGAAGTACATTGAGACAGTGTTGTTTCAACTTTGTATGTAAGTGACTAGAATAATGACTTAGAGAAATTTAGTTTCCAAGCCTTAAAAACTAGACTGGATTTATGTAATTTAGAAATTTTGTATGCATACAGGTATATGTGACCCATTACATTTACAAGTGACGAAAAGAAACTTAACAGAAAGATCCTCACACATCAGGTCGTGAAGGCACAATGGTACTTGTGGTTGGGTTTCCCTTTTTGGTGAGTTGCAAGCCATGTGCCAGGGCATTTAGGGGTCAAATCAGCACCTCCCATGAGATGCAACATGTAGCACTAGCAGGCTGGTGTTGAGATTGTTATACAATATACAAATAATATTCAGGATTTTTATCCTGCCCCTTGCATTGATTGTCCTTTTTTCAAAATAGATTTGTAACTTGTAATTATAAGATGTGGTACATGTAGGTTCCAGGTTTGACATCATAAATTAGTAAGGATGATTTGAACTGGATTCTCAGAGTCAGAGACCCAGATATGGGATCAAACAAACTTCATCCCTGAAAAAACATCTGCCTTGCCTCCCCTGCCTGAGTTGCAGATTGACCCCCTCACTGGGACAAGGGGAGGCAGAGGTCAGACCTTCAGGTCACAATTGGGTACACCACAGTTTGGATGTTACAGAAGCTTTGCTAGCCACCTTGTTTAAACTTAAAATTTTCACTCTTCACTTTTTTTTGTAAGATGTGCATTTCCAGAAAGCTTCGATGAGCAATGAGTATTCAATGTTATAAACAGGATCGGAGGAAGTGTAAGAAACTGGCAGAACTAATCGTTTTTCCTCAGTTGGATGGTAGAGATGACCTATACATGAGGGCCTGCACGCCCTTTGTTGTAAGGCGTAATCAGGCCTTTTTAGTCTCCATAATCCTTAGGCAGCCACTCCAAAAATGTAATTTGTAATTATAGTAGATTACCTGCAAAGCGTAAAGTCGTAATCAGCTCTGAAACTTTGATGTAAGTCATAGTCGGCGGCGAAAATTTGCGTAATTCGTAATAACTACACCCCCATGCAGGCCCTCATGTACATGCTTTCCTGTTATTACAGTAAGTCTATCCTGCCTTGGCCCCTCTGGCCTCCCTACTGGCACGGGCATGATCTCCTGTGAAAAGGTGTCTTTTCCTTTGGGGTATACGTGTCATGTAACCTACTGATGTCAGAGAAAAGCACAATTTGAGGGTAAGGGACTCATGTCATGGTCATGGGCACAGCATACAGTGAACATGTCTCACCATGAGACTACATGTTCATTCAGCATGCCTGTCTGATCATCTCTCCACTTTAAAATAAAGTTTGTATGAACTTGTCAGGGTCCACAAATAACCTCCTAAAATCTTTACCGACTGGCAAGCAAAATAGCATATTTTATTTAATTAGAAGAATTGTGCAGTTAAATTGTTACAGAATATCTAACTATGGGGAAATTAAGTAGATAAACATGTCAGTAATTGAAAGCAAGACTGCTTTTTCTACATAAACATTCAACATGACGTGTCTAAGTGTGTTTGAGAGCTGGCTCAGTAGTTAGGATTCTGGCTGTCTGAGGCTGAAACTTCAGACTATAGTAGTCCAAAGTGTGAGATAACCCAAGTGCAATGATGGAAAATTGCAATTTACATGCTATCCCCTGGAATCAGCTTGGTATAGTGTTGTTTTAGTCCAGCATGGCTGTCTAGGCTAATGAGGTCAGACTAGTGTCCAGGGATTTCAGCCTGGCCTACTCTGGGTACTCAACATGTCACTTTCTGACAAATCCAAAATCATTGGAAATGGGTCACTGGGTATATCAAGTTCCTGTTAAACTGACCATACATGTAGATATGTAAATCAGAAGTATACTAAATGGCCTACAATTGCAAGCAAAAGTAGTATTTCCCAAGCTTTCTCAGTCCATGTATTCCTAGGCCAACCAATTCATAGAGGCATATAGATTTTTGGCTATTTGTAACAAAAACAAGCTAAATGATAGCCTTTGAGAACCTGCACCTGAGGGGAAAAATTGCAAATGAACAAGCACATGGTACCAACTTGAAAGTACATTGAATCTTCAATTTGCAGATCATTGGGCCATAATATATTGTGGCACATAGGCCTCAGTGAGTTACATATTACATTTTTGGCTATTTTTACCCAAAATAACCTAAATAAGGCCGGCATCTAAAAAAGGGAAAACCCAATTCTTCACACCTTTCACCAAGGTACACTATCATCTTTCCAAATTTAAATTTCAAGTCATTCGACAGTACATTGTAATATAGACGCACAGAAGCCAGTAATATAGATTTTTTACTATTCTAACCCAAAATAAGCTACCGGTATACATGTATATAACCATTTGCAAGACTTGAATCAAAAACTTGGAAAGCAAAATCTTAGCATAATATTTATGCAAAGCTATCCCCATGCCAAATTGCAGGGTATTGGGCTGTCATAAAGTGGAACAAAAGCAAAAATATATACAGTCAAACCTGCCCGAGTGGACACCTGTCTAAAAAGGACACCTTCAGTTAATGGACACATTGGAACAGTCCCGTCCATTTTTACATAGTTAAGACCCTCTCCCGGGAGGACACCTGTCTTCCCCTGACAGAGGACACTTTTTTTCAGTCCCAAAAGGCACTCAGACCTGTCTTAGTGGACAATATTGATTGACAGCAGCACCCAGCCGGGCGAGCCCAGAAACAATAGGTTTGTTTAGCATTGGGCAAAAACTTGTTCAACGCTAAAACAACAGCAGCCAATCAAGGGTGCCAAAAAAGAATAAAAGGACTATGATTTCTGCAGGTATGGGGGTTCTCACCTAGTCAAGAGTGAAAGGAAGTGATAACAGACAAAGGGGACAGAGTTTATGACAATGGAGGGTGCAGGGGTGACGAATGAATAACAATAGGCTCTATGCAGATTTGCTAACGCTCAAAAATTGAACTGTATAACAACTAGATCTTTTTTGTCTGGCAGGAACAGATAGCAAGGAGGTTAAATATAATAACCTCCTTGAAGATAGTGAAGCCTACATTATTCTGTGATTCTAACTTAACATTACATGTAGTATAAATGTGCTACACATACATTTGTACTTGCATAAGCCTGAGTTACTGGATACACGATATACGTGTACACTGCCAATCCTTCGGATGACCAACCCTGTTTGGGAAGGACACCTGTTCATAAAGGACATTTTTGCTCAGTCCCTTGAGTGTCCACATAAGACAGGTTTGACTGTATATATTATGCATTTCCGACCTTTTTACCCAAAGTAAGCTGATGTAGCATTTAGGGGAGTGAATCTACCACTTATCACCATAATGATACATTTTGTGGGACAATTTCTAAAGTATTGTACGAAATCTGTTTTAAACATTTAAGATTTCTGCACAGAAATCTGTGCAGAATTCTGCAGATTTCTGCAGAATTCTGCAGAAACCTTCCCCCCGTGTGTCAATGGAATTTCCCTTATGGTTCATTCGACTCTTACTGCTGGTTACTAGCCCGAGAGTCTGCCTTTGTAGCTTTCGTCCACCCCCCACACTCTACAGGTAGCATAGTGGGGAGTAGACGAAAGATATAAAGGCTGATAGACACTGTTACAGGATCAGGTCTTATGCTTGCCTGTATAACTCAAACGAAACGTCTGTTACGTTATATGTCCTCATCTGTAATGTGTATAGCTCATCATCACTTTTAGGAGAATTGTTTTACTTCATAAATTACTTTAAAGATCACAATTTTTTCAAGAAACGAAAAGAAAAGAACAGCATACAGTGCAAAGCTATCCCCATGCCAAATTGCAGGGCACTGGGCACTTTAAAGCCAATGCATGTCCAACAAGTTATGCCCAAAATACATGTAACCTGATAGTAGCATTTGTAGGAGAGTATACATGTGTATCTACCACTTATCACCATAATGATACATTTTTAGGACAGTATTGTACGAAATCTTTAAAAAAAATAGATTTCTGCGCAGAATTCTGCACAGAATTCTGCACCCCGCGCAGAATTCTGTGCAGAAATCTGCACGGGGTGCAGAATTCTGTGCAGAATTCTGCAGATTTCTGCAGAATTCTGCAGAAATAATTTGATCCCTAGGGAACTATCACTGTTATCTACATAGTTGTTGTCATCTTCTACGTCACAAGGTGGAATGTCAATTGTCCATGACAAACTATGCTTGAAAAGTGAGAGGTAGTCCGGAATTAGAGTATCTGTCCGGAATTAAAGTGTCGCATGTTTGTTCTATTTATTTTGTTTCTTCAGTCAATGACAGAAAAATAAATCCCACAAAATCTGCCGGACTTCCGACTGGTGACGTCACAACGTGAACCCTAGCCTCCTGTGCAGACTCCGTGAGTGGGTGGCCGTTTTGTAATGCGTTTTGAAGTTCTTTTGCCGGCCAGAGAAGGTTCATTCCCGCCACGGCGTGGCGGGAATGAACCTTCTCTCGGGGCGAACCTTCTCTCGGGTCTGAAACCTTCTCTGGCCGGCAAAAGAACTTCAAAACGCATTACAAAACGGCCACCCGCTCACGGAGTCTGCACAGGAGGCTAGTGAACCCGACATTTGGGACTAACACTAGGACTTTGAAGAGTTTCTTTTTCTTGCACCTCAGAACATTTTAAGAAACTTTGTTACCTCCGTTCTTATTCAAAAATATGTAGGTAAGAATATACAGTATTCTGTAATAGCATAATTTCAAATGATTCAGTACTCAATCTTACACACACAGCAATTTACGTAATCAATGCAATAACATCATAAAGTCATCTACAAAAAGACAATCTCGACATTAGTGTTTACTTACAAACACTATGTGACTCAATAAAAAAGATATCTTCACTTGTTGGACATTTCTCGTAAGCTACTTGCGTCCTCAAATCGATACCCTGGGGACCAGACTAGCTATAGTATCGGACCGTTAGCCGGATTCGTTCGGTGGCCCAAAGCCTTACATGTATGTCCGCTTATCTTTTACCGCTCCGGGGGAGTTGAGTAAAAGGGCTGGCCAACTCCCCTAGGACTCAACGGCCCCGCAGCGGTATTTTAGATAGGCGGGCAGAAGGCTTTGGACCACCGAAGGAATCCGGCTAACGGCCCGATACTAGTCTGGCCCCCAGGGTATCAAATCGATATCACCGTGCCCCGGTTGCCCCCAAAGGTCCCGAAAGGTTTACACAGGTTTCCCCCCTACAAAGACGGGTTCTCATTAGGCCAGAATGTAACAATAACTGCTGGAGTAAGGACAATTATCTTCTCAAACAAACACGGCTCTCCAAAGACAGTATTTGTACAGTAGTGGCCGGTTTAGGGACAGGGCGGTTTGTTGACCAGTTGAGAGTCAATGCATTGATCTTTGAGTTGCCGAAGGGTTTTTGGTGACGTCAAAAGTTGGAGGAAGTAATGATTTTTTCTGTGGCTGCATCTTCATGCACATGTACCGTCACTGTAGATCTAATTTAATGTCCAAGCAGATCTTTGGGTGGATGCCATACAGTATCAACTGGCCAGGAGGTAACCAATACGGCCAATGGTTACAGGCGGCCAATATAGACTCCCCTTGCCCCAGAGAATCTGCCTGAAGATTAGATCTAATAATACTAATTCAAAAGTGAACGATGGAGTGAACAGCGTATCTGAGGTTTTCCCTGCCTTTGAGGTAATCTAGCTCCACCACAGCCAGACACCCCACCACGTTAGCCTGCATGGTTTCCACCAGCTTACACGCACCAGCCATGGTACCTAGGGTGGGCAGAGGAAAATCAACTTATAGACAATGCGGGGTAAAGATTTGAAAAAAAAGTTGTACGTCTCTCAGAAAAAACAAACAAACAAACAAACAAACAAACAAACAAACACAGACACACTAACCTCCTGTGGCAATTAGATCATCAACGATCAACACGTTCTGGTTGGGCTTCACTGAAGTTTTCTGGATCTCAATAGTGTCCTGAAAGCACATAAAGCATTAAGCAAGTACAGACTGTTTCCATCTTCATCAACTACAAAAAATCTCAGTAATCACCAACGATTATCTTTTCCGACATTTTCATGTGTACGTCCTACTTTTTTGATTGTACAGATGACTTGTCAACACCGCAATGATATGATAATGTACGATGTAATCTCCAAGCAGATGTTGCGGTGAAAAATCGCAACGTTTCCTGGCCGAAAGGCTGGCCGCTGCAGGAGACAGACTGGTCTGGAAACAGCTCTCCATCCTCAAGTCTATCTTGTCCCCCCAACCGACCACGACTGTTACGATCTCAGTTCACCCAACATCTGCTTGGAGATTACGTGTGCTAAGTTTGAGCCCTTGTACCCTGCACGTGACAAGGTTACCTGTCCATATTCCAGAGCATAGGAACACTTCACAGTTTCTCCCGGCAGCTTTCCTGACTTCCGGATAGGAACAAACGCACAGTTCAGACGGAGGGCCAGCGGTGGGCCGAAGAGAAAGCCCCTGGCCTCAAGACCTGTAAGGAAGATACCGAGTTTTCTTATTGATTCGCATATCTTATGTCTATTATTAGCAGAAGATTTAAACTAACGATCTTCAGTGTCACGCACCATACATGTGAGCTAGCTGCCAATCATGTAACAGCTTACATTGTTCACAAAGTCAAGCACAGTAGGACCCATTGACAAACAGTTGTCACAAGAGAATTCAAGATACACCGTCTAACGATTTAAGCAAGTACTGCAAGGTTGAATCGACAGAAAAAGCAAAGATATGGAGGGAGGCACTACAAAAGTCCTTATTTGACATATTTGCGTAACTTTACCCGCAACTACGTCCACTTTGGTCCCTGTTTCCTTGACATGCTCCTCCAAAAGAGCTATGGTGTCCGAGAAGACATCTGGGTCATGTAGAATCGGCATGATGTCCCTATAATGTTCAAGACATACCATATTACATATAGTGTTCAATATATCATACATACGCAAATTACATGTCGTTCGTGGAAACAGTCACTTTTCAACAATCTGATACTGAGTATATGACTGATCAAATGGAGACATATCTGGTCATTTTATTGATATATACTTGGTATAGGCAACAAAATGTGTACATTTAGGATTTCTAATAATGTTGCAACATTTTTGATATATGTAGACCAAAATTGCAATTCACAATTTTATAGGGAACTCTTTAATATTGTTAATGGCCAAAATATCGGAATTTCTGTCTTAAACTAAAGCCGCGTTCAGACATTCGTGTGATGACTTATGCCAGAACCGACCGTGCACAAGAATCTACCTGCTGAATTTTGTACGACACATTCAACACTAGCTAGTTTCTGTTTCAAGAATTCTCTCCATTTCCTGTCGTAAACGCCCCGTACGACGAAGGCGACATGTTCGTGCTTACTTGAACGGTATGCCTGGTTTGGGAAAGTCCGGACAGGTCCGAATGGCGGCCTTTATTCTGTCGATCCTGACCTGTTTGGATTGGACGTTTTTGGCAGCCATGTTGTCAAAATCTGTAAAACATGCAACTTACCAACAATCAAAAAATCATATGTGTCTGTTTTCTATGGACCGTCGCGTCCGAAATAAATAATAAACAAACAAACAAACAAACAAACAAACGAAGAAACAAACAAAAACAAACTGGGATCGCTGATGATCTCAATCGGAAGACCCATAATCACAGCAACTCTACAGGTTGAGTGAATAAAGCTTAGAAAAGAGAACAAGCACTAGCCTAGTAGAGAATTGACAAAATGTTTGGGAGGGAAAAACTTGTGAGGTGCCAACGGATCCGGGGTCATTTAAGGTAAAAATGTGCCTAGTTGCTCAGGTTACGGGTAGGACTGTAGGAGTGACGTCGAATGTCTGAGTGGTTAGTTTAATAGGCAAGTGGACACGAGATCTAGAGGTCACAAGTTCGATTCCTAACATTCTTGGCAAGGCGTTGTGTCCTTGGGAATAGCAGTGCTTTACACAACTTTCCTCACTCCACCCAGGTGTTAAAATGGGTACCTGATTTTGATCGGCTGGGGAGATAAAAGGCGATGGAAGGAGAGGCCTAGGGTTCGGGGCTTCGCCTCCAATACTGATATTAATTATTAACCCGCTAACCCATTGAACCTGTGCTGAGAAAACACCGTCGAATGACTTAACAAGAACAGCACTACACTGGACACCTGAAGGGAAAAGAAAACAAGGACGGCCTAAGATCACTTGGCGAAGAACAGTTGCAAAAGAACTGAAGAGCTTCAGCCACACTTGGGATAGCATCCAGAGAACAGCCCAGGACTCAGAGGGAGCTGGAGAACCTTTGTTGCTGCCCTACATGCCGGGACTGGCATTGAGGGCAGTAAGGTAACCCGCAGTGAATTATCAACCCACTAACCTAAAAAAAAGGTTACGGCACCGCCTCAACCTACCTTTACGGGTATGACGTTGGTAACTAGATATAAACTGGGATCTGAAACGTCATGAGCTCGTCCAAGTTGAAGTTCAGCGACACTGAGACTGAGAAGTGCGCCACCTGTCGATACGTCTATTCTTCGCACATTCTAGGATAACGGGTACTTAGTGGATTAGGCGGATGACGTGGATTAGGGAGTTATGCGGGCTTGAAGTATTGTTATGTTACCACGTCTGTCTGTCTGTCTGAACTACGTGAAAACGTGAATGGTAACGTTATATTAACGTTACGCATATAGGCAAAAAGACCCCCTATCCTAATAGTGGTTGTTACCGATCCCACTATCCTTCGCGAAACCAGGAAGTGAAACAAGATGCTTACATACGGTTGACGTAAGCGGGGTTTTCCAACAATCTCCAAGAAACACACGCCAAAATGGGCGACACGGAACAACGTAGGAGCATCGAATTCAAGAAATGTCTCAACGAGATAGGCAAGAAGCTAACAGACGAGCAACTGGAGTCCTTGAAGTATCTCTGTTCCGATTTTATCGGTAGAAAGCGACAGGAAGAAATCACGAGGCCGACCCAGCTGTTCCAGGCTCTGGAAGAGCGGGACAAACTGAGGTATGACAACACCGTATTCCTGAAGGACATCTTGCGGACGGAGAAGAGAGAAGACCTGGTGAAGGACATCGAGAATTTCGAAACCCACCAGTTGTGTACCGACTCGAATCCGACACAGAATAGCGGGTCGCGTCTCACCGCCAGAGGAGGTAAACTTCATGCCCCCCTCCCCTTATCTTCAAGCAGATGTAGGGTTCGGTCTCACTATTTTACGCCTGTTTTTGTTACGCATGAGAAGACTAAAATAGGTGCACAACTAAAAGCCGTACTAAATGCCACAAAACACGTGTAATACATGGAGACTTGGCCTGAGTGCTACCATCATTTTGAAATGGAAGAATGTCTGCACACTAGTAACTTACATAATTAGGATAGTTTGAAAGTCCTTTACCTTGATAACTCCATCTCTATCTTCCAGGGCCCCAAAGACAGCCATCTGTGCATCATGATGGTAAGAAAGGCATTACACATTTTCATGCATGGTCACCCCTTTCTGTCCTTTGCTATAATGGAGACACATGTGATGTCACTACTTGTAGAAATATTGCTGCTATGTTGTGGAAGCTGTTTAGGTACAGGTCTGAACCTGATTTGTGAATGCCAAGTGTACCTGTACTAAAACACTAGTGGATGTTACGTAAATCGTGTCAAAGATTACATTTAGAATTAGATATGGAAATTCAGGAAAACTTGTAAATACTCTTGCTTTGAGATTGAAAAAATATGTACAAATAGTAACATGGCAATTTACCCTTAAAATTGACAGTTGGCTACATATCCAGGTACCTGTACGTGAAAAAAACAACACAGCCCTGACTGACATGTTTCTGTGTTTCTTTTTCAGCCCATTGGCGGGAGCTTTTCGATATCGTCGAGAACAACTTGGGCAGAAACTGGCGCCAGCTGGCCCGCAAGCTTCACCTTTCGGAGACAGACATTGAGTGCATCTCCGAAGACCATTCACGAAAGCTGCGCGAGCAGGGTCGCCAGGCGCTCCTTCTGTGGAGCGAGAGGAACGAAGACGCCCGTTTCGCAGACCTGGTCACGGCTCTCCGCAGGTGTCAGTTGAACGACATCGGGGACCAGCTGGAAAGGAAGATTGCGTCCTGGAACAACCAATAATCGACGGCTCTTGTACAGATTTAGTAGCTGCTTTTGAATCAGTGCCTTTGATGTTTAAGCATTTGTTAGCCAGTTTGCTATAGCTGGCATTTGTAACCTACAAAGCCAAGTCAAGCCTGTACATGTACAAAATGAGCACGTCGGCAGAACGTACTGCGCCTGCGCAAAACCTGGATTTTCACTGGATTTTTGGTCAACGTTGCATCAAAATTTTGCCTGTTGCAGACCATATCTTTTTCTACACAACATTTGAAAACTACAGACGGGATGTCACCCTTATATACGCGTATTCGACCTTATATGAGATGTTCTGCCGAAGTGCTATGCATAATACATTACGGGTTTCGCGCAGGCGCAGTACGTTCTGCTGACGTGCTTACAAAATGTATAATGAAAGAAGAATAACATTTCTTAGCTCTGCTCTCAATAAAAAGAAAATACAGCTTACTGTCTGTAGTGGGGGTCTGACATTTAAGATTGTCTTGATTTAGTTTGGGACATGAAATCTAAGGCAGAAAGAATATTAACTTTCTACCTGTGTAGGTACTACCGGGTAGTACTTGTATGTTTATGACTTGTATAATCTGAAGTGTTATCCTGTTGGGGGTGATGACTTGAAAACAAATGTCATGGAGAAATTGTAAATATTAATCTGCAGTTAGTGTGGTCCTCAGTGGAGGTATCCCATATTAGATTTAAAGTCTACTGAGTATGTTACTCCCTGGAATTTTGTAAAATAAGGTGCTTCAGTTGTGAAATGAGAGCAAACTTTTTTCATTAAAGCTGATGGCACTAGAGGACATTTATTTCTTTCCTTCTAACCCCATGTAAACTGGGTACTTTCTTTAGGCATGGCATGTACTGTAGGTTACAGTTATAGCCACATGGAATATTTTTAGGGGTGGAATCTGCTGAAATCCTGCACTTTTTAGAAGATTATGATAAATCATTACAACATGTTCTCTCTTCACCTTCACCGGTCGGGGACTACGGTTGCCTCTAGCACAAGCTTCCTCCAGCCATGTTCTCTCTACATCCATGAATTTTGCAGCTCAGTGTAGTTTTCAGTATAATAATAATTCACTCACTCAAATCCGCAAGCTCCTACGAGCAATGCGCCACGGCAAACGTTATAATAATAATGGATTGATTAAAAAAAGAGACAGACACACGAGGACTAACTGTCCTGACAAAGGAGAGATCTTTAATTGATGCATAATAACCTTATAATTCCTGGAACTTTCTTGTACCAAACAACATGCCTTTGCACTTTCCAGGAGGGTCCTGGACATCTTACTGTAACACATCTTAGCTATGGTCCTGCACATGTTGCAGATTGCTATAGGTAAGGGTCTAAACCGGCTGCTGGCTGCCGTTAACAACGGGTAGCTTTGCTCCATAGAAAACCTTGGAGGGCGACGCTGGAGAGGGGACTTGTTTTTTTTTCACTGCTGGTTCCACATACCCCATCCCTGGAACAAGGATGAACAAAATGTTAGAAAAGATAAAGATACAGATAGAATTGTAGCAAGTAATAAAAGGCTGAACAATGTAACTAGATACAGTTTAGTGATAATGACGCTGGTGTGTTATACCAAAGGCAGTTCTATCAGCTATACAAAAACAGATGACAAAATACTGTTAATCTTGAAATATTTGCAGCATTTTCAAGTTCACATTTTTTGCATAACCCGCCACATCCACATTGTGATGCCACTGTTATTTCAATCCAAGATCAAAGATACTGCCAACTGTTCATTCTCACTGAGATGCAAAATTTAGGTATTACAAACTCAAAATGAATTTACAGTTACTGTAGAAATGTTGGCATGATAAAGACGAGAACTTGCCTGGTTCTGGTTCCTTGGCTCCTCTGCATGCGGGGGGAGTTTCCCATGTGTGTGGTTCCACATGGCGTCAGGGGGGAGGGGTGGGGGACCGGTGGGGGGGTAGGAGGAGTGGGTGGAGGGGGGGTGGACAGGGGGGTGGCCCAGGTGGGGGTACTGCTGCATGGCCTGGCCGTATAGAGGTGGCATCCTACCAGCCTGTTGGAGGACCAAGAAACATTATGGTGAATACTTTCAAACGTGAAATGGAGATGAAATCTTTTACTTTTTATCCTGCTATCCCCAAATTTTTCTGCAAATTTCAAGATAGCATTTTGATCCCTTAACCTCCCTGCTGCCTAACTCCTTAACCATTGGAGAACAGGTAGCCAAAGGGTTACTTCAGCGTTCTGAAGGTTAAACTAAAGACAAGTGTTGAAGAGACTTACCGAAGGGTTGGACATGCCCATTGGTGGTTTGTCTCCCATGGGATACGGCCCCAGGGGTGGGGCAGGCAGGCTGGTGGGCGGGGACATGTGCGGCCGGATGTTGTCGGGGTGTGGCGGGTAGTTGTCGGGGAGCCCACCTGTGTTCAGCAGGTGAGACGGCGCCACCCACGGTGAAGACGCATCTGAGAAAAGAGACAATGTTAAGTCTACAACATGCCTTTGTACCTCTACAACGGTGGATAATCTTATATAGCACGTTGGCAGAGCATACTGTGCCTGTGTGAAAGCCGTATTGTGTATAGAGCACTTCTATAGAATGTCTCTTTTATGGTCATATTCACGTATTTAATGGTGATATCCCGCCTATAGTTTTCAAATGTTGTGTCAAAAAAGACAACCGGCAAAATTCTGATGCAACGTTGACCAAACATCTGACAGAAACTGTGAAAAATACGGGTTTCATGCAGGCGCAGTACGTTCTGCCGACGTGCTCTTATATAATATAAAGCCACACCAACTCATTCCCTTGGTTATGTGACAGTGTAACATAAAAACAGGGCAGGGAGGAAAACTGGAATCTGACTATGTTTACTCCCTGAAACTGTGTGTATTACAAGTATAGTTTTCTTCTCAAATTGTTTTCATGCTAATCTTTAAGTTAAACAATATTCCCTTAAATTTGAGAACCACAGAATTAAGATGGTATGGCCCAAGTAACAGTAGTCAGCTAGCCCGGAGGCTGTTTTCACATGCATTGTTCCCTTTACAAGCATATACTGTTGGGAGAACTGCCAACCTTTGTCGACACTAAGCCATTCTAAGTTATCCAAAATATAGCACTGCCACATTTAGTACTATGTCTTGAATACAGCCACCTTGGATGCATTCTGATTCATGACATTTGACCCCTTAGCTTGCTGTGAGGCTTCCGTTAGTGCAAGACACCACACTTATACTGGAGATGTGCTTTTCTCACAAGACACACCAACACCAATACACGTGGATTATCATGGGAAAATCTTAAATGCTATCAATTTTTCTAAAAGGCCTTGAAAGACTGGGTTATAAAACTTCTATCAGGCTTTTGAAGTTGCCTATATCCAGTTTTATCCACTTTTTCTTATCCATGACTGTGGATATAGTGGTGATTGTCTAAGCCAAAAAATAGTATGAAAGAAACAAAATCATTTACGGTACAAAATGTAACGTTATATTGTTAAGCTAGCTCTCTAGACGAACTCAGACACAAGTACATTTTGATTATCTTCATCACATCAATGACACGGCCTTGCTTTTGGTGTTTTTGGTCTTGTGAGAAGAAGCACTGTACAAATACATGTGGGTACAGGACAGTACCTCGCAAGGTTCTCAGGAGCTCAAGGGTTGCTAAATGGGAAAGGGGAGACAGTCAGAAAACTTCACAAGTACGCACAGAACCTCTAAATAAGGGCTCTGCATTTAAACAAACAAAAACAGAGGCAAACAAATCACTTTTCGTAGAAAACCTTTTGCCTTTTTCTGTCATATTTTGGGTACTGAATACATCCACTAGATACGTAGATGTATTAAAGGTACCCTGGTATATGTATTTTGCTGGAAGTCATATGTCAGTGTAAAAGTACATTTTTAAGCAATGCTTTAAGCAAAATCTTTTAGGATTTTTGTCCATTTAATGTATTTTTCAATATAAATGGCAGGTATACTAGCCTTTTCCTATACATTATTTTACAACATTGCAACCCATTTGACTTTGACACAAATGAATACTAGTAATAGAATCGAATGGGAAAAAATTGATAGTTTAACAAAATTTCAAGTGGGTATACATGTACTACTGGATCATCACATGCACTAGTTTCAATAAACACAGATGTACATGTACAATGTATGCCTAAAATGCACACGACATCCACAATCTACTTGATGTAGAATGTAGGATATGATCACAGAAACTTTAAAGTACAATAAAAGAAAACAGACTCACACATTGACAGGTAACATAGAAAACTTCACAGCTATCTTACCTTGCACAAATCTTTGCAACAAAGTTTAGAAATGACATTCAACTAATATATGTCATAATTCACAAAAAATCTCTTTATATGACAGAAAAATGCTACATTTTGTACATTTCTCACCTCCAGTTATAGGGTAGGACCAGATGTTACTAGGTCCTAAGGGATGGGACATCTCTCCCAGCATGGCTGAAGACCCCGCCTTTTTGTGGGCCCTCTCTGTGCCGATGGGCTTTGGCTTCCTCTCCTGGCCAGGTTTGTCAGCACCAATAGGGGTGGGGGAGGGGGACGCACTGCTGCCGATGGGGGAAGAGCGCGGGGACTGCGGGGGGATGGGAGACTCCGAGGACGCCGCCGTGGACGGGGTGGAGGAACGGGTGGAGTTGTGTGCGGGGAGGGGGGTGAAGATGTCGGATCCCGCGGGGCCGGTGGACATGGGGGAGGTGGTGTAGTTGGGAGGGGAACTGTTGGGGTAGTGACCCGGGACGTTCTGCTGGTTCACCGCGCTCCGGTAGCCGGGCGCCACCGAACCGTTCATCCCCTCCGCCTGCGACTGGTCGGAGCTGTAACTGTTGGGGAACAGGAGGTTGGGGATGTCGCCCATAGACTTAGGTCGGGAGGACACCGTGAACATGCTGCGGGGCTGGCCGACCTGGCCGAACGGGGAGTTCCCGCTGAAGGGGGAGTACGCCGGGGCCGAGTAGTCCGGGGGAGCAGACTGGGGGACTGTTGCAGACATCTGGGGAGGGATCCGATGTGGTGAACCAACGTGGGACGCACTAGCGACTCCCGGCGCCATGGACATGGGCGGGTTCTCTCTCCGTCCTGGTGGACCAATCAAACCCACCGAGCCGCCTGACGACGGCAGTCCCGATGTCACCATGGTAACAGTACTTTTGACTTCAGAAGGAAGAGTAACATGTGCGGGTCTTGCTGGGTGTAACATGGGCTGTGCTTGTGATGTTTGCAGTCGTGCGCCGGGCGGGCCTACCTTGTCTGCGAAGGTAGTGTTAGTTCCAGCAGTGGGGGCCTGTGTTGTGTAGGTAGCCGAGCTCCGAGAGAGCTGCTCTGATCTTCCTCTCATTGCGGGTGGTGGCATGTTGCCGTCGGAGAAAAGCTGACGTCTGGCAGACTCTACGTTTGGAGGCTGGGGGCCGCCTGACGTGGTAGAGCTGGACACGGCGTGGGCAGTGGTGGTGGATGCTGTGGTGGTGGTGGTCGTCGCTGCCGTCACCACGGTGCTCGTTCCTGGCATGTGATGCGACGGTCCCTTCTGACCCTGAGCGACGACAGTAGGCGGGGCGGGGCGTACGGGAAACGTTCCCCAGCCTGGTGCAGCCTGAGGGTGGGGAAACGGAGGAGGGAGTTGTGTCATGGCTGCCTGGATCCCCGGGTGTCTCAGTGCCTGTGACTGGATTTGGTTCAACACAGACTGGGTTGGGTTGGAGTATAAGGGAATACTGCTGGTGGGAGGGTTCGACAAACTTCTCTGAGTTTTGGTACTTCCACCTGGCGCTACTTGCTTCTGCGCTGTGCCGGCTGTTCCAGGCTGTGTCATCACGGGTGGTTTCCCCGTAACCACGGAGACCGCCGTCATGGGAACCCTTCCCGTCGCCGTGGTTGGGACTGCCTTCGCCGATGCTGATTTTGAAGCCGCTGGCTTGTTAGAGGGAGGGGAGGTGGATGGGGAGGTTTTCGAGGCTACCTTTGGTTTGACCCTGGGGATGATCTCGGCCAGCTCTCTATCTGGTTCCTTTATCAGGGCGTTCAAAAGGTTCTGTGCTTGTCTCATCCCGTCATTGTTTCCCCTGGTACAGCACAAAAAAGAAACATGTTAGGCTACAGACTGTAAAATTCAAACTTCAACTTCACAGCAGCTCTAACAGTCATTGTCTTAAATCCTTAGTCAAAACTTCAATTACAAATCAGTTATGATCAAACAGCAACAAAAATATGAGAAGTACAAAGCAGTAAAATTTTGGCTAGTTTCATACTTTATGGTGATCCATCGGTCTCCACTGGCAGTTTTCTGTTTGTCCAGTTCAATGTGCGCTCCGGAGACTTCCCTGATGGCGTTTATATTGCACCCTCCTCGTCCAATCACACGGCTCACTGCACTACCCGGGACCAACATACGCTTCGACCTTTTATGGGCAGAGGAAAACAATTCAACATATCAGTCTGTTGCTACGAGTAATTCTTAGATTCAATAGATAAAAATTCTTCATAAAGACTTGTGACAGTGCATAAAAGTTAAAATTTATCCTACACCTTTCAGTGTATATAAGGCAGTGCCCATCTCCGTTTCTACAGCCCATGGGCCACATTGTTGTACACAGCACTACAGAAGGAGGCTAGTCAACTTGTAGACATTGGCAAAAGAATGTTAATATTCAGTACAGAATGATTATAAAATGTAATATATGCTCTGATTTTAGACTACACATCAAAATAAAAAATCTAAGCCTTCTCACTTTTTTGGTATGACTTCCTTCCATCCCTCCTCCTTTTTGCTGCCCCGTTTGGGGCTGATGGCGACGGTTGCGGAGGGTTTGACGGAGATGGTGGTGACGGTGCTCGTTGTCGCGACGGATTGCTTCATCATCCCGTGGGGGAGCGTTACTGGACTCAGGCCAGAGTGAGATTCCGACGCACTAAGGGTGACGACACACAAAAAAAAGATTTGGGTACAATGCAATAAAACTGCTTATTTCCTTCACAGAAGGAAAACATATTGCTTTTGCTCTGTTTCTTCTTCATATTCTTCTTCCCTTCCAAACAAATAAGGTCAATGACCTGGACCAGACATTTGTCACCATGGTAACTGGTGCTGTAGCAGACACCATGCGGGATTACAGATATGTAGCAAGTGGCAGAACAAAGATGGAGGGGCTGGTCACCAGATATATGAATGTGTTTGAGTAAGAATAAACAGAGCAGTAGTTTTTTTGGGCTAGACCATGTGAAGGTAAACATTATGCATTTGCTTTGCAAATGTTACCTATCTAGATATACTATGTTTCCTATATACAATTTAAGGGTGAAATTTGCGGGGACTTACAGCGCAGTTGTCTTGATGACTTTCACCACGTCCTCCGCATCTCTCGATATCAGGTTCCCCTTGCTCCTCTTTGGTTTGATTGCCTCATCAAAATCGTCCAGCTCCGCCGCCGAGCTCTTCTTCTCCTGTTTGGTGTCCTTCTTGTTCTTCTTGTGGTCTTCGCTGGAGTTGTTTGGTGGGGTGTTGGAGTCTTCTCTCCCCTTGGACTTCTTCTTGCTCTCCCTTTTACCGGGCCTGTCTTTAGTTTTGGGCGGCGCCGCGTTCGCCATGGTGGTTTTGGCGACGTTCTTGGTGTTGCGAGACGCCACCGTGGAAACTGTGTCTGTGGTTCGAACTTTCCCTGTAAAGACAGTTCCGATAATTCGGTAAATCAGGAGTCAAACAGCGCATCTGTCAGGCCATGATAAGGCATTTACTGCTGTTACTGAAAGCAACGTCGTTAATACAAGAAGAGTGTCTTTCAAGCTGTGAAAAATAAGTTGTGTGAACACGAACACCTATGTTTTTATTTTTATCTACAGGTTATATTTTTTTTACCTATGGTTGTGGTGGTTGAGGCGGCTGGGGGATCCAGTGGAACAGGCTCTTCTGCAAAACACAACATCACACTGTTATCATCTTAAACTTACAACTGTTGAAAAACAATTATAGTAAAACATTACTGAGTATGGACCAAACTCAATAGATCCATAGACACTTCTGAGAACATCAATGCACAAACCTAACAACATTAATACGTACTCTAACATATGGATTGACTTAAAAAGTTATCCCCTGAAATTTAAAGGAAATATGGATATGCGTTCTGACTTAAAGATCTCTTACATACCTTCTACCTCCTCTTCCTCTTTCTTGTTTTCCGGTGACTCGTCTTGTTGTTCCTTCTCCTTTGCCTGCTGCTTTTCCTTCCTTTTCTGTCTCTTCTTCTCCCTCCGTCTTGCCGCTGCCTCTTTCTTTTTCTCTTCACGAGTCTGTGGCGAGTAGTACAGAATGTGGTGTCAGAGTGATTTCTTTCAGGCAGTGGTGGCGAGGCCAGAATAAAGCATAAGGTATCAAACTCGACCAAAGCTATAACAGCACAACCTTATTTTCTAGCATTCATGAATGAAAAATGTTAAGGGGCCTACACCATCTTATACATTGTTGATGAAACAGCAGCACCAAAAAGTCATTTTCTGCTGAGAAAACTAGAATGTACAGGAAGAAAAGAAACCTTTTCCATGTCTAGTTCCTCCAGAAGGATGTTAGCGTTCTTGTTGGCCTCCGCTGCCTGCCTGTCCTTGGCACTCACGATGATCTCCATACTCTGGTGGCACTTCTTCAGCAGTTCCTGTAAGTTCAAAAAGTACCTTTTTTTTAATTCATTATGTTTAGCACAATTTATAAACTGTGGAGCTAACATGACACATTGTACTAGGTAAGAATATAAAAAAATGTACTCAGCTGACTTCTAACTTGTTATGAGAATATTGGAGTCAAAGAAAGTGGTGTGCTTGTAAAGATAGTCCTTAGACAGGTCAGGTGAGCTTTTACAATTATTTCTGAACATAGAGTTTAAGAAGATTAGTTTCGTTGCAAAAAATTAACTGTAATTTCGGGTGAAATTTGCCAGGATAACTCAAGATATTGGAGCATATTTGTTTGAAGGACAACATGATTTGAAGAACTCAGTAGTATCCTACCTTGTCTGAGATGGTGGCTATGTATCTCATACACTCCTGGTCTGACGGGAACTGAGTCACCTCCTTCACCAGCCACCGCACCACCTTCACATGGCCCTGGAGAACAGGCACAGCACAAGGGATGTCAAAACAAGAGACAGGGCTCCCAAAACTTTATGTTTTGTGTTATACGTGATTTATAATACCAAGCCTGTATTCCTTCAGCTTAAAAAGTTGTCACGTTGCTTACATTCTTTTCTTCAATCCCAAACATATTTCTGCAATCCCAAACATTTGTTTGCAATCCTAAACATTTTCCTGCAATCCCAAACATTTTTCTGCAAACTTCAGGCAGTTAGTTCAAACCCTGAGAGAGTTTCCAGATTCTATCCCAAGCCGGGGCTAATACAATGAATCTAGACATCCTTTGATAATTATTATGTTAACAGTTGTCAACTAAGACAGATTAAGCAGACTGTAGTCTTGATAACCACAAACCCTAAGCCGTATAAGCCCTAACCTTTCTGAAGGTGGCCATGAGAGGTGTGATCTTCCTGTTGTCTTCAGCGTCCTTGTCGGCCCCGGCGCTGACCAACAACTGGACGACATCAAGGTGTCCGCCATTCGCTGCCAACCAGAGCGGCGTGTTCCCCTTCTTGTTCCGCACGTCGATCTGGGCTCCTCTGTAAGTTCCAACACAAACACAAGGCTTTGGATTCAATCATCATAATATGTGTCTGGTCAGTTATTCTGTGAATTATAAGCTTATACAATACAACAACCTTGTTGTAAAACAGCTTAGCAAAGGTCTATCTAAAATAATGTTCTAAACAAATTTGGAGATCATGCAGGGCTCGAAATACTGGGTGCATATACACCTTAGTGCAGGAAAAATTGGAGCTGTGCAGGTATTTCTGATGTCTACCTGCACCTAACCTGCACTGGTCCATGGACTGTGTTTATATACAAATGTAGGTGTATGTGGATTTTTATTTGCTGTATTGACTGTTACCACCTATGAAGTACAAAAGGAATAATGGGAATGGTTTCTGAACGGTTTTTAGTATGATCCATATCTCTAAATTCTGAGTGGTGCAGGTAAAATTCGTCTGGTGCAGGTGATTTTCAATGTTACCTGCACAGGTGCAGGTATGCAGAAAAAAGTATTTCGAGCCCTGTCATGTAATTGTATGGTTTCCAAACATAATACGCAGCTTTCTGCCTGTTTTATCAGTAAACGTTCCTGTAGTTGCCTAACCTCTGAATGAGAAGTTCACAGAACTTGTAGTGGCCCTTGTCAGCGGCAATGGTGAGGGCGGTGTCTCTGGAGGACGGGACCGGAGCAGCGTTCACATCGGCACCTTTGTCGAGCAGCACACGCCCCACTTCTGCGTACCCTCCCGACGCTGCCTCCATGAGTGGTGTCAGGCCAGTCTGGGGACAGAAACAGGAACGGATGGAGAGTTAGGCTTAGCTAGCACGTCGGCAGAACGTACTGCGCCTGCGCAAAACCCTGATTTTTCACGTTTTTCGTTGGATGTTTGGTCAACGTTGCATCAAAATTTTGCCTGTTGCAGACGATATCTTTTCCTATACAACATCTGAAAACTACAGACAGGCTGTCAACCTTATATGCTCTAATTCGACCTTATATGAGACGTTCTGCCAAAGTGCTATGCACAATACGTTATGGGTTTCGCGCAGGTGCAGTACGTTCTGCCGACGTGCTGGCTTAGCTCATAGTCTGTGTAAGACAGTAACAGTCCCTTTTCCACAGTGTGTGGACATAGATCTCGAACTTGGGGAACCAGTTTAAACAAATGAACTACCAAAAAAACAGAGCAACCAATGAACCAATGAGCAACCAATGAACTACCAAACAGGCTGTATGGGAGTCACTATGTAAACTATCATGAAACAGAAAAACAGAACAGTTTTGGTTGGAATCTGACCTTTGCCCTGTGTTCTACGTTGGCTTTGCGGTCCACCAGCAGACTGACCACCTCGTGACGTCCCTGGAAACACGCCAACGTCAGGGCCGTGTTCCTATTGGTCTCGATCTGTAACAGTCAACGTAGTTCTATGTAGGTAAACACGATATAAATGTAGAAATGCAAATCTGTCTTCATTTAGGAAAGCGAGGGTAAATTTCATGGCAAAATTGAAATAACGATGTCCACCTTGTCTCGAGCGGTCCTTACCTGGGCATTGATGTCACTCCCCATGTCCAGTAACAGCTTGACCGCCTGAGTGTGGCCATTCATGGCAGCCAGCATCAGTGGAGAGATGCCCAGTTTGCTCCCCGTCCTGGGAAAGTTGGCAATCAAAAATAAGAACAAGTCTACTACAAGCAAGTGGTACAGAGGTGCCTCCTATAGACTTTTTGAAGAACTGCAGCAAGCTAACATGTAGGAATTCAGCTCCAGTCTGCACATTGTGTGAAGTAGTTCTTTGTTGTCCCTCTGGTTGGTGCAAATAAAACAAGAACAATTTGACAGAGTGGAGTTGTACTGACCTGGAGTTGATCTCTGCTCCGTGCTGCAGCAGTAGTTTGATGATGTTGACATATCCACCAGACGCAGCCAGACTCAGGGGGGTGTAGTCAGACACGTTACGGTGCTCCTTATTGGCTCCCCTGGCCAGGAGAAGTTCCACAACCTGTGCACAAGGCAAGCAAGTTGTTAGATTACCTTTTTTTGGCGATGCCTTAGGGGCGGAGTCATATTTTGTGATTGTGATGCAACCCACCTAACTGATCTTAGATTCTTTCTGACTAGTAATTTAATTACATAAATTTGTAACAAAAGACTTTTGCCGTTCTATAATGCATTGTTTCATTACCTCCTGCCTTCCTCCAGAGCATGCTAGTGAAAGGGGCGTGTCCTTGGTTCTCTCGGACTGGGCCTCGATGTCTGCCCCGTTGTCCAACAGTACCTCCACCACGCTGGAGTGTCCTGCCGTCGCAGCCAGAATCAGGGGAGTAAAGCCTGCACAGAACACCACAAGTCATATGGTTAAAATTTTGGGATAGCATTAGATAGCACGTCGGCAGAACGTACTGCACCTGCGCGAAACCCGTAATGTATCGTGCATAGCACTTTGGCAGAACGTCTCAAATAAGGTTGTATTAGAGCATATAAGGTTGACAGCCTGTCTGTAGTTTTCAGATGTTGTATAGGAAAAGATATCGTCTGCAACAGGCAAAATTTTGATGCAACGTTGACCAAACATCCAACGAAAAACGTGAAAAATCAGAGTTTTGCGCAGGCGCAGTACGTTCTGCCGATGTGCTGCATTAGATACTACTAATTTTGCTCTTCTTAAAGTGTTCTTATGAGTTAATCTTTGCAAAGTACAAGTGGGAGATGAGATGAGATTTTGTGCATGTAGCAAAGCTTAGCTGATACAATTTATATCTAGCTGAAGCACTGTTATTATCCAACTTTAACCAGTGCTGCATGTTGAGAAAAAGGTTATCTTATGCAGTTTTGTTGCGATCTGCTAGGTGGCACATCCAGAAGTCCCTATAACATATATATATGCTGTGTTTGCCCACCTTTCTTGTCCCTGTGCTCCAGGTTGGCCGCCCGTGCCATAAGCTCCCTGACTAAGTCTTCATGTCCACCCGCGCACGCCAAGGTCAAGGCCGTGTCATGGTTACTTTCCGTCTGGAACAACAGTAAGGATGTATCTTACAACTGTCTATAAGCATTTGCTAGAGGGCGTATCCAAAAATTTATACACCCCTACAACATATGAACATCCACCAAAATATTTACAATCTGCAGTTTTGTTGTGATCTGCTATAAGGCACAATTACAATAGACTACTAGTACCCACCTGTGCATCCACCTCGATCCCCGGGTAGATGGGGAGACTGGGGGCGGGGACGGGGGAAGGGTTGGGGGTGAGGGGGACAGAGGAAGGCTGGGACCCAGGACTGCTGGTGACACACTGGGTGCCTACTGTGTGCATCTGGGGGGAGGAGTAGATGGCAGGCAGCTGGC
Source organism: Branchiostoma floridae x Branchiostoma japonicum (assembly GCA_013266295.2). Taxonomy (NCBI): domain Eukaryota; kingdom Metazoa; phylum Chordata; class Leptocardii; order Amphioxiformes; family Branchiostomatidae; genus Branchiostoma; species Branchiostoma floridae x Branchiostoma japonicum. Next base: position 2,884,443 of record CM023837.1, read on the forward strand.
TGGGATCTGCAGAGACAACAGTACCATCAACAATGTGTCAGCTTTACAAGTAGGTGTAATGTTCACTGTTCTACTATAGGGATAAACGTACATGTATGTTTTACAAGTAAAACATGGGGCAAAGTCTTGCCTGTGTTCCACATTGACACCATTAACTGCACAAATTGGACAGAAACTTCGATCAACACGGATAAGGATATGTGAGTTTCACCTGTAGTACTGTGAGCCATTGCCCTGTCTGGCATCTGGGCAGGCACAGCCGACACATTCCCCTCTGCAGGATCTCCCACGTGGGAACTGCTGGGGAGGGGCAGTGCCTGGGTAACCATGGGAACGCCCTGGAAGTTCTGATTGGTCAACATGGCTCCCATCATGCTCTGGGAGACCACCGGTAGCCCTGCCATAGTCTGGGAGAAGGTGAGCCCTTCCATGCCCTGGAGGGGGACCATGGAGAGGGGGGTGGGGAGGACGGGCAGTGTTGCCGGGGTTAGAGGAGGGGAGATGGGGGTGAAGTCAGTTACCCCAGGCAGCATGCTGGGGAGGTAGGCCGGGCCGGGGGTTCCCGTGGCCTGGGGAACTGTCGCTGCGCCGTCAGGGTCCTTCCTGGGACTGGGAACCGCCTGGTTACTCGGGGAAGCAGCATGGCTCTGCCCCTCCACCTTCTGCACCATGGTGGCCAGGAGAGGCTGGTTAGGCTGGGTGGAAGACATGGGAGCAGGCAGCAGCACAGCCTGGTGGCCTGCAGATCTACCCGCCTGATCAGGTGCGTCCTGATGGATGCAGTTTGAGGCTACCGGCTGGACTGCTGTGTTGGCAGCTGGCTCTCCTGACGCCACCACAGGTAGTGGCTGGGAGTTTACGGGGTATGCACCATGGTTCTGGGACGTAGGGAGGAAGAAAGACTGGGGAGAGATGGGGACAAACGCAGTGGCCTGTCCCGGGACGGTTGGGACATAGATCTGCTGTTGAGAAGAAGGGATGGGGAGGGGTTGCTGTGTGAGGGAGGTGGGCAGGAAGGTCAGAGGTTGGGTGGGCAGTGGGAAGGATGTACTTGCAGCAGGCGCCCCCTGTTGGCTGGGGGCAGCACTGCACACTTCTGATCCCTGAGGCTGGGCTGCACTGGGCATCTGTCAACAAATAAACAACTTTGTATGAGACACAAATAACACCACTGCATATATTCAAAGTTTCAAAACAACTCAACGACAACTAAAACATCTTCTAAGAGACTTTGAACGTGAACGTGGACTGGTTGTAAGATTCTTATGTTGTACAAACGTGGTCCTTACCTGTGTCTGAGTCCCAGACTGAGTACTACTAGCCTGATTCTGTAAGGCCAGAATCTCGTTCTGTAGCTGTTGAGCAGCCTTTTCCTGAAGCTCTCGCTCCACTTTCTGAAGCTCCTCTAGAATTCTCTGTTTTTTCTTCAGCTGCTCTTCTCTCTGCCGGTTAAGCTCCGCCATTCTCTCCTTAGCAGCAGGGTCATTGGGGTCAATCTGGAGATAGAACATTCCAATTAGTCCAAATGACCAATCAGAGCATTAGGTTATCTGAGGTTGACCAATCAGAGCTTAGAAAATTGATGCGCACTAAGACTCCTGTATATAGTAGCCTGCATATAGTGGCCACCTGTGACTAATGACCAATCACAGCATAGGTTAGGTTGACCAATCACAGCATAGGTGAGGTTGATCAATCAGAGCTTAGAAAATTAATAAGCATTAAGAATCGAGTATCTAGTGGCCACCTGCCCATGTTGATAGCATGAAAGTTGGTGAGTGGAAGTGCACTGCTACATTACACCAAACAGCAAACCCTTTTCACATTACCTGTGTGTCCAGCTCTTCTGCCTGGAGCTGGGCATTCTTCTCGATGGCTTCCTTGATTCTCAACTCCAGCTCGGTCAGTTTCTGCAGCTGGTCATAGTCCACTCCTGTGCTACAGGCCAGCTGGCTGCTCACAGAACCATCCCCTGCTGGGACAGCCTGGGAAACCCCACCTACACAACAACCAATCAGGCTTCAGTTCTGAGATGGAACTGAAATTGAACCTGTCTGCTGAAATATACATTGTATTTAAATCTTGTAACAGAACTATAGCTAATTTCTATGTATATAAGCATTATTTCAACAACATGAAAGCTAGAATTTCTATTGACTCTTTACGGAGTACGTTAAGCAGTACAGAAGACAATGTACGGTATTCTTTAAATATCTGCAATGGTTTTATGCTTGCCAATTGTTTTGCAAACTTTAAACACTGAAATTAAATTTATTCTAACCACACTGCCTTGACAGTAATTGTGTGAGAATGATCCTTACCAGTGATGTCTGTAGAGGTGAGTTGTCCAGGTCTCTGGTCTGGTTCCTGTGGAGGTACCACAGTGGGGAGGGCCTGGGTCGGCACACGAGGAGCCTAGAGAAAAACAGTACAGAGGAATCAGCCTTGTCATATGCTGTCCCAACATCCAGAGGAAGTTGCTGTTTTAACATCCAACAAGATAAAGATCAATAATTATGCATGAATCTCCAAACATTCTAGTTGTTTAGTCTGCTATATGCAGAATACATTCCAACCATGCAAATTGTTTTTTAATATGTATGTGCGAATGAATAAATAAATAAATAAATAAAAAAAACCTTCCTGTCAATTTTAAGATACCATTTTCGTCAAAGAAAACATAATTCTTTCCACACTTGAAAATGTTTTGGGCTAAAGAATGTTAGACTACAGGAGGGAGACAACAACCCCAAGGCAGATACATGTTTCTTTATGTGGTCTTGACTTTTAGAAACATGCTTCTTTTCAAGACTTGACAAAATATTTTACAGCTTTCTGAGCTTAAGAATGTTCCAATGAAGGAAGTTGAGGGGGAAGATAAATTCTCACTTTCAAGCAAATCCCTGACATTGAGACGTTTTTCTTTGGTAGTGCATTATACAAATATGAGGTCCATGTAATTTGATACCTCTTTCGCCCCTACCCATTTTTTTTACTACCACCTTCCCCTATTTTATTTCTTCCCTGTTGGTACGACCCACAGTGAGATGAGATACAAGGTGAAAAGAAGCACGTCGGCAGAACGTACTGCGCCTGTGCAAAACCTGGATTTTCGCTGGATTTTTGGTCAACGTTGCATCAGAATTTTGCCTGTTGCAGACCATATCTTTTTCTACACAACATTTGAAAACTACAGATGGGATGTCACCCTTATATACGCGAATTCGACCTTATATGAGACGTTCTGCCGAAGTGCTATGCACAATACATTACGGGTTTCGCGCAGGCGCAGTACGTTCTGCCGACGTGCTAAAAGAGATGTACATGTACCTGGAAGTTGGGTGAAGACACAACAGACACAAAGGGGAGGAGAGTGAAGTCTTGAGTGAACATCTTCACGACCAGGATAGAAGATGAAGAGATAAAGAGAGAGAGAGAGAGTGCAAGATAGAGCAGGAGAAAGAGAAGGGGGAAAGGAAAAAAATGTGAGAACATTTCAAGAAACAAACAAAAAACATTACAACAACACTTAATGATATGTCTATGGGGAATACAAAACAATGTTAGGGATGCAAAGTAACAAAAATTTGAATTGATATAGGCTCAGATTCTATTCCACAGTTAAAATATACTTTTGCAACAATTATCAACACTTTTCAAAAACATTTGTACAAAATCTGTAAATGTCTTGTCAAAACAACTTACATCTGTGACTACATTACGTATGGTAGATCTAAAGGTGGAACCTGTGAGAATATAGTACGAGTGGAGTGGTACTGACCTGGCCATTCTCCGAAGTGGGTGATGCCAACTGGGGCACCTCAGGAGGGGGTGGAGGGGTGAGCATGTTGTTGGGATAGTCCATCAGGAGGGACGCAACAGTGGCATGGCCACCCTTGGCACACTCAATCAGCATGGTAGAGCCATCCTGAGGAAACATAGCACAGCATTTAGAACTATGTTTCAGGACATTACAGTGGCATTTAAGTAAACACAGCAGAACATTCAGAACTGTGTTTCAGGACATAAGAGTGGCATTCAAGAAAACATAGTAGAACATTCAGAACTGTGTCTCAATACCTTGAGCTTGTGTGAGGGATCAGCTCCATGAGCCAACAGGAGTTCCACCACAGATATGTGTCCGCCGGCACAGGCCAGGGACAGCACTGTATGGTCATTATTAGACGTGGCTCTGTTCACATCCGCACCTGCAAAATACAGCACCGATTCTTTACAAAGCTGCTACGATAAGTAAAGCTTCCTCAGTTTAACATTGTCATCTTTTCCAACGTGTCCAAGTCTTGTAAAAAAAAAACCCACTCACTCACTCACTATCCGGTTTAACGTCTGTTGTTCCCCAAGGGATTGTGATTGTAATTTAAATCCTTCAACAGATTAAAAATGTTTTACAAAGAGACTAAGTCATGTTTAGTTTGATGAACAAGGCATTATTCTAGTCAGCTTTCTTTGATTTTGATACATGTGTAAGAGTTTGGAAAACAATCTCCAGTGGTTGTGTCTGACCTCTGGTGATGAGGAATTGCACGGTGCACAGGTGGCCTGCACGCGCTGCCTTCATGAGGGGGGTGCGCCCGCCCTCCGACTCGTGCTCAAGCTCGGCGCCAGCCTGGAGAAGGATGTCGGCCACGTCCGTGTGGCCGTTCTCGCACGCGTAGGTCAGGGCAGTGTCGCCAGTGGCAGTCTGGGCGTGGATGCTGGCACCTACGTGGTAAACAAACAAACAATGTAGTTTAGGAGCGTGAGCGATAGCTAATTTTTGAGCTGTATCAAATGGATCACACACATTTTTAAATGCATTTGACACAGCTCAAAAATGTCCTTGGTTGTAAAACTCTCTTTCAACTAAAATCAAACACTGCCATTTCTAAAATATACATATTTCTAACAAATACTAAAAGCAAAAATACATCTGAACACTACTCTGGACAGCTTGTAATCATAGCTGTTATACAATGGAAGAAATGGTACTTCACTCATTACTGAGTCTGTGATACAATTTTATATGTCTTCTGGGCTAGATTAAAGGCTGCCCCCTAGCAGCTGAGCTGCAGTACTGCATGCTGACCTGCTTGGATGAGGTACTTGACCAGCTCCAGGTGCCCCTCCTGAGCAGCCTCCATCAGGGGAGTGGAACAGCCCAGTTCCATGTCCGCGCCCGCCTTGATCAGGAAGTCCGACACCTCCAGGAACCCTCCGCAGCACGCCAGCGTCAGGGCCGTCTCCTGGGTCTCCTCCGTCTGGGCGTTAATGTTGGCACCTGTGTGAGAGAGAGAGAGAGAGAGAGAGAGAGAGAGAATGGTTTATTCACTAATAAAAACCTTTGCAGCACCAGGGCTGAATTGCGGTTTCTTTACACAATACATAGTCCAAATCTTAGCAGAACTTGACCGCATCATACATAACAAATAAGACTTATTAAAACAAATAACACCTCAAGGAAAATCACTAACATCACAAATTAAAATTCTGTTATAACATTAACTGTCATTCAGCAGGCGGACACAGTAAGGTAGTGTACTGTGTGTGCAACTCGCGAGATTTAAATCATCCACCATTATGTAGGTGTGTAGCTTGGGACTGCATTGTTGCAGTTCTAGATTCAGTGCACAGTGGACCATGTAACACCTAGCTCCAGTGCACAGTAAACCAGTCATATTAGCCCTGATGAAGATGATAGTCATCAAAACGTCGGCTCATGTAAAACAAAATGGTTGTGAATAAAAGAACTTTGCTATTCAATCATTTACCATCCTGATGAAATTATTTACGGATACCTGAAACGTCTGTTTTCAAAATCTATCAGTTGAAGTAACTCAGGGTTTTTTCTAAACCAGGGAATAAGGGAGCTGCTCCCTCATGTAACCAGCCAGCTTCCTCATGTCAATTTTCAGATTGAACCCTAAGTGGCTACATACTTAAGTACACAACATTAAGTCTTTCTCAAAATGATCTTTTTCCAGTGAAAATATAAAAACAAAACATCATAACAATTCATTCTAGCATTATAAACTGTGTTACTCTTGTAAAAATTTGCATCGCTCCCTTGCCAAGCTAGTGATCTGCTCCCTCATGCAATTTTTTTATAGAAACACCCCTGTAACTGTTACTTTGCAGGGGTCGAAATACCCCTCTGTGTGCAACTTGGTGCAAGTAAATTTGGTGTTGTGCAACTAATTTTTTGCCGGTATGCACCGCGGTGCAAGTTTGCTTTATCCGCTATTACTACCTGTAGAAATACCCAATAAAGAACTGGAAAGGGAACACAACCAGAATCCATGTCTTTTGGTTGTGTTCGTTTTATTTTTGGGGGGTGCAACTATTTTTCTTCTGGTGCAAGTATATTTTTTTTCATCTGCACCCATGCAAATTGGCCCCAAAATCTATTTCGACCCCTGCTTTGGTAAAACCTTGCTAATTTCCCGTTACTGACCTTGGCTGAGCAGCAGAGCCACCATTTCCTCGTGCCCCTCGCGCGCCGCCTCCATCAGCGGGGTGTACCCTTCGTCGTTCACCTCCTCCAGGTTGGCTCCGCGCTCGATCAGCAGGTTGGCCAGCTCCACGTGACCTCCGCAGGCGGCCAGGGTCAGGGGCGACTCGAAACTGTCCGTGGGCATGTTCACCTGGGCACCGTGGTCCAGCAGTAACCTGGCAACCTCAACATGGCCGTCCTGGTGGACAAGAGAGGAACTGCAGCTTTCAGAAGCATGGCTTTTAAACATTGTCAGCACTTGAAGCCCCCTTGGAAATCAGTTGTTTATCAACTGAAGTGGCGACCCTCAAGATTAATAAATAAATAAAAATGAAGTGCTTTTAATACCAACAATATTTTCTCATCATATTCAAATTAAAATATCATTCAAATATCATACATGTATGTGTTTGCACCAAATGTACACCCCTCTCCTGTCGTCAAACATGTATCTAATCATTCTTCAAACTCAAAATTTCTGTTGAAAGGTAATCAAATTAGGAGTTGATTGTCTACATGTGACATCACATGAACATGGCAACTAAAGTAACAAACAAAAGCAATTACTGAAATTGCATGTAATCACAAGAATAAAGCACTGACTGCTCCTCAAAAGTACAATTTTGCTGTGCAAGTTTCTGAACTGGTCACTTTGCTTACTGCCACAGAGACAATCAACTTGTACTCTAATTATCTTGTTAAATCATTGCTTTTTTTATTGAAACTGTTTTGTAAAGAAGTACATGTACAGAGGGCAGCAAAGAAAGCTGTACAGAAGTTAAAATTGTGGGCAGTTTCCTGACCATAGAAGCTTCCATAAGTGCCGTGTGCATCTCGTCAGTCTTGTGCTCCTGGTCTGCACCGGCTTCCAACAGGAAACGTACCATGTCCAGGTGGCCTGCAACAGACAGGCAAGCTGATTGGACAACTGGGTTACAACTAGCCATGTGATTGGTCAATATTAATTGTATGGGGGTAATTTGATCCGTGCAAAGACTGAGATGACAGGTGTAGCTAAAAAAGTGTTATTCAACAACAGCTATGCTCAAAGGAAGGTGAAGAGAAGTATTTAACGCTCCCAGCGTCATGGGCCAGTTTTAAAGCCTAGTTCTAATATTCCCTGACACTTTGAGGGTTTATGTAGAGTTAAGTGACAACTCCAAATGGAATAAACATGAACGATTTTACATTTCCATAGACCCAACAAAGTATACAGACTTGAATCTACATCTGCAAGAAGACCAAAGAAAGGTGATCTACTGTAAATTCATCTAAGTTTGCAGCACTTAAATTTCCCCATACAGCAAAAACCAAGAGTTTGCAGTATGTTTAAAACAATGAACGTATGTCAGTTTTTTTTTATTTACATCATCAATGAGAAAACCAACAACAAAATAAAAAATTGAGTTTTTTTGTTTGTTGTTTTGACTGTGTACCTTTGTAGCAGGCTAGTGTGAGTGCGCTCTCCTTAAACTCGTTCGAGTGAGTGTTGATCCCAGCCCCTCTCTCTAACAGCAGCCTGGCCACGCCCACATGGCCGGCGCTGGAGGCTTCCATCAGCGGGGTGTGCCCGTTCTCATTGTGGTCTTCGATCCTCGCTCCCGCCTCCAGCAGTATACGGACAACGTCTTCGTACCCACCGGCACAGGCATACGTCAGAGCTGTGTTCCCTAACAGAGCAGACGGTTATCGGTCCGGGAATTACCTCTCAGAACGCAAGACATCCAAGAAAGCTGTCCAGGTTAAACATGTCTTTTTTTTCCACAGTGTGATTCCTACTATCAGGCCTCTATATTTTTAGGTTGCCAAATCATAATCTTTGTCTGCAATCTCTAAATTTCTGCAAATTTCAGGTTGCTAGAGGGTATATTGAGCCCCGGTCACAGAAAATGGAAAGCATATATATTTTTAGTTATTCTCTATTTCTGGGAATTATCAACTGACAAAATAAAAGACCTATATCCTGGCCCACAAACAAAGCTATAGTTTGATATCTAACAACAGTGCCTCCAGTGGGATTGGAACCCCCAACCCTTAGATCTGGGCCCAGATACTGACCTGTAGACGATCGAGAGTTGACGTCCGCCCCGTGAGCGATCAGCAGCTTGACGATGTCCGTGTAACCTCCGCTAGCTGCCTCCATCAGCGGCGTGCAGTCACCTTTCAGCCCTCGATCTTCTACATTCGCATGCATGGCCAGCAGCACCTAAGAAATTGACGATAAAGGGGGTATCTTTCTTTTATCAAACTGCCTGACTAGAGCTGTGTACCGTTATGCAGTACCGGTTCTGTACCGGAAAAATTGATTAGGTACAGGTCCAAAATACCTAATCCCTAAGTACCAGTACTGTACCGAAATAATTTCACACTAATTTTATGCTTATTTGTGACCTAAAATGCGTAAATACCTGGTTCCCCATGGGTCCCAAAGTAAGGACAGTGTGTTTGTGTTACAGACTGACTTGTTATCTACCCTGAAAGATCTGTTGCATATTAGTTACGCTCCCTCTAGATGTCACTTTGGTCAGGTTTGTGTTGCAGGGTAGGAGATGAAAAGTAAAATATCTTAGTTTAGCCCATGTTTTGCTTAAGAATTCTCCATAAACAAAAACTTACCCTTAACTGTCAAGTTTATTAATGATTCTGTCATTATGGAAGGAGTTCAGAAGAACATGTTAATTTGTCGAATTGTTTAGGTACAGGTTCAGGTCCGGACCTGTACCTAAACCCGTGTACCTGTACCTGTACCTGTACCTAAAATTTGTTTAGGTACACAGCTCTATGCCTGACATAAAAATGTCTCTGCCCCAGAGGCGTCGCCAAAAATATATCACTTTGACACCTTGTGAATTTCAACAACTACACTGAGACAGCTTGGCTACATCAATATCTTGTCTAACTCTAACAAACTTGAAGGGAAGAATAAGAAAAAAGAAACACTTTGTTTTTAAGTCCTGACCTGGGCCAGTTCGTAGTACCCGGCTGAGCAGGCCAGGGACAAGAGGCTCTCTCCTTCCTCGTTGGTCTCGTGAACGCTGCGTCCCTCGTCCAGCAGCCGGCGTACTGCTGCAACGTCCCCCTCATTACAAGCCTCAGCAAGAGAGCTACGAGAAGAGAAATTGCATATTTTACGTCAAACAGATTACACAAAGAAATTGCAATCTTCCTCTTTGTTGTATAAAAGACTGGATACTACTACTACTCTTTGTTGATAGTACCTTTTATTCAATGTTATTCAACTTCAAACTGAACCTTTGCGAATTGAATTTGTCAACTTTGGGTACATTGACCCATAGCAACATAGTACAGCAAATACACAAATAGCTAAATGCACAACAATTTTTATACTCTTTCCTGTACTGGTAGCCTGATTTTATGAGACATTGTATCAGTGTTTCAGGCATTGAGTAGTCTGTTTATGAAAGAATATCACATCTTCCTGCATCTAGCATCGAATGTATCTGTGGTAAGGTGGACAAATCTAGCACAACTGTTGTCTTCATCATATCCTTATCCTTTACTCTAACCCTCGTAAGTACTTCCAAAAAGGCTCCACCCGCGAGGTGTCACCAAAAACATCCCACACTCACCCATCTCCATCTTGACTGTTGTTGCTCCCCCCGCCGTTTTCCGCTCTCATCCGTGTCAGGGCCGCCGCGGCCTCGTCCAGCGCACAGCTCACGGACGACGTCAGTCTCCGCAGAACTTCGGGGTCCGCAAAAGCCTTCCCATCAGCTGTTGACAGTTTGCCAATTCCTGTGTGAGTGTACTTGTTAAAAAAACTACCCAAACATCTCTCTACCCTGGCCGAATATGTTAATGAACCTTCAAACTAAAAGCTGTGGGGGAAGTCTTTATATTGTAAGCCTTCTGTTGAAACCTAATCATAAACCTATATGTTACAGGCATGCTTGAAGCAGGTGGACATTATTAGTTGTGGCAGTACAGCCATATGATTGATATAACAATCAAGATTAAGGCAAAATAGTTTTTCTTTTCTTGCACCATTTTGGCTCATAGATGGATTCAGAAGAGTCCTTTGGGGGAAAAAGTCATGGAAATACTGCCAGCGAATTCCTCTCTAAAAAAAATCTACAATCATTCCTGCAGTCCTCACCAGCGGCCTCCAGTAGAGCCTCCAGTCTGGCCTGGGTTTCAGGGTCAACGGCACGGAGGTCAGCGCCCTCGCTGGCAGCGGTCAGCAGGAGTTTGGACGCCGTGTCTAACATGGGGTGACCCTCCAAATCCTCTGGGTCAAGGATGAAGGACTCCACCTATGGCAACATATGGAGACTCAATGTCACTCAATCAGAGATGGCAGACTTCATCCCCTTACCCATAGTGCTTTGCAACGCTTCCAGCCACATTGGCAAAAATAAACAGCAGATTGAAACACATACACAACTCAGGTCTTGCATACATGTATGATTCGACAAGAGGTTTTAAATTTTTCATCCAATTTCAGTTGTAAAATATGCAGCTTCATGAAGACATTCTTTCAGTGGCCCCATAAAATGTGAACCCAAAGAGTCTCACAGCGCAAAACTTAAGCCAGACTCAGATCTTTATTTGGCACATTACAACTACAAGCCTACTTTGTTTCAAGTCACATATCTTTCAACCAGTACATAGTCAACTGTTACCAAGTATAGAAGTAGATTTTAAAGTTAAGATCGCTCATCTTCTGTTTTTATGAAAAATTGATAGGACAGGAGAGCTGTTATTATGGATGCATCCCTGCATCTATGATTACAACGGATATATCTAACTACAGTAGAGCTGTAACTAGCTGGGTTACCAGCCCAATTCTTAGCCATACAGTATCGTATTAAATCAAAAGAAAAAAAATGTTAATACCAATACAGAAAAGAATGCATTCATGTTCCAGTACATACATGTACATCAATCCAAGTAACATAACAAGTTGCACAAAAAGGAAAGACTGAAATAGATGACCTCATTTTCAGACCCTTTAACAAAGATAAGGTACTTAACTTCACAATCCTCAAGACACGGACGTGGTTTGTCTTTAACACGGCCTTAAGAGGTACCATGTTGAAGAAATGTACTGACAACCCCTTGCATACACACAGTGTTAACAGAGTTATGTCAAAAAGCCACAACCTTGGAATGGGGGTTAAAGACCACAGCCGTGTATGGTGCAGCTGTCACATGACTCTTTTCCAAATTCAGCATTACTGCCCATATTCTGTACATGGTCATACCCATAACATGTACAGTAAATGGATAGTCTCACAAACTCTGCATTTAAATTTAATGTTAAAGGGCTTGAAATACCACCTGCATATATGCTAATATGGGTTAGTCAAGGTGAAATTTGGGGTACACAGGTATTTTCTGCTATCTAAGTAATTCTAACCTACATTAACCCATGATAAAACCAGTTTATAATAGTACCAGGGTGATACAGAGCAAGTAAGACTACTAACATCCCCAAAATGCCTTGCATTCTTCATAGTGAGACCCCTGAAAATAGCAAATCAGAGAAGATTCAAAATGATAACAACTAGGAACATTTTCAAAACATTGTTTTTTGGTAGACAGAGAAAGTCAGTGGCGAACGCAGAATTTTGGTGCACAGAATTTCTAATGTTACCCGCAACTGTGCAAGTTACCAACTATATGCAAAATGTATTTTGAACCCTGATTTTGAGCACAGTATTTTCCTCTATATTTGAACTGCTTTCTAGCTGTTTTGAAGGGCATTATTCAAGGGTTACCCCTATTCGAGGTGGCCGTTCCAATACTTCAAATAGGGCCTGTCATTGTCAACTGTCACATTATGGATGTCGCCAAATTTGTCCAAGCAGAAAGGAGAAAAAGATGAGCAGCTTAATGACAGAGACTGGCCGTTTGCACCTGTGCCTACACGTAGTCCTGCATCACTGATCAGTTAGTGAGTACTGACTGCTCTTGGTACTTACTGCAAAAATTAACTTGCATATATTTTTATGCAACATTTGTGTTCAATTTTTAACCTCTACTACTAGGCTATAGCATTCTAAGGGTACACTGTCTAGATTTAACCTTCACCCTGCTGCCTAACTTTATAACAAATACACATTTGGTGTCAAATGGCTACCTTAGCAGGCTGAAGGCAGTTAACCTTTTGCACACAGAATCAGCCATTTGGCAACCAATGACCAATTCTATATTGGCTGCAGGGTTAGGCTGCAAGAAGGCTAAACACATCATAGCAGCTCCAGTTTTCCTTTTTAGTTACTTCATAGACAGTAATACCTGGTCAAATATTGAATATACAATTTACGTAACAAATGTACATCATAACCAATAAAATGTAGCGTTTGAAAAGTTTGCCACATTTCCATGTGGTACAAAAATATAGTATACCCTGTTTTTGGTGGTCCCCAAAAGTGCAGACGGTGCCATAATAATACATGTAGTGTAGTACATATAGAATACAACACAGTGTATTCCGTATTGTCCGAGGTATCGGCCCGACCGCGATCCAACTCGCGGGAGGGCCGAGACCGAGGGCGATACGGAATACACCGTGTTGTATTCTATTTATATCATACCCACCCTAGAAAACACGTCTTTCAATGCGAAATGAGCGAGAATTTGGTGTCCCTAAACAAAAAAACTGCAACAACATCAATTCCAACGTTCGAATCCTGTGTTCAAATTTTCGAAAGCGGCGCACACGGTTGGGGCGAAACGCGTTCGAATCGTTTTATGGAAGCCCGGTTTATACGCCCGGTCGTACAGTAAAATACAACACAGTCCGGAGCACTGTATCGCCGCCCGGGTATGATATAAATATGAATATGATAGAGTACCGGTAGTACAAACTGTATTGTATAATATGCAACTTACCAAGAGGCATTACCACTGATACTACCACAGCAATATTACTACTAATAACACTTCTCTTAGTAACTAACAGCCCAGTTATACTGCAAGCAAAAACATGAAAAATATCCCAATCATATCAAATAGAGCTCAGATTAATCTTTTGTTTTAATATTACTGCAATATGTTGTATGAAAAATTGACAGCAGAACTACTAATGTTGAAGATTTTCTAATGTGATCACTTTTCCTATATCTAGGTGTCGCCATGCTTGGTTGCTAGGGGACAAGAACAAGTGAACTGACTTGAAAGGCATGTACAAAAAATGTACAAGTCAATGTCCATTGGCTAATGCTGTTCATTCTACGAAACATAGAACTTCAACTTGAAGAACAAACTGTCTCAAAAACACAACAATTCTAACATGGCATTGTCCCAAATAAAAACAAATCAAATTTTACAAATTATCAATCAATGCCAAGCCATCCTAGAGTCCTAGTGTTGGTGTAATACATGGACAAGAGCACATCTTGCATTCAAATAGGCCTGCTAGTGGTTGAACTCCAAGTTTATTTTCTTAACACATGAGAAAAATAAACAATATAAGTATAGAAAGTTAGAACTACATGTGTATACGACTAAGATTTTGTATGGTACTGGCTCACAGCCAGAAATTATCATTGGTTTAATTGGTAAAATTAAAGACCTATGTTATGACAGTGAAATATATCTATGTTATAAAACTATACAAATAAACCATGTAGATCCAACCATACCCTGTTAAGCTATCATTGTATATAGCCACCTGAACTTACAAGAACTAAGCCATCTTTCTTGCAATGACAGTCTTCAAGTTTTTCATACCTTCAGACGACATGTAATTGCAATCTTAGCTCCTGGACTGAGAGTCTTATGTGAAATGGAGTACAATGTTTTACATCAACAGTCTCATACCACGTTCTATAAATAGACAAGAAACAAGCTACCCTTGTGTACCAAAGAAATACAGGGTAATCAGTTTACCCCTCCCCTTAGCTTAGGGCAATGAGTTTCTAATCCCAACCTGTGGCTTTAATTGCAATGTTTAACATTTAGGGATAAATAACCCTGTACACAAGCTACTATTAGTATTAGTCTAGCACAGATAATACTGTTTTTGATATACGTATCTCATATGTTGTGTGTAATACATGTAAAATAAGTCAATACGATCTCTTTGGTTCCTAAAGGTAATGAAACATAACTTACACTTAATCGATCACTCACTATCATGTTTTCTGTCCGTTGGATATATTTCATGTTCGAATACTAGTGTCGTGATATTGTTGGTTTTATTTTTTCGAAAAACTACAAGCAGAATATTAAAGGGTAAATCTTACCTAACAATTTTGGAGTGAATTTTGAAAAAGGAGCGAAATTGCTAGAACTGATATGATGACTCAAGTTATTAAATAATGAATGTTTTTCAACAACAAAAATATATATTTTTGCGGTTTTCAACAACAAAAATATATATTTTTGCGGCATTGTGATTTACAAAATTTGTAGCTATAAGTATTTTGCAATCTTTTAAATTAATGTACCCCCCCCCCTCTGCACCTTTCTTCCCTGCTCAATTATCATGCTCAATCACTTTGATGTTGTCATTTATGTTAGCCTATTGGCAGTCTATTGCTCCTTTTCCCTAGAAAATCCCAGGCTATTCTTGGTATTTACTTAGGCACATTTTGCATTTCAAAGAAGACTGGCAAAGCAATGCTGTTCCAAACCAGCCAGCCTTTCATATTATTATCCGAAATGAATTTGCCGGGACAGTAACTAACATCTAGTAGATCTAAATGCAAGTTATGCCATGATGGTGTTATCTCATGGCAATTTATACTCAGTGGTAAAATTCTAAAATAATCCAAAAGACTTGGATGCATCGTTTTAAATGTAATGTAGCTAATGATATAATGATTTAACTAAAGATTGAAACAATTTTCAAATAAACTTGATTTGGAATTTCATGATGTCAACTTGAAATAAACTTGATTTTTCGTGATGTTGAGTAGGACTTACAGTTTACTTACAGAGTCATTGTATTGTATTGTATACAAGAGTTCCTCCATGTTTTATTTCTGTAACGTTACTGATGTTTGCATAAAATAACATTTTGGAAAAGCACACTGTGTGAATAGTCACTGTGTATACCACACACAGTTATAATTGATATTGACTCACTGACATCATAAATAAGGCAATCAGAGATGGCAGACTTCAATCCCCTTCACATAGGACAGAAACGCACACACACACACAGACAGACTGACCAAAAATATGGAGACCACACCATGCAACTACAGAAACCCGTGTTCCCACCCCAAACGACATTGAAATAATAAGCCATTGCCTTTACCTTATTTCCTGGCCAGAACATAATTGCATCTGACTCGAGTAAAAAATGGAATCACTTTTTATTAAAAATGTGAATCAGAATACACCAGAAATTACTACCGTGCCCGGTGAGTTTTGTATAACAGTATGCAAAAATATACTGTATATGCTTCCAGCTGGATACCTAGCTATATAAAACCTGCATGTCATTCTAATGTTCAAAATGCTGACATCAGCCTACGAGACAATTGAATACAAAAGCGTTCTATAAATTTTTACTAAACCAGACATTCGGTCTGTTTTTGTTTGACGTTTACTGTGTAGGTCTGGACACAAGAGGGCTGGTAATAAATGAATCGGAAAGTCAACATCCATCGACCCACCCACCCACCATGACCCCGAAATAAATGCATTTTCTACGTCACAAACTGTGAAGGTTTAAAAGCCTACTGGATAAGGTAACCATGACATATCGCTACGTAGATATTAGAGTCTTCTCTGTGGAGTGTTGCTTCAATTTTGAGATAAGATTGGGATGTATTTTTCGGTGTGTCCGGCATGCCACACATGATGATCAGCGTGTCTCCTGCAGGCGCCAAAAAAAAAAAAAAAAATGACGACACGCCATAGCAGATTCGACCCCCGAAATCTGTTCCCTTCTGTCGTTCAGCGACCCGTTCTACACACCTGTTGGTCTCATTTCTTCAGGGAAAATATGTGTACTAACCTCAGAAACCTCCCCTTCTTCACTTCCTGACAAGTCTGCCATCAAATCGTCCTGCATGGCAGCGGCTAGCACAGCATGGGGATCGGCCAGCTTGGTGAAGGTAACGTTCAGGGGCTCGACTTTGGACCCAGAATTCCCCTCATTCTTCGCCATCTGTTCGGGTTCCCCTTCTACATTTTGTATTTCATGCTGCATCTTCCGCGTTCTGCTTCACATAGGCACGTTTTCTGTCTTTCTAGCAGTGCTATTGAAGAAATAATAGTGGGAATGTCGTGAGAGGCTGTCACCTCAGTCGCTACTCTCCGCCATTATGAAATGTGACTGACCCGGATGTAAGCTAACCGCGGGAAAACGGCAGAAACAAATTTATCCATATTTCAGCAATATTACGACTTGGTGTGCAAAGATAAAAATTCAGAAATCATCATACACTTATATAAGGTGCTTTGTGGCTTCATGTTAAGAAAAGACGGTATCTTTTTCATAAAAACTGTTTTTAATGTCAGTCCTACTTTTGGGTACATTTGGCAGCGGCCAATAGCAGACTTCGCATGCCGACACTTACCACGTGACTGTTAATTGGGGTTCCGAAGTTAGGCGAGAAATGGCATGGAAATAAGAATGGTCCTGTTATTTATGTAAATCATTATTCTCCATTGTCTTTATGGTTTATTGCAGCAAAATTTGATGCGGGTACAAAACAGCGCATGTTAGAATCGATTAGGGTCTTATGGTGAGTAGTGAGCTTCAAGCTGACATGGGTCACAGTTTATTCTGGTGTATTAAACTTTTCGAATTAAAATGGTCAGAACTTTTAATTTATATGCATCTGATTATCAATATCAGTAATTATTACGTACCAGTATATATATTGGCTGGTAGCGTTGTGCATGGTTCATTTCACCATTTCACATCTGTGGCGCTCCTCCACAGTGCGCATGCGTGATTAGAACAAATTTTACCAGACGTTCTTCAGTTTAAAATCTTTACACACTAATCCAATAGAGCCGGGGCGACACGGTCATATATACACTTGTTGTTTTGAGGTACAATCACTCCATTATGTTAAAAATATCGAGGAGATCCAACTTGCCACAACCATAACTTTATTGCCTCATACCCCTAAAAGATATTAGGGACTGTACGATATTTAGCGGGGGGGGAGGGCCGGTCGTCCAGGGGTAGGGTTTAAAATTTTTTCCTAGGCCCTCCCCCCCAGGTCAAAAATTTTTTCCTAGGCCCTCCCCCCCGGCTCAAATTTTTTTCCTAGGCCCTCCCCCGGCGTGAATTATCTAAAGGAAATTTCGTACGGGGAGGGGGCAGATTTTCGAGCGCCGAAGGCGCGAGCGCTCGCGCCGCACGGACCAGGCAGGAGCGCCGAAGGCGCGAGCCGTCGCGCCGCACGAACCAGGCACGAAGCTAGGGGGGTTGGGGGGCATGCTCCCCCCGGAAAATTTTGAAATCTTAACCCTCTAAAACGCTATTTCCTGCATTTTAATGGGTAAATTTTGCTGGTACACCGAGCTAAGTTTATTCCTCTTTTTCGGGCTATATTTCGTCCACGATCTTCTTCCACGTGCTATTTACACAACCGGGAAAACAATATTGTCAGGTTGTTTTCAATTTACTTTGGAAGGACATTCAGAGAGGCAAATAAATGTTGTGACAGTCCTTAGTTCAATCAAAATACCTTGTTTAATGCGTCCACATCCACGCCGAGAAGTTCGAGCGGAACGTGGGGATCTTTATCGACGACGCATATACGATTTTAAACAAGAAAAAACTACCGTTGTGCGGCTGGGAAGGGTGCGTTATGCCGCGAAAATTAATTAAATGTTCTCTTCAGAAGAGGCTTGGCTGCATTTTTATCGATATCGTTACGAAAACCGCTACGAAACGCGAGTTAGTTTGGTTGTATCGTCGAATTTCGGCTTGGCGCCCGGCTCGACTACCAGCTTTCCCAGAGGGTTGTGGGAGATTTGGGCGAATCCACTAGAATTATAGGGATGCGTACTATTTTAACGTAACATTCTGCCGATTCCACAGGCCGGCAAATCACTACGGTACATGTGAGATTACGTTTTTGAAATTATCAAAACGTCGGAAAGATTCATGGATATTGGAATTTATTTTTTCCTAGGCCCTCCCCCCAGGTAAAATATTTTTTCCTAGGCCCTCCCCCCAGCTCAAATTTTTTTACCTAGGCCCTCCCCCCTCTGACGACCGGCCCTCCCCCCCCGCTAAATATCGTACAGTCCCTTAGGATGTTGGTCGTGAGAAGAACTACTCATGAGTCACACGCGATTCTGTGATTCCATATGCCACCAAACGACGCCGATCATACATTAAGATTTATTCTGTTTATCCGTTCATTGTCAGCTCAAATCACACTCTGGCTCCAGCGCATCAATTTGGACGGATAATGATGTCCGCGGGGACACATTTCATGTCTGTGAAGAGAGCTAGGGACCAGCAAGAGCTGGCAGACTGGCGGTCTTTAGAAATAAAAACGTTTGGAAGCAAGAGTAATGTATCTTCGATATACTAAGGTGGCGACCGCTGACCATGAGAGCGACCAAAAATTTCATCAGTCTTGAGTTCAAACGAAGTTCACCGATGAGTATTACTTTTTTTGTAAGTTTTGTGTGTCCTGTTGTCTTTTACTCATACTTTTATATCATATTCCAATTATACGAGGTCACACAATTTTGGTCGCCCACTGACTGTCTCCATTTAGTGGAAAGGGGGGCCATTAGGAACATTCGGATGTCAAACTGACAAACGTTTAAACGTTGAATGATTTGGTTTTATATACTGCAAGTTATTATCCATGGAAGCGTTATAATACTAATCTTGGAGGAAACATGCTGGAATTGCTGGTCTCTTAGGTAGTAAACATTACAACAAAAAAAGATTCGTCCTCCATAATTTACATTGACATTGCTGCCTGCCGAGGTCTGCAATGGCTGAACCGTCATGACACTCGAGATCGGGGTACCGAAAGTACGAAGCCGAGCGAGGGAGACACCGTGTAGTGAGAGGAATCTCTGGATGGCAAATCCGTGATCAGTGCTTCTTTTCAATTTCGGGATTTGTCAATACTTGTTTTGCATACTTGTGTCCTGACGTTTTTGGATACATGTACTTTGATTTTTGGATACTTTGATTTATGCGAAATCGCTGTAGTCCTTTTTTTATTTCCGCAGGTAAATGTAATCACTGTGTTTTGGCTCATCCCCGACTTTTTCAATGACACGCAACATACACCCTTTAGTTAGGCGTTAACGACATTTTGCCTATGTTAGACAACTTTGTATCCTCCAGATTAAAATGGCCTGATCATGTTGATAGCCCTTACCAAGGACATTATGTCCTTGCCCTTACCAAGGAGGGGTGGCAACACTGCAGAATGGCGTCCCCGCCAGGGGGCGTGTTTGATCTGTTACAGATCTGCTACAGTGTCAGCCTTGACCAGGCCTTGACCGGAGAAGGTGCCTGAAAGGTCAATGTAGTGATAAATTCACTGGGAAGAAAACCTATGCATAATTGATCACGTTTCCATGCGACGCTCCGTCCAATAAAAATAAGATCCAATGCAGCATTTCTGAAGTCGTCACAGACAAAATACTAGTAGCACATTTTCCCGGCGCATCATCACACTGGAAAGGCGCCACTCTGCATTTTTTTCCCACAGAAAAGAGATTAAGAACCGTTGACCTTCAGAAATAATAGGTGCCAGTTGAGACACGTGCAGTAGGCTTATCGGTGGACCTCATCTAGAAATCGAAGGTAAGTGTCAAACGACGGTTTTATTCCTGAAATGACCTAACGTTACATCATGGTACAATTGTAAGCCTATGGATCATAATGTGTGGAATGTAAATGTAATTTAGTGCAACGGCTAGACGATTTCTGTCAACATTGTATATTTTTTTGCTGACAAAATTCCTAAATTGAGAGCCGATGATATAAGCAAACTGTAGTATTGAGATATAATTAAAATGCTAGAATGCACCCGACAGATAGAGACCGGCTATATACATGTATAAACTACCTACAACCAAGGAGGATATCCTTTTCTAATAACCTCCTTGATAACCAATTAGTAAACCTCCTTGCAACAACACAAAGAATTTTTTCACGGTGATATGTCCGTATTTACATTAATGGGTAACGTTAAACGTTAATAAATGCTAAGAAATTACTTTAATGTTAACGTTACCCTAAATGTAACGGCTAAACCTTTAGAATGCTCCATTTTTCCATCAAATTTTCTCCGCGTTGCCCATGCACTCCCTTGCATTTCCGTCATATTCTATTTTTTTTTCTGATGAAACACAAACAAACGGTTTCTACACAACGTAACAAGGCTGCGGTGTGGGATTGGGGTTTTAAAAGAATTTCTGACGTCATAAGGACATGGGCAACGCCCCTTTCAAGGGTCACCTGTCATGCGCAGTACATATTTCATGACGTCACCAGAATCCCCTCACAGAGGTCATCTCGTACGGGCCCTGTTGCGCTACCAGCACTTGTCTCCAACAAATCTTGTTTTTACACCTCTTTAAGACTCTCTTGTGAAGGTAAGACGCACACAGAAGGTCTGACAGCTATTTATACTTGTGTATGAATAGTTTTTGAGCAGCTGTTCGACCACCGCTTGAGCGATGACAAGCTTTTTTTGGAAGTTGTCAGACGATATGGATCCGATTTCATCATGATGTTGCTTGCGCGGGTTTTCTCCTTGAGGAGGAACTACAGCCACAACAAGGGGACGGTTTGCTCTTCGTATTATAGGTGAATTTTTAAAAATCCAAATGTAATCAACGACTGGTAAGTTAACTCTAAAGCAGAGGCTTGCTGTGAAGGTATTGTCAGCGCATACTTATAGATTTTTGACATTGTTTTGCAGGTTGCCGGAAGGACAGGGAATAGTCGCCCTCCCCCTTGAAGTGAAGAGTCCCGTTTGAAGAAACACCATATTCCCCTGAGGAATCCCACAAGTGAAAGAGGCCATCGTGACAAACACGTGGTGTGCCAACACACATAAGACATTATGTACACCTTAAGGACGTTTTGGACTAGTGGGCCCAAGTTGGCCCGCGGTGTACTCAGCCAAGGTGTGCCGGCGGCGGTGCGAGGAACCCCCGCCCAGCCGGCCCGACTGTTGACCACCTCTGTACAACAGGAGTCCTTCCTGAACGGGAGCAGCTCCAACTATGTGGAGGAGATGTACTTAGCCTGGCTGGAGAACCCCAAGAGTGTCCACAAGGTAAGTGTAAGGGATTCTGGTCACCTCACTTCGAGGTTGACCTTGACCTCCATGTAATAAAACTTAAAAGCCACATGTTACACAATACTGTTAAATGTTACACAATGTGAAATACGTTTGTTTGTTTTACAGTGAGTGAGGGAGTGAAGGTATTGTTTTGCCGTGTGTGTGTGTGTGTGTGTGTGTGTGTGTGTGTGTGTGTGTCTGCATTCTTTGCAGTCCAGTTTCGGTATGTTCTTGCCAGAGGGGGTGAAGTCTGCTATCACTGATTCCCTTTTCCTATAGGCTATTACACAGTGCAATGTTGTTTTGCCAATGCTTGTATTTTCAGCCAAGCACACCAGGTGACCCCTACTCCTATCCACAACTTGCATTTGTAACGATTATATAGTCAGTACACATGTAACCACCAGTTGGCCGTTAGACAACTCCCCTTCCCTCAGGGCATTCTACAAAGTCTAGCCTAGGTGAGAAGACAGGTTTCCTTTGTCCTGAAGCTACTAACTGTTAACCTTACCAGGCCAAAGTGATAAACAGACAAAACAACTATTTACGCCAAAAAACAGTTACTCGAGCAACTGGATATGATTTTGGAAGTGTTACTGTCACTGTCACTGACGAAAGGTAGTGGATGCTACCTGAAACGTCTGACCGTTTCCAAAATCATATCTAGTTGCTTGAGTAACTGTTTTTTGGCGTATCTTATTGCCTGGATGTCTAACCTTTATTGACATATAACTTTATAAGGACCATTTCTTTTTTTCTTTTTCTTTTTTTAAACAGAAAAAGAACCATCCAGCGTACAATACGAACGGAAATTGATACAGAACATAATGATAGGACCATTTCTTTGACAATTACAGCCAATTACAGATAGCTGCAGTAGTCTATATGTAAAACATTTGCGTATTCAGTGAGTTTAGGTTATGGCCTTAGTTAAGTAAGAAATCCTGTTTATGATGCCATGAGATATTCAATATGCGCACTAGGAACACCTGTTTGCTCATGGCCAGTAAACCACATAGGAATACTGGTGCTTTTTCCCTTGCAAGCAGCTACAAATGATCATAACCTAACCATATGGGAAAAAGACACTGCATTTTCGGCCATTCCACTATTGTTTAATGTTTGCACTCTGGTTGATACAAGCAAACAGCCATTTAGAAATGTGTTTAAACCAACATGTTTCAAAAACAGAGGCTGACATTCACAATTGTGCCAGGGAAATACACAATGTTGACCTTGACAGGCACTTATTGTTGCAAATATGTACCGGTAGTGGTAGTGAAATTCTTATGAAGTGTTTTTACTTGTACGTTGTACTTAAAACTAATCAAATGCTTGAAGGCCGTTTCCAAGTCCAGCTGTTATTAGTGCGGCCACTAACCATTCACCAATTGTTTGTTTTGTTTTGTTTTGTCAGACACATTTTTTTTCCACATCACCCCACTGGCCGCACTAGCCGTGCACCCTGGGCGCCATGCCCCATCAGGGGCTTTGCCCAGTAACATATAGATGAGATATAGATGTTCAATTCATGATTACAAGTAAGTAGAATGTGTGTACTGGTCAACCCCTTCCTAAAATAGTAACATGTAGCATAGCTACATGTAAACAACAACAGAATAAAAGATCTCAAGAAAATTCTGCATGTCAGCCTGAAGCCTTATGTAGGAACTAGAAAAATGCCTGATGAAGCTATCTGTATGTCCATATGGCCTAATTGGCATTGTGCCCTACACAGACATACTGCCAAGTACCTGATTTAGCTTTAGACTTGATGTATGTAGTACTGTATCAAGAAACCCATTTTCGATGTTTTCGTGATGTACTTGTCCAAGCACTTTTAGATACATCTGCAAGGTCTGGTTATGGGTTGCGTTAGCCTTGTATGGGGCATTAAACCTCTGCACATTAAAGAACCCAACACACTTATCGTTAAAAATCAGGGTGACGTGTGTGTAGCTCAAAACTGCCAGCTGTGTCACAACTACATTGCACTTTTGGTTGATAGAAAAAGCATCATGCTTCACCTCAGTAGAGGGTGACTGCATTGCTTACTTATGTGTATTTACACTGGACACCTTTTCTTTACTCAGTGTACTCATCACCAATAACAATCAGTATCCACCAACTGTTTAATTGTTGTCAATTATGTATGTGAAGCCCTAATTAGTGGTACACGACATTGTACACCTTTGATTTCAACACCAACAGATCAGTAGTTCTTTTTATTCTTGTTTCATGGGTTCTCCCAGGTTCAAGACCACAGTTTTAGGACCAGCAGTCCTGACCTTGGCCTTGGCTGATATACATGCAGGCCTGCACATCAGCACCCAACCTTATATGGCAACATGCTGGCACTTTCTATTACATAGTCGTGTCTTCCTAGCTGTTCATCTGCAAACTGCAGTTGATGATGCAATATACGTACTTCATGTTGTAAAACACCATTTGTACATGTTCTAAATGATGATTACATTACAATTACTCATTCTGCAATAAAGAATTTTTCAAGAAACTGCCGTATGTTGTGAAACCACAAACAAGTTTATTCATACTTATTTGAATTTTTTTCAACAACTTTGAAATTGAAACCAAATTTAGATTTTATTTGCATAAATTATATAATCTATGAGTGATAAAGGATGGGAATTTCATCATTTAGGGAACGTATAAGGTTGTCAAACTCTCTAAGTCTTCACTGTTGTACTTGATCGAGGTTTGTCCCAAGTTTCGAGTAACTAAAGTCGCTATCATTCCTTAGTCCTGGGATGTGTTCTTCCGGAATGCACAACGTGGTGCCGCGCCCGGTGAAGCGTACCAGTCCCCACCTCCAATGGCCGCCATGATGCCCGTGCAGCCGGTGGCGTGGCCCATGATGCCCGTACCTGCTGCAACCACGGAACAGATGAGCGGTAAGGTCATCGACGACCATCTCGCTGTTCAAGCCATCATCAGGTCATATCAGGTCAGTTTCACGTAGTTCGTCACGTTCTCCAAAGAATAAACAACTATTTAGCTCGTTATCTTGCTTCAATTTATTATAGGTCACTTCTAACAACATTTGTACTTCAAAACAAGTAAACTGTCACTTGAATAGAACATACCAATCATACTCAGTCTTACAACATCTTTGTCAAGTTTAGCCTACAGGGCAGTGACCTCTGTAGGGATAGAGATATATGTTTCCACCCATTTATTTATGAAGTCTTTGTTGCTACATTTTACATATTGTATAATACTCAGCAAGTTATACTTCCTAGAAATTAAATCAGGTATGGCATTGTTGAATACATGTACCAGCACAACTGTTACATCATGTACTATGCCTAATAGAATACATGTATTGGATACTAAGCCATGCTCTAGAAATTGTAGCAACACCATTCTGATATTTGTAGTTTACAGTATTGTTGTGATATTCTCTGACATTAATATGTATGTTTGAGGATTTAAGAATGTTCAGTAAGTGAATACAAAGTTTAACAGAAAGCTGTTTTAGATTCAGAGTGACATCATTATGATGTTTGCAGTTTGCCTTATCCAGGTATTATGAATATTATATGTTTGAGGACTTAGAAAACTAAAAAAAAAACTGTAAAGAGAGTTACATTTTGTTATGTGGATACAAACATGTAGCTGTGAGAGAGTTGTTGAGTCAGCTGACACTTGCCTTCAGGATCCCAGTGTAGGACAGTCTGTAGGCAGCAGTGATGAGAGCAGAGGCTGGGTAAACATGGTTGTACCTCACCAGAGAATGCATGCTATGATTAGGGCTTACCAGGTGAGATAGGGACAGACATAGGAGACACTAGAATGTCTGTAGTCCAGCAGTCAGTCAGTTTGAACAGTTCATTGTAAACAGTTTGTATGGTTATACTGTTAAGAACATAATCATTTATGTAAGTTGTTATATATTTCAACTGTTTCTCACTGACGTTTTAAGAAAAAAGAGTTGTGACAATCATAGATCTTAAGGTTTCTATTCATGTATGTACAGTCAGAAAGACAACATTATTATTAAGAGTTTATTAACAAAGAGTTTATGGAAGTTGAAGTTGAACAGTCCCTAGGCCTAGAACTAAACATTTCGTTTTAAAACCAGTTTTCAACTGTTTCCAAGTGTATACTTCAGTTTCAGTGTTTTTATCAATATATAGCTTACATGTGTAACTCCATAACCCTCATGCTGTTTTCTTTATATCATACTAATTCTGGTTGAATCCAGTATTGATACTATTTTCAGATATCAGATTCACCTTTTTCTAGATTCAATTACATTTGTACATGTAAGACAGTCAACTTTTAATTACTTCAGCATGGATATACCCTTCACTCTCAGTGTTACACATAATTCCTCTGGCGAAGTGAATATACACACGAATTGCTGATGTAATGTGTTCCTACACAGAAAATGCTGATGTAGTGTGTTCCTACACAGAATTTCCTTTAATTTGTAACAGGTT
Source organism: Branchiostoma floridae x Branchiostoma japonicum (assembly GCA_013266295.2). Taxonomy (NCBI): domain Eukaryota; kingdom Metazoa; phylum Chordata; class Leptocardii; order Amphioxiformes; family Branchiostomatidae; genus Branchiostoma; species Branchiostoma floridae x Branchiostoma japonicum. The sequence continues at coordinate 2,910,611 of CM023837.1, forward strand.
CCAGGAAAGCAGACTCAAATGGTTTACAAAACTCCAATTAAATCCACACTTCTGAAAATAGGTATAAGTATACTTGAACTCTATTCAAATCATTATCTTTGATTTAATAAAGAAAGAAAATATTTGCGGTGCTTTCTCAGATTCGTGGTCACCAATGTGCCAAGTTGGACCCCCTGGGTATCATGGAGGCAGACCTGGACTCATCTACGCCACGGGAACTCACGCTGCCGTACTATCGCTTCAACGAGGAGGACTTGGACCGCACGTTTGTTCTACCGCAAACTACCTTCATCGGAGGCGGGAATACCTCCCTCCCTCTGAGAGAGATCATCAAGAGATTAGAGGTTTGTATCAGAGAAACACTTGATGTAGTGCTAAATAGTATTTTATACAATGGTAGTCATGTTAATCATGTAAAGAACTGTACTTGACAGTAGTATACGTATATTGTTACCTTTGTGTATAAACGTAATGTTTTGTGTGTGTTGTGTGTGTGTTTTGCTTGTGTGTTTGTACTGGTGAGTGACAGCATGTGGGTGGGGCGAATTGCCTGACCACAGACCACAAAAGGTCAGACACAGGAAGTTAGGTCCCAGAAGCTGGCCCAGAGCCAGTAAGAAGTTGACCTGGAGAGTCTGTTGTTTGGAAGGCCGTGGGAAAATGCATATTAAATGTAAAGAGAAAAACGTACACTAATGACTACAACAAGAAATTCACAAAAACTTAGAATTAGTTTACAGAAGTATGACATATCTGATTTGTTGTGATGTCTAGAGTCAGCTTCTGAGGAGAGAGCATCAAAATTATGAAAATAAAGCAATTGTGTCTTTCTTAATGTACAACACAGGAGACCTACTGCCAAACCATTGGACTGGAGTACATGCATATCAACGACCGATCCAAGTGTGACTGGATCCGACAGAAGTTTGAGATCCCGGGGATCATGTCCATGGAAAATGAGACTAAGAGGCTGACGCTGGCACGCCTGGTCAGATCAACAAGGTGGGATATTATATATTGATATCAGTTTTTGTGTATTGTATATATGGCAATGTCATATATTTCCATCATAATCATATATACTGGAAAAAAAGAAAAAAAAAAAAGTAGGAGTACCTGTATGAACCAGCTGAACAGTTGTTTCATGATGTTTCCAAAAATCTATTTTTGGTGACACCTCAGGGGTGGAGCCTTTGTAACGGGACATGATGCTTTGCAGGTTTGAACAGTTCCTAGCCACCAAGTACCCTGCGGAGAAACGGTTTGGGTTGGAGGGCTGCGAGGTTCTCATCCCTGCCCTGAAGACCATCATTGATCGCAGCACGGAACAGGGCGCGGAGAGCTTCGTACTGGGCATGCCCCATAGAGGGCGGCTGAACGTTCTCGCGAATGTCGTCCGTAAGGATTTGGACCAGATTTTGTGTCAGTTTGACTCCAGCCTGGAGGCTGATGATGAGGTATTTATTTGATATTTACAAAGACAAGATTTAGGTTTGTACTTTAAAAAAAATCAAATTTACTGTAACAGTTGCATATATTTATTCATTTATTTATGCATATCTGAAGGTGCAGATTGAAGAAATCTTGTGCTTGTGGCTTTAGTGAAGTTTCACAAGAAGAAGTCTTTTGTTGCCTAATCTTACACATCACATGATCTTTAAAGTTTTCTTGGTTTCATAGTTTTTGAATATAAAAACGACAAATTGACACACGGGGTACTGATATGATGCAAACGACTTCAGGGTTCTGGTGACGTGAAGTACCACTTGGGCTGTTCCCACATGCGACTGAACCGCACCACAAACAAGTCCATCAAACTAGCGCTGGTAGCCAACCCCTCCCACCTGGAGGCCTGTGACCCCGTGGTGCAGGGAAAGACGCGGGCGGAGCAGTACTACAGAGGGGACATCGAGGGAAAGAAGGTGTGTACTATATAGGGTCGTCACAGGTCCTGTCGATTTGAAGGATGCAAAAGTAAAGACAAAGGGAACTCAATGTCTAGGCAAAAGTTTAAGCAAAAATTGTAAAAATGATGAATATTACAGTATATACCTTTCAAAGACACATTACATGTCAAAGACAGGTTACATCTACATGTCAGTTTATTACAGTAAGAGAAGAATAGAAATTCTGGCCATTCAATATTGGTTTGACAGGTAAAATCTAAGACTTTCCTTTCTTCAGGTGATGAGCATTCTGATGCACGGAGATGCGGCATTCGCTGGGCAGGGAGTTGTGTTCGAGACCTTTCATCTGAGCGACCTTCCCGCGTATACCACCCACGGAACGATTCACGTGGTAGTGAACAACCAGATCGGTTTCACCACGGATCCTCGCTTCTCGCGCTCGTCCACCTACTGCACAGACGTAGCAAAGGTAAGGATTTAAACGGGGCTGCCTGCACTGTACTAAATAGTCTCTGTTGTTCGGAATTAGTTTAAGAAAAGGTAAGGCATATAGTACCTTAAAAAATCCAATTTCTGTCTGTGCTGTGGAACTCGCTGCCACCAAGTACAGTTGGGGTATCATCACTAGATAGCTTTGAACAACTCCTGCAGTTAGATGTGCAAAGATTGGGTGTAACAGCCTAAACAGGTCGTTTGGTGTAATATAGCTAGCTGCTGCCGCGCCACGTGCCTGTGAAGCTGATGTGTTATGCCGAAGGGCAGTTATATACATGTATATACCAGCTATACAAATATAGATACAGAAAATAAAAAACATGGCTTTAACCAGCAAGATCTCTCACCAAGTGTAAACTCAATGATTTGAATCAAGTTTGTTCAGATTTGATATACCATGTTGCACATTCACACCTAGGTGGTGGAAGCGCCCATCTTCCATGTCAACGCAGATGACCCGGAGGCGGTGGCCCATGTCTGTAACGTGGCAGCTGATTGGAGGTCTGAGTTTGAAAAGGACGTGGTGATTGACCTGGTATGACATACCGCTATCGTATAATGTTTGACCTTTGTTGCAGTTAGAATGCCTATCATAGATTTAATTTTAGGTGGCTGAACACTATGATCTTCCAACTGACAGTATAAATTCTAGATATGAATACTTATTTATTAAAATCAGTTGAATATGGCTTGTTAACCTAATAATAATGAGCTGTAGTGAAGCCCCAATGTACATGTTGTACTATAAGCAATCAAAAAAGCGTAACGATTATACTTCATCACAAGCATTACACTTTACGTTTGAGTAAAGAGAGAGTTACATGTATGTCTGACATTTTTCTTGCGGCAGCAAAATAGAGTAGTACAAATTGACTTGTTCTTTTCCACCATTTTGTAAGGTGTGTTACCGGCGCGGTGGTCACAACGAAATGGACGAGCCCATGTTCACCCAGCCGCTGATGTACAAGCAGATTGGCAAGCAGCCCACCGTGTTGAGACAGTACGCAGAGAAGCTCGTCTCGGAAGGCGTGGTCACCCAGGAAGAGTATGAAGTCAGTACCTGTTACTCTACACTCTCACATATTACAATTTTGTTGCATTATGGTCATCGTAAAAAGATTAACATGGTCTGAAATAATTATAAAGACTAAACCTTATATCCAACACTGGAATGAATTAGGACTTACCCCAAATTTTCGGCTGACTCTGTCAACCTTGTTCACGGAATGGACCAGTCAACTCTTGGAACGTGACGTCAGAGACACATGACCGTAGTAGCGGGTCATACGTGCCAGATAACTTGTGTCGCCCCCTGTCTCTGTTCAGGGTAGGTCTGTGAGCTCTAATGTAAACCGCCTCCTTCACTCCTCTTGCAAAGAAATCTGGCTCAGAATCGAGGATTTTGACCCCTTCTAATATAGATACAGGACACCCCAATTCATTCCAGTGTTGGATATAAAGTTTAGTCTTTATTTCATAATGACTTGTACCAACACAGAACATAGTCTGTGTAAAGGAGGCCATTTAAAACATTCTTGTAAAGCTGTTTTTTTTAGAACTAATAGTTGTAGCTGCAGGTTTCTGACAGAATGTGACTGTTTACATCTCAGGAGGAGGTTTCAAAATACGACAAGATTTGTGAAGAGGCGTATCAGCAGGCCAGGGAGGAGAAGATCCTGTCTATCAAGCACTGGTTGGACTCGCCATGGACAGGTTCGTACAACACTTTCACCAGGAAAAACCTGATGTACTCTTTTAGCTTTTAGATGGTCAGTATAGCCATTGATTCAATTAAAAAATCTCATACTAAGTCTCATTGAGCAAAAGAAAAAAAGAAATAGAAAAAAGAGAAATAGAAAAAAAGTGAAATAGAAAAAAGTAAAAAGAAAAAAAAGTATTGTAAAAAAGTAAGTTTAGAAATCTTGAGCTTTTGGGTCCCTAAATGTAGTTTGCTTGTTTCTTGTTTTTCAGATTTCTTCAAGGACAAGACGCGGGATTCGATGATGGTGTGCGAGTCCACGGGAGTGAGCGAGGACATCCTCACACACGTGGGGACGTTCATGGGCAGCCCTCCTCCCGACCCCAAGTTCACCATCCACGGCGGCGTGAAGCGGATTCTGCGCCAGCGTGCCACCATGGTGAAGGAACGATGGGTGGACTGGGCGATGGCGGAGGCCATGGCGTTCGGCTCCCTCATGCACTCTGGCTTCCACGTCCGACTGAGTGGCCAGGATGTAGAGAGAGGCACCTTCAGGTAAGCCGTGGGTTTGTGTGGCTGTTTGTCGACTGTTATGAAAGTTTGTTCTGTTCCGTTGCTGGAAACAAACTTATTTCAATGCTTTCAATGAATAAGTAACAGAGAATATACACAATGTCTTTAAATCTATCTAGCCATGTCCCTTACTAACTGTATACTGGTGTCACATAGCATTGCATACTTTCCGCACTTAAAGTGGCATTATGTTCGAAGAAAACTGTATAATTTGGCTGACAAACACATGTATTACACGTAATATATAGTTTAAAAAGCTACCAAAGCCTATCAGAATTTGACCTGTGTTTATTTCCTCTTTACGTCAACAGCCAGCGCCATCACGTGCTGCACGACCAAAACCGCGACAAGGTGTTCTGGACTCCGCTGGACAACCTGTGGCCGGACCAGGCTCCGTACACCGTCTGTAACAGCTCGCTGTCGGAGTACGCTGTCATGGGTGAGCGCCACATGGTTTTAACAGTATCTAACACGGGACAGTGTGTGTGAGATGTCTGTACTACACCCCTTTCAAGAATATGAATTTACTAATTACTTATGAACTGCTATTAAGGGAAGAATAATCCTTCCTAATCACTGATTACAACAAACTGGCAAACTTGTTTCCCTACTGCAATATGGAAACATATTTATGGCAATCTCAGTTTGAATTTCTTTTTAAATTTCATGGTAACAAGTTTGAGGTTAACAGTTACCAGTAACATAAATCTAGAGTACATGAAATGGTCCAGAAAGTTACCCCTATACTGCATATGATATACTAATCATAACAACTTACACAAAATTTTTTATTTTGTTGTTTTACAGGCTTTGAGCTGGGTTACAGTATGAGTAACCCAAATGCCCTTGTCCTGTGGGAGGCTCAGTTTGGGGACTTTTCCAACACTGCCCAGTGCATTATCGACCAGTTCATCAGCAGCGGGCAGGCCAAGTGGGTCCGGCAGACCGGCATCACCCTGCTCCTACCCCACGGGTACGAGGGAATGGTACGTCCCAAGCTCACACTATTTGTCAAGAAAACCTCACATGCTAATGAAGAATCCTGTGAGCTGACATAGGAAATGCTCAGACCCTGGTGTCATGTTGACAGTTTTTTATCAAGAAAACCTCAGACACATGCTAATGAAGAATATTGTGAGCTGACATAGGAAATGCTCAGACCCTGGTGTAACAGCTCAGAATATAATGTACCCATGGCCAGAATGTACCCGGATATATTCTGGCCAGGGGTAGATTCTGGCCTGTTACACTGGTACATGACTTCTACATACTGGCCCTTTCACTACTAATAGGCAAGTTCTCTGGTGTCATGAGCTGCGCACTCATTCTATACTGTTTTTTCAACACACAAAATGTGTTGTTGTTGTTGTTGTTGTTGTAGGGCCCAGAACACTCCAGTGCCCGTATGGAACGTTTTCTGCAGATGAGTACGGAAGATTCAGATCTTTACCCGGTAAGTAAAAGAAAAATTTTCTGTAAATGTCTTTAATTACTGTACATGTCGTGTGTCTCAACCCCCTTTAATTAAGATAAAATGCATCGAAATGTATATTAAGTACAATTATATTGGTTGTCTTGGCAGGAAATCGACGAGCGATTTGAGATCCGTCAGCTGTTTGACCACAACTGGATCGTTGCTAACTGCACCACTCCGGCCAACTACTTCCACCTGCTGCGGCGCCAGGTGCTGCTACCCTTCAGGAAGCCTGTGAGTTCTAGACTATACTTGTTTGGATAATGTATGATCGAGGAGTGAAATTGGTGTCCCTAATTCTAATTTCTAACCGACACGTAGCTTGTCTTCCAATGGGGGTTATTGTTAAATTGGATTTTTCTTAATAATACATGTATATAGCACTAGGAATCGTACAATTTTTCACAATTAACAAAATGTAATAAGTTTATCAATATCAGCCACTATTCACTAACTTGTTTATTTAATATAATTGAGCAGATCTATTTAGTGATTGCATGTTTATAAACTGAAGTGTAGAGTAGAGAGATGTTGACAATTGTCCTTACCCATCATGCTGTACTTTTAGCTTGTTGTGATGACCCCAAAGAGCCTGCTGCGACATCCCGAAGCGCGCTCGTCGTTTGACGACATGCTTCCCGGCACCACGTTCCAGCGTCTGATCCCTGATCTGGGCCCAGCCGGTCAAAACCATGACCAGGTGCAGCGTCTGATCTTCTGCACAGGGAAAGTGTACTATGACCTGACTAAGGTACGGAAACATAGATTAAATACTTTCTTACACCAGGTCCTGTAGTTTTTGGCAGGTATAATATAAGTATGGTATCTTTTTCTTTTTCGATAATCACTCTCAGAAAAGGTAGAAGAAACTTTTTCAAACATAAATCTATAATTATACACATTTCAAGTGTTTACCAAATGGCCCAAATTGTTCCATACTCCAGGAAAAAAGGCAATTTGTAAACAAATCCCAGGTTTTCAACATGTTAGTGCATCATAATGACGTCACATTTGTGTGAATATTGGTAAACAATGTGATAAGGTACATGTACATTCAACTTATTATGTAGAGTAATAAACAAAAAAAAGTTGACTTTTCTCAAAACAATCCTACAATAGTGGCCTTTAAGAATGGAAGTCTGTATTGACTTGATCTGTTTCTTTTCTTCCTTGGCAGGAGAGGAAGGCTCGTGATTTGGACGACAAAATTGCGATTGTTCGCATCGAGCAGGTAATGAACTTGGGGAGAGGGGGTCTGCTACGAGTGTAACATCACCATGGAGTAGACAGCAGAGTGGTGAACTTCATCTTGTTGGGTCATTGGTGTTGGTATAGTCAACGTAGTACATAAAGGAAAGTGACCTCGAACCAGTTTTAGCTCAATGAAGAGCAAATCTCCCACTGGTCATAACAAAGAAGACCAACGCTATGTACAGTATTTACAAATTCATTGTACCGGGGAAATTCCCCTAGTTCTTTTCGACAAGCGCAATGAACAGTGGACCACAGCTTAATGTCCTATCCTAAGGACTGCGACCCTTTCCAGTAGCATGCATGTCGGGTGAGCTACAACAGCCGGGATTCCAACTCTCAATCTCTTAGTCCAGAGACAGGGTCGCTAACCACTGGACTATGCATGCTACGCTAAAGCTGTTTCAACACAGTAAGCAAGAGCATTGAATGTTCAACTGCGCTAATGGAGTCTTCTTCAGAATTCAAATGACCGATCACTTAGGTCACACGACCTCATGAACAGTCATGACATCAGCAATTGGTCGTAAGTGCCTGGAGGTTTATGCCGCCTGCATGCCACCTCTGTCATATTTTAGTACATTGTTATATAATGCCATAATTGTAATAAAAAAGTGACAACATTAGCCAAGGGCAATTTAGGGCTCGGACTGCCAAATCTCTTTCCCAACCCACAAGTATAATTTGGTTGACTTTCTGGCGGCATCTGCAGAACAAGAGAGAAAACGATTCCAAAGATTTGTAAAACTCTTCACTATAGAAGAGAATTTTCAACTCAAGAGTCAGGGGACTGTGGGGTGATAATTCAGTTGTCTGGTATGAATTCGAAGTTTTTGAGGTTGATCCTGATTCTTGCGGGACATGTGGCATGTAGGAAACAACCAGCTGGAAGTCTCTGCTATGGACTCCAGACACAATTGGTTGTCCAATCACAACACTAAAGAAACTCATAGAAATAGAAACTGATTTAGAAGGACATGAACTTCTCTTAGCAATGAAAGACAAACAGTTCTGAAAGCTAAACTTTGTTTGCTACACCTCTTATTATAGTGAGGAGGACCGATGATGATGATGATCTGTGTTTTCCAGATCTCTCCCTTCCCGTTTGACATGGTGAAGGAACAGTGTGACCGGTACCCCAACGCTGACCTGGTGTGGGCACAGGAGGAGCACAAGAACATGGGCGCCTGGAGCTACATCCAACCTCGCATCCGCACCACGGTCAACAGGGAACGCCACGTCAGGTAGGGCGTCGGGTCACCAACGGTTATACGGTCAATCCGTTACAACGTTTACATCCAAACAAGTTTACCGGTAACAGGCTTTTATGTGCTCCAAAGAAACCTGTTGAAGCTGATACCGGTAGTTCGTGTAATATGTTTTTTAATGCAACCATTTCTATAAATATGATCATAATCAAATATAAAAAAGGTTTAAAAATTGTTTTTTAGGGTACAATTTGATACAAAAACACGAAGGGGTGGCGATATAATATGGTCATACTTGAAGTAATGTTAACGTTCCAGTATACCGGTATACCGGTATATTGCGTTGAATTTCAGTTATGTACGTTAAAGGAAAGATTAACAATGGTTTGCAAAGAATCACACAGATCAACTCCATATTTCTATTCAAGAAAGTTCCTTCTTACAAAAAGACAGATTTTACAATTAACTCTTTGATTCTACTTTGTGTTGCTTGGTCCACCTCACACAAGCTACAGCTCTTCATTGGTCTCAAATTTGTATGGAGTCAGCTTCAATCTTCTAAGCAGAGCTTGCATTCAAGTCTTTTCTGGCAGCTTAAACTAAAGATGATTTTGCAAGTACACTCGCTATTATGCTAACCACTGCGCTAGCCCGATGATGAATACAAAAGACGTATGCTATGGATCAGAGACGTTGCACGATTAAGGCTTTCGTTGCTTCTCCAGATCTTTCTCTTTTTTTGTTTTGCACCACCAGCCTCACCTCTATTCCTGCCACTTTTCCTATCACCGACCACTGGTTGCTAACTTTACTCCCTGTTATAGAGCGTTTTCGGGTGACTTTGCTGTGTATGCCGCCATGTTGGTGTCCCTATTTGCATTTCAGTGAATCATAACTCAAGCGTTTTCCAAGTTCTCTGAAATAACCACTGTTATAAAAATGTCTACGGCTCAAAGAAGAGAATGCCAAAATAAAATAAATACTGCCAATGAAGCACAAAAATTCTGTGTACATTTGAGCTAGGTATGATCCACCGAAATGCAAATAAGGACACCGACATGGCTGTCAGCACCTGCTTCTTTGATTTATGAAAACGCTCTATACCATTCACTACATGGGAACAAGGTTAATATTTTAATTTCTCATGCATGCCTCCTCCCCCTTTCTGTTGGTGTATTGTAACTGTAGCTACGCAGGCCGTGCGTCAGCTGCCGCGGCGGCCACAGGAGCTAAACAAAGCCATCACCAGGAGCTGATCAAGCTGCTGGAGCATGCCATGAACCTTGACAATCATGTAGCCCTTTGGCAAAGCCAACCCAGGAGAAATCTCACCGGCTGATCTCCAGTCAGTGCACGGTCCATTTGTGTAACCTCTCTAACCTCCAGTCCTCCTACTAACCACCCTCAACAATCAGACTCGGATTCAGAATCCCTCTGTTTTTGGCGATGCCTCAGGGGTGGAGCCTGATTTATTGCACTTGAGTTCCAATGGTGGGAGATATCTCAGTTTCCAACTAGGGACTAAAGTTGGCACTAAGGAAAAGATTCTACAATGTGTGCCAAAATGAATTGACAATCAAACTAAGGACATATTTATGCTCTATACAGCAACGTTTGTGACCAATTTTTCTAATGAAAATTAAGCCATTAAGGTGCCTGCCCAACCTGCAAGAAAAAGTAGCTCAAATTCTGTTTACATAAAAGCATCTGTGATCTTTTCTAATTTATCCCTAATAAATAGCTTATCACAGTAAACTTGTTGACAAAATGAGGCAATATTCAAGGTCATGACCCTAAAGGTTTTTTTTTTTAAAAAAAGGTTTTTTTTTTATTTGCTTTGTCATTGGAACTGAGATAACTTCCCTGGCTGATTGCTAACCCTAATAACCACACAAATCATCTGAAATCCTAACATCATCACCTCTCTTCTAATATTCCTGTCGCCACTGTGCATATGTGTGCTTAAGCCTTTAGTTCTGAGTGTGGTTTGTTTTGGTTTTCATTGTGTGTTTGTGTGTGTGTGTTGCCGCCCTGATGCCGTAAAAGGTTCTAAAATTAGTGCAGTAAAGCTGCGTAACTTATAATTAGAACTGTTCAGCATCCTCGCAGTCTTAAAATAACATCACGGTACAATCATGGGACAGTGCTGAAAAAGTAGTTTTGTGCACTCTAAACAGAACTAAACTTTCTTAGGAGAGCAACATCCTGTTATTTATGATGACATTGTTCATTCATGACAAGATGACCTAACATGTCAAGTTCCTTTTTTCTTTTTTTGTCACTACAAAATACTGTTTACAGGATGTGAATCTTTTGCTAAATGATGTATTGATATTCGAATCATGTTCTCTGGTTGGGGCTCCTCTATCTAGTGATTATGTTCAAGGTATTTAGTCCCCGGTACATTGGTTACTAAACTATGTAACGATGTGGAGTCTGATCGAGGAGACATTTACTTAATAATACCATGTGATATATGTTGTATGACTTTTTGTGTTTAAGCAGTCATTTGTAAGAAAATTCCATTTGAAAGATGATAGGAATGTATATGTTCTGTGGGTTTTATTGTATGTATGTTTTATGAATACTTACTAGTAATACGTAATGTTACTTGGCCAAATCTAATATCAGTAAATGTAAGTATACTAAGCTCTTCTTTGTCTGACATTATAATTTTGCTGTAATAGAGGCCTGAGATATACTCTTGTACTGGTTTCACCTTTAGAAAGCATTAGCTACTGTTAAGTTGTTCTCCCATACATGTATTTTACAAGTCTCCCTTTACATATTAAGTCTATAGAGAGAGGGGTTTTGCTATGTTTGAACCATATTTATCCACCTTTTTCACCTTTTTTTTTCTTCTTGCACTGATCTTACAATACATAGTATTAGAACTAGATAAAAAGTGCGACCAAAACGACTTGTGTAGCATTTTCGCTGATCTTTTATAGGATAGTCCAGTACAGACCAGAACTTTAACTTGTTTCCTTTCCTTGTGTGACAGATACTGTGGTCGGCATGGGGCAGCAGCATCCGCAGCTGGAAACAAGTTCAAACATACAATTGAGCAGAAAACTTTTGTCAACCAAGCCACTGACCTCAACTGGAAAGAACCGGTTTGGGTTGGACCCTCCCAAGAATAAACACCAAAACCTCTCATCCAGGCCATTCTCAGTGTAGCTGCATATTCCTAAATGTGACTAGTTTATAGACAATAGACCTCAGTAGGCATTAAGGGTTCATAATGATAGATATTTAATTTGTAATCCATGATGATTGAATTTGACAACTCTTTGAAGTGAGTTTTGATTTGATATTTGGTCCTGTTGATGTTTTTTTTTTTGTCACATAAAAATTATAGCACAATAGACTGGGCAACTATAGCACAAACTAATGACAGCTGGTGGTATCATGCAATAGTAGTCCTTGTCTATTAGGAGGGACACTGGCAGCAGCTTGGTTGGTAAACATCTGTCGTATGTTTTCAATATGGGAATGTTTCACCGACATACAGTTGAAACTAAAAGGGAGTAGGCAAGGGACAGTACGGATTGACGAATACACTACTATAGGTACATTGCACTGTTGCAATGTCAAGTAATATAAAGACTAGATACAAGATAGGACAACATACACCACACAAACTTGCCAGAACATAGATATCACTTGCTAAAGCCCTGAAGTGACATTTTTCACAACATCTTTGTACAAAAATAAAGAATCGCCTGATAATATAGTATCTGGGACAGAGAAAATGTTTAATAGCAAATTAAGGGAGGGGGTTCAATCCTGAAAGAAGTGTGGATGCAGTTCTTAGTTTCTTGTTGAACTTCGTTGATATTGAGTCTTTTGCATGTTTGAAATTTATTGTTGAACATTTCAACGAGTTGGTTTTATCTTAAACTTGTGTTCTTTTGTACAAAGTAAAAACTATATATAAAAGTATTGTGGCCCTGTAGTGAAAGACTGGACACTGAATATCAAATGTTTAAAACAGATTTGTGGTATGACAGGGAAAATGTACTTTATTTAGATTGCATGAAAATTATTCTTGCTCCACCATCATTCATCTAAAGACTGCATATTTGACTAAGAATTAAACTATTGGTTAATTGAGTGGTGAGCCTTGATACTGCGATATGGGGCTTGAAATAGTAGTAATGTATCCGGAATGGTCTGGACTTTTCCATTGTATGTTGCTTTAAAGAAGAGAGACTTTGATTAAAGACTATTGTGACATTTTTCTGGTGCTGTGCGTTTTGTACTTAAGGGCTTCCTATGGCATTTTGATGCCAATATACACTTAAGTAGGAAATTTGACATTCTCACGCATGTACGTAGTGGAAGTGCATTTGCTCCCTATTCGATTGTTAAAAAAAGTCAACTTGGAATAAAGTGAGGCCCAACACAATCAAATACACTCATACACACAAATAGGTAATGTATATTATTTTACTTAACTTGCTTTGCTTCAGTTTCAAATTTTGAAACTTGCGAATGTCATTTCTTTTTTTTTTTTAAAAGGCACACAACACAAATATTGTATTTACACCAAAAATGTCACAGTTTAACATCCCATCGACAGGTGATATGTCTTTGTACAGTTTTCTTTCCTGGTTTATTAGAAGCAACTGCATTGTATTTACCTCAGCAGGTCTGTTAGTTCTGTACAGTTCATAGCTGAAAACTGTTTTTCTAGACTATCAATACATAATACAGTAGGCTGGCCAGACACACTGAAGCCTTCTTGTACATGTACAATGTATATGTAGCTTGTCTGCTATATTAACATTGACAGGTCAGTATGCCGTCTGTACAGCCTGTAACGCTTCTGCACAAAGTGGGTCCAACTGACCATCTCCACCTATGTGAAAGAAATAAAAGATATAACTAACAATGTATCGAAAGAAAGTTAGAACGATGCAAAACTTCATGCAATATGGTTGAAGGTGTACTTTCATAACTCATGTCATGTCAGGTATCTGGCATTAAAAAAAAGGAAATTTAAAAGAGATCTACCAATGCATCATCAGTAATCCCTGAGGTAGGCAGGTGTCCCAGACATTATTGAAAAGGCCCCAAACACTCTTATGTTTTAATGTGGCAGTGTTAGTGTACCCGCAGAACCACCAATCAAGCTTTGGTGATTAGCAAAAATAGAAAATACAAAAGAAGAGCCACACCACTTCAATATTCATGCACGTATAAATGTGCATTATAATGCACGTGAAATCTAACATATCAACACTCTTGCCATGATTTTGCTATGCAGGTCAATACAAGCTGTACCAACAACATGCTGACTTACCGAAGTCTAGGTCTGTAATGTTGCATGTGTAGACTGTTTCTCCATTCACGATGAGTTCCACAACATTCCAGTCTTCAATTTGCTTCAGTTCTACTTGGTGTCCGTCTGCCTTCAGTACAGCTGTAAAAAAATGAGATCATGATCACACTTTATTTGTCGAAACCTAAAGGCACTGGGAATAGGTCTTATTTTCCACACAACGCTAGTTTCAGGCACATATTCATTTTGTACAGTAGAATATCAGTTCTGAGTTGGAACACACAGTATATACATATACATGTAACATACATGTAAAATGCCAAATGCTGGAATTTTTTTTTGACATAAAACATTTGAAGCTCCGTACTGTGTTTCGTTGTTATCTTATTCACATTCATTCCATATATCTGAAATAAGTTAGGTTTCACCAATATTTTCTACATGTATATGACCTACATATTCATTGCCTGCTGATTGCATAGTTCACATAAGGCCACAGCAAGTAAATTTTATGGATGACATCCTCCCCAGACTCCAAATCTAATGCGAGAGGGCGAAAAAAAAACAAGGCAGGCAAAAAAAACAAGATTTCTTTTGAGATCGTTAACCTTGTTAAACAAGAATTGTGGCGACAAAACATGATATCACAAACCAACAGGTCTTTTATACCTGTATCTAACAGTATTAACGTCCTTGTACATGTGTGTAAATCTCAATTAACAAGAACAATTGTAGAAAAGAGCCTGTACCATCATAGGTAGCTACTACATGGTAGTAGCTACTGGGTATTTGTTTGCAATGCAACAACTTAAACTGTCAACGGTTGCCATCAAACGTAAGTAATTGTGCCCCATTAAGTTTGTTGGATCCCTGATCATGACGGTCTCTGAGATTAGACACTGCCTACCGGAAATTGGGGCTCAATAACTGACAGAGTTCATTTATAATCTGAACTGTCCAGAAAGCCATACTCTACTTATATTGTGCCAACTATTACAACATCAATTTGTCTCTGAAACAACTTTGAAAAAAAAATGAATTACTAAATAAAAGTTTTCAATCTTTGTATAAATGGTTTTGATTCATTGGCAACATCACTTATAACACTGTATCAAAGTAAAAATGAAATACTAAACAATAAATCAGAGCCTTGCCTTGCCCATGGCCGTTTATGACATATTTTTGGCATGTTGACCACAGTTGGTTGGCATCAAAATTTCTTGTGTTTTTTTCCGAAATCGAGCGAAAAGCAGTGCGCGCGCGGATGTCATCCATAAAAATTACTTGCTGTGGCCTAATGAATATTTGCTGATATCTGAATAGGCTTCTAATACATTGTATATTTATGATATCTTACAGTGATAGACAGGCAATTGTTCTAGCATTACCTTGCAAACCGTCTAGCCTGTCTTCTCTGTACTCCACTGTACCACAAGCCTCGTACTTTCCGTACCGAATCGTGACCTTCGCGTTCGCTGGCATGATTGTTGCTAGAAAATATAGTAGAATCTTGTCTTCCAGAACACCAAACCCGGAAGTAAGTCTCTTCTCTTGATTCTAGACTCTTTTTTTCAGCAATGCAGTCGTTTCATAGGGCACGAATCGTTTTACATTTAATCCATTGATTTGTCTGGTTGAATATATAACAGAGGGCAAAAAGAGCGGTTGCTATGACATATAAAATCGTTTTATTGTCAGATTCTTGAACTGCTTGCAGCCTTTGTTTACAGTGTTGCCAAGGGAGGTGCGCATGCGTTTGAAGTGAAGCATGGTGGGTAATTTCTTGTGACCCGAAATGACCTTGTGAGAACATTCTGGCTACGTCAAAATTTGCAAAGCTGAGCGAACCCGACAACTTGTCACGTCTGAGGCTCTGCGAGCCGGTTATGTCGCTGTTTTCCAGCTGACAACAGTGTTTTTGACTTCTTTGGATCGCCTGCTATATTTTCTATCAGGTGAGTTGACTGTCAACCGTCTCTTTATAAGGAAACAGTGGCGTTTTTTTCGGGTGGGGAGGGGGGCGGTTTCGTTTTGGTTCTGGCGCCTTGTGATCAGAGCTGTGCATTGTGATGGAATCGATAGTACCGCAAGTTTGCGGTATCACATGGTGAAAGACGGACACCCTGAGCACGGCGACACGGCTATGCGGCAGTAATTGAATGTCCAGGGGCGTGGAAACTTCTGCATTTTGGGGACACGCACGCGCACAAAGCGGCAGTTTCCTTGTTGTGTCTGGAAAAGCAGAACTCGCCAGAAGTAAGAACATGTTCAAACAGGGAAACTAGATTAATGTTTTAAATTTTTGTTTCCACAGACCTGCAAGTGACTGACTGTCTGGATTGTACAACGAATCAGCCTACATGTACATGTAACACTGAGAACCAGAAGACCAAACAACACAACAACACAGCATGAGGAACCTGAGAATCTGTCCAATTATTCTCCTCTGTCTGGCAGGAGCCATAGCCCAGGGGAAGATCCCCACCTTTCTCCCAACATCCGACACCACTGCACGGCCCACGACCCGCGAGAGCCCACTTCTTGAAGCGAACGACGACCCTACCGTCCTACAGGGCGGTCTGAAGTACCCAAACGGCACAGCCTGTCTGTTGTACAAGATGGGACTCGCTGTCCAAATCACTTACGTAACCACTGATGCTCCAGCAAAGATAGGTTTTGCACGGTTTGCCCTTCCCAGTGATACGCAGGTTGGCGGAACCTGTGGCACGACCAGCGCTACGCTACAGTTCGCCTTCAACAATGGGACCTATAACGTGTCCCTTGATTTCACCAGCGATGGCGAACAGTTTGAAGTGTCAGCTGCCTCAGTCGGATGGATGTTTGATTCGTTTAACTTCCCCAACGCAAGCCTAGCAGGTAAAAGTGCTGTTCGGAACAACACGCAAGGAGACCTGGGTTTGTTTCGTGCTCCACTCGGGCAGTCCTACCTTTGCCGATCGGAGGACTCCAAAGAAATAACCGTGGATGTGAGCCTGTTCTTCATCGAGGTGCAGGTCCAGCCCTTTGACGTGACAGCGGGAAAGTTTGGACAACCTCTGGTGTGCAAGAAGGACATGCCGACCACGCCTGCTCCAACCACGCCTGCTCCTACAACAAAAATCCCTACAACACCAGCCATGAATACGACAACTGCACCCAACACCACACTGGCTCCCACAACTACAGCCTTGCCTATCATGAACACCACGACAGTCCCAGGGACCACGGTGAGCCCACCTACCCACCGCGGGAAGTGGCAAGTCCGCAGCGAAAACAACACGTGCCTGCTCGCCTACATGGCTGTCAGGTTTGAGGCCCAGTACAAGACAAATGAAGGCGAGATTGGAACAGCAACGGTGTGGTTTCCTACTGATGCAACAGCAGACGGCTCCTGTTCCGAACAAAGGAGTGTGATTGAACTGAGGTCAGACGTGTCTAACTTGACCATCAACTTCCAGAAAGCACCTGGGAAGAAGAACTGGACAACATCCTCCATTTTCTTCTCCTACCGAGAACTGCCAGCCTTCTTCATGGACACAGCCAATCCTGGCCAGCTTCACAACATGCAAGTTGATGTCAAGCTGTTCATGACTAATACAGGACAGTCTTACAAATGTGACACAGAGATATCTGTGCCCTTGAAGGACAAAGTCACCCTCAAAGTCAGTCAGCTTCAGGTTCAGGCATTTGACGTACAAGGAGATGAGTTTGGAACGCCCAAAAGATGCCCTGCAGATCTCCCCCCTACCCCTACCCCCACCATGACCCCCCTGTGTCCCCACATGCTTCCCCCGGGGAAATGGGTGGTGAAAGATGCGAAGGGAAACCCCTGTCTCCTGGCAGATATGGCTCTACAGCTCCGATCACGCTACACCACTGTTGACGGCACCACCCTGGTAGGGTGCATCAATGTCCCCACTAATGCTGACGCTACAGGCGTTTGTGGCCAGAACACATCCCAACTCAGTCTCTCCTTCGGCGAAGGACAGTGCAACATTACCTTCACGTTTTCCGAGTCGCGGGAGAATTCCTCCAATCCAAGCAGCGGGGACAAGTTTGGCGTATCACAAGTTTCTGTCGAGTACTTCGTAAACAAGAACTGGTTTCCCGATGCCAAACAGCTGGACCACAGGATGGAGGTGACCACTCCAAACCTGGAGATATTTGAAGCACGTGTCGGCCAATCGTATCAGTGTATGGGGCAGACAAACATCACCCTAAACAAGGACGTCACTCTGTTCACCCAAGACCTGCACCTCCAGCCGTTCTCCGTCAGCGGGTACGGTTTTGCTAAATCGTACATCTGCCCCGAGGACCCCACCCCCGAACCGTCCTGGAAGGCCAATGTCGTGCCCATGGCAGTTGGCTGCGCACTCGGAGCTTTCGTGATCATCGTGACCTTGGGGACGTATATCGTGTACAGGCGCAGGCAGAAAAGGATGGCGGGATACTCCCTTCTCTCAACAACGTGAGAAGAACATCATCAGAACACTTGCCTCTCTCTGCATGTTGATTGTTATGATTTTCCTTGATTTGCCTTTGTGGATAATGCAGGTAGATACAGTAGTCTCTGACTTTAAAGGAACTAGTACTAGTTAGGTAACTTATTAAGTATATAAGGGATGGAAATACACATGTGTAAGTGTATGTTAGCTGATACATATGTATCTAAAACAAGGGTTTTTGAGATAATAACTAAAACACTAATGTTTTAACTGAAAAGCTCAGATAGAGCTAAGACCAAGTACATGTACTAGTAGTCCAGTTACTAACAGCTAATAATTGATTTAGGGTCCATTTGCTTGATGATTATGTATCAGGTTGATAGGGACAACTTGCAGAAAAGTACAGTAGATGATATCTTATTTTTTACATTTGGAGAAAGCTTTGCTATGCCACTGGTTTATGTTTTGCTACATAGTTAGATGTTAATGCTGAGTAGATGATTATGGAAAAAAATGTGTCCACTCTCAATTATCATGCACCACAATGTAAAAGTTTTATGATATATTTTTAGGGGAGGAGGGCACAAATGCTGTCTCAGAGGAAGAGATCAAATAGATAGCTAAGTACGACTAGGAGCTGGAATTTGAACATGGTGTTGAAAGTTTAAACAAGAAGAGTATGTTACAGCTTTGGTTATATCAGCTGTAATATTGCTGTACTGCTTTCAGTTTTGTTTTTGCAGTTCACAGAAATTAGCTGTCAGAACTTTCTTTACATCACTGTGCATGTAACTGTGCATGTGACATTGTTTCAGTGTGGAGCTGTTGTGTCTAAATGCCTTTTTTTGTAAATATTTTGAGAGAACTCTATTTGCTGGTTTGTAGAAGGGAACTATGTACATACAGAGAAGAATTATACCCTAAATCATGTCTATTGTATAGACATGAACTGTATATAGCTTGTGGTGATGGTTTGCCTCCTTGGTATTGATATTGACTGGCTTTAAGATGATTTTATTAAACTTTTCTTAGATATATCACTAGCGTATCTATGAAAATAGGTGAAAAATTTGTTTGTACATGTATCTGGAAAATTGAAACTAAACATTTATATAAATTTGATTCACAGTAAAACCCAAAGATTGGGAAAAAAGCAGATTAAGAGAAGACAGGTATGAAAGGAATGTCAAAACAGTAGTATTATATTACATATTTTTGACATCATTGATAAAGGTATCTATTCTGTCTGTACTGGCTTTAAGGAACTACATGTAAATAAAGCGATACATGACGTCTCTTCAAATATATGGAACTATTTTAGAAACTAGGGTGCCATAAAAAGATATATATTAATGCAAAGCATAATTAAGAAGCAATATTTCACCATTCATGAATTATGGTCTTGGTGTGTGGTTGAAATAAAATATAGGTGGTTGAAGATGACTTGTGTTTTTGTTCCTTTATTTACCAAGGAATTTACTTAACATTAAAAAGTGAATATAAGCTTCAGTAAGGTCTGCTGAGGCAAAACACCACTCGACAACATTCACAAAAAAGTTTGAGACAGTTTATAATTCTGAATACAAACGTGACAGTCAAAATATTACATCTCTTGGAATAAAGATAACATGAGTAAGATAGTACTATATACACCACTATAACGAGGCATTGAAATTGCGGCATGTTTTCGTTACTTTTTTTACAATTCGACCAGCAATTGGCAGCTAGTATCCAAGAATTACCTTTACAATAAGCACTGTCTGAAAATAGTATGTAAATTGTAGAGTAGTACATTTATATGGCTGTGCCACTCTCAACTCACAAAAATGTACACTGAACAAGGCACTATCCGTACTAACAAGAACATGGAGCTTTTGGAATACATGTGTGAGGATTGCTTTTTGAACTACAATCCTAAAACTTTGGTCCAAACAACTATATATACTACCCATGGCCAATAACAGTAAAATGTGATGGAATTATGGTACATTTGTAACAAATGTCTTACTACTTTCTATTCCTCTTGTGTTTAAATATAGTGCATGACATAGTGAATTCTTCAAAATTACACCAATAACAGATTACCAACTTTATAGATTATAGTAGAGCTATGGACAACATAAACGTGACAATGTTTGGCTGAAAGAATGATTAAAGTTACAACTCGGAACTATTGTGTTTTGGTCCTGTGTACAGACTAAGTAATAAAGGCAGGACAGGTTACTCGGGCTCTTGGATGATCGGCTGCCTAATCTTGGGCTTGTTAGGGTTGTTCTCAATCATCCAGTCTGCAAGCCAAGTCTGGAACAGAAATAACAAAACTTATAAAATCTAGTTCAGAAAGTATCCTAATGACAGTTCAAATTTTAAATAGTTCAGCCTACTGATTGGATAGCTGATAACCAATCAGGTGGTAGAATGTCATCTGCATTCAGCTTGTAGACTTTTGGCCAATTTCTTGACAGACAATCGAAGACACCGTTGCCAAGTGTATGTGTGTAAGTACAGCATACTATTAGTACTGAAGTGTTGTCAGCCAAATACATTTAGGCAAACAATGGGAGGGGGGTTGAGAACTGGGAATAAAACTCAGGACTCTTACCACAGGGTCTTCTGGCTTCTGTTTGCAGAGCTCTGTCAGGCCCCCGAGGAGGGTGGGGTTCACGTGTCGCGCCAGGTAGTCCCGCGCCGCCTGGCCTGCTGGGATAGGTTCTATCACACCTACAGCAGAACAAGATGTCCAAAGTTAAGCAAGTGGCAGAAAATAGCACATTTGTTACAATACAAAGAGCTGACTTTGAGTAGAAAAGAAATTTCCCTTGCCGCAATGAAGCTGTATAATCTGCAATTTGTTTTCCATTGTGGACCAGTAGAATTTTATCCTATTGTATACTGGGCAAAAACCCTCTTGGGTCATCACGCCCAGGTGCACGGCATTGTATCATTTGATAGAATAGTATCTAACAGTATGTATCAATTTCACTAACTTTGCATAACCAAAAAAACAGGTAGGTGCTGACCACCATGTTGGTGTCCTTATTTGCATTCAATGGATCTTAGCCCACATTCACACGGCATTTTTGTGTTTCATCGGTAGGTTATAAGAGGGTCGAAAGATCTTGAAATGTCCAAAAACACTTGAGCTACAGTTCACTGAAACGCAAGTAGGGACAACAATACAAAGACAGACACAACAATGATATCAGTGAAATGGTAAGTATGAAGTCTCTACTCACTGTCTGGGAACATGAAGCGAACCTCCCTCTCTGATGACGAGTAACTGTCACTACCGTGTACAGCGTTCCTCTGGTCGTCTGTTCCGTAGATTGCACGTAGACTGCAGTTGGAAACAAAAAGTTAGACATTCTAAATCCTGTAAGACATACTGTGTGATTGTAAATAAACAGAAACCATCCAATCTTTGGCACCACCTAGAAATTTTCTGGCTATCATAAGACCCATAGATACTAAGCCAGAGATGGCAGACTTCACCCCCTTTGATGTAGGTCAAGCACACACACATGCACACACAGTCATGCCACAAACAACAAGTGAAAATCGAGTCTATATGTAGCCTGACATAGAATGACAGCGTGACAAGCATGTTCTGAGGCAAAATCATTCTGTTTTCCGAGCTGTCTGTTTCTATGTAACAATAGTGTACCTGTCTGGATGTGTCTCCCTGGCCTTGTAGGTGTTGGTGGGTCCAATCAGGTCCCTCCAGTAGCCTATACACTTGTCTCGTGCTAGAACCATGGCCACAATGGGCCCACTGCTCATGTACCCCACCAGACTGGGGAAGAACATCTTGCCGTAGTGTTCAGCATAGAAGTCACTGGCCTGTTCTGGTGTTAGGTGGACTTTTCTTTTCTATGGGGAAGAATTAAAGTGAAGAATGTGAATATTTTGAAGCTCATTCTTTCCATAAATTTTCTCAAGATGTTCTTAAAGTTTAAAGTGTACTTTCAAGTTGATACAACTAAACATAAAGTTATATATACATATATTTAAGCATCCACCGTACTAACATCTTGAAGTAACAGCCTTAAATTTCTTTCACATGTGTGTTTACATGTATTTTGTTCTTTCCTCAAAATGATGATATATCGTTAGACTTTTGCAACCCCGGGGCAAATATTTCTAAGGTATTTGTGCATGTCTTAATTTTGTAGAGATGACACAGTACAAGCTCTACGTGATACTTTGAAGGCATTTGACTCTCTATGATGTAACAAACCGGAACTGTAAGAGATGAGACCGTTTTAGAATGAGTTGTAATACCTGGAGAATGGTGAACCCAGATCTCAGTATGATATCTTCTATTTCCTCAGCCTTGTCGATGGCATCTGGCTTGATGAGTGCCAAAGTCCGCTCCACATAGATCTGAGGAGGGTCCATGGAGACTTCCATCTGGTCCTGAGCCTGCATGGCGGCCTTAGACGTGCTAGGCTGGGTGGTTGTCGTCTCGCTGAGGAGGGGAAAGTTTAGGGAAGGTGAGTTAGTGTGCTGTACATCAACACTGCCGCGGACACCGTTGCTAGGACTGGAGAACTCTGTTTGGGACAGATTCTGGCACATACCAAAACCTAAACAAGGGAGAAATATATCATTACACACGGATACACAGCAAACTCAAATTGATTCTTAGCTTTTTAAGAATATTTAAGACTGTTGTGTTTTAAGGAATTTATAAAAATAGCTTAGGTTAGTTTGAAAATGCACCATTTATTTGCAGTCATTGTATCCCCCCTACTGTTAGTTTGGTATTTTCCAATAGTGTTCTGCGCAAGTTCAGTGGGTATATTTCCCGCCATGCTTTGCGTGATGCCGTGGGGTTACTTGAGGTCAGATGGTTGAAGTTGCGGTGGAGTGATGATGGAATCTGTCCTAGAAAATGAGCAGTATCTGACATATTACCGATAAAATTATTCTGATGACATAAGAGTCTTACGTATATGATATTTGGGCTGCCGTTGGTGGGTTTGTAGATATTTAGGCAACGCCTTAGCTTATTTTTCACCTCACTTCAAGTGTATGTGCAGGGGAAAGTGCGTAAAAATGCCAATTTACTTGCATGTCACACCCTTTTTCAAATCGTACATTATATTTAGCGTAAAAATACATCATTTTGCCATGGACTGACTTTGTGATTCTTTTCATGACACTTAGCGGCGAATAGATAAAATACGGGCAAGTGGGTCGGGAACGTTAAAAAAAATCACACATATGTCGATATGAATATATTAAATTTCAAAGGAACATTGATGCAAAGGACTCATGATTTAACCAGAACAAAAAAAAATGTGTTAAATTTATCGTCGTCATGTCATTGTTGATGGTCTGTCCATGTACATGTTGTATATGTAAGAATTGCAAGTGACAGATCAATTCAGAGCTCTTACAATTACAAGGGAACTTGACCCTGCAACTCTGTACCGTATGAATGCGACGAATAAAACCATTATAATAAAAAAGCTTATTGCTTACGCAAATTTGCCAATTCGGGGGGACCTTGGTGGCGCTCACAGGTACCGTACCGGCACGCCATGCCGGCGCTAGTTTACCGAACAAACTCATCAACATTGCTGACCAAATCAATTGGCAAAGAACTGATCTAACGGCAGCCTGTGAACTTTGATGATTTGCACCTGGACGCCAATGGGCCTTAGCAACAAAGGTATACCCGGTAATACCACAATATAATTTCCAATTCCAATACAACACAACAATTTGGTCCCCCGAACAATTCAATGGTGGACAATATTTAAATGTATATGACAATCCTGGTAAAGCGCGTGTGTAAAACACTGCTTTGAAAATGATTGCTGTGTTGGCAAGTGTTACGGATTTGTCATCAGAACGGTTGAATATTGTGAACGGGAATCACATAAGGGAATATTCAACTTTCAAGAACAACGTACAGTATCTGTCTGATCAGTGTCTGACCAACTGTTGGGCATCCGATTCAACTTAGTAAAACTTTGTGCTGAAGATGATCACTGTACACTTTCATGTAATTATAACATTTGATTCACGAATTATATGGGTTAAAACAGTCCAATGAAAAGCAAGCCCTCTGTGTCATATTTAAGTCAGGGCGGCTTGACATGTTGTTTGTTTTACTACTAATTTTAGATAAAATCTTCACTGTTGCTAGTCTACCGTGAAAACTGCTAACCTCAGCTCTGTCAACTGTATCTCCGATAGAAGTCCTACACACCAATGGTTCAGTTATATAGTTCATGTGTAGACTAGAATGAATCGTTTTCTGTCCATTGGCTTTGTGTACACATAATTCAATTAAATCTTCAAACAACGACAATTTTACCCTTACCGACACTACACAAGGTTCACAACAAACTCCTACTAACAAACTCCTACCTTGTTATATTGCTCATTGTATCCATCTTGGCGGACCTGTTGTGTGTAGGGACGTGTGTTTCCAAGCAAACACTCCTATCCAAACTGAGATTTTGGCAACCAGTCCAGACGTTTATACAAGCCAGTAAGACAAGTTTTGGTCTCAAACAGGTGTTGTCTTGGAGACCATTGACCGGCAGGAACGGGACTGGTCGGGTAGGATTCACGGCGGTAACGTCTTTAGCGGGAGGAATGATCCACTGTTTAGGCCTGTTATAGACTAACAACAGTTGACTCTTGAACAAAATTAAACTATCATCAATTATTCAACTCAACAGATGTACCATCTACTATTTCTTTTATTCAGTCTGAATGTTTGTAGATTAGTTTGTTTCTGAACGTTGAAAAAATAGCCCAGAGGCAGGCAATGATACAAGAAAAATGTACTGGTTGAAGCTGTAATCTTTCCTGCTATTAAGTGAGGCCTATTGCCAGGAGGCAATGTTACGTACAGGCGACTTGGTTTACGTTTTCTATTCACGCCGTTTAGTCAATAAGATTATTGAGTTACTGGTGACATTTTAGAAGGGACTCTATTGTTGCAGGCCTTACGGTGGCCATTGTTGTTTACTCTGTGGCTCAAATCAAAACCTGTTCGGGTCAGGCCCAAAAATCTAACCTGGTCACCAGGCTCTCGCAGGGCTGCAGACTGGAAATTTCTCGACACTGTAAGTTTCTGTTCCCCGCCTGGCCAACAACTAGTCTCCAAGCAGATCTTTTGGTGGCTGCAATACAGTATCAAATTGGCAAGACAGTCCAATAGCTGACGTAAAAAATACCAGTACAAAAAGCCCGATACAAACGCCTATTAAAACACACCAAAAATAAGCCATGTAAGCCGAAGCATAAATCTCTTCTTGGATATTGGCCAACTACTAGTAATCCCATTTTGCCTGCCTGAATTCAATCAACAGCAGGGAAAGGCGGACTGAATGCAAAATTTCCTTGGAGATATATTGGACGTGCGTCCTGTATTCCTGGTTACAAAGGACTGGCCCTCTACTGGTTTGGTTTAACATTGCAAAGAGGGTCCTCATTTTAAAAATCGCATGTAGTATATATACTAAGTAAGTACTCCATGAATGTCGTTTATCACACAGCATTATCAAGTCCTTATTCTTGCGTACCGGCCTGGGAGTTGGCACTTCCTTATTTAGTTTCAGAACTTTTCCTCGACCCCGCAATTAAAAAAATTGCACGCGGAGAAGATTTTAAAGGTGGTCCAGCCAACGGTGACCGTGTCACAAAACTATTAGATGACGTAAGCTGAGCCACGGTCACGAGCCACACATGGGTTGTACTTCTGTAAACAAACGGTGACTCATTCTCTTTTTTACCCCCTTGTTCATACGCAGCAGGGCACTGAGGTCACGGAAAGTATAAAAACAACGCGTGGCCGTAGCTGTTAAGTTTACCAGCTGTGGAACTAGACTTGAGAAAGGTAGAAGAAGAAAGCCCCTGGGCAATATGCGGATCACCGTTGTAATCACAGGTAGGGGTAGAGTTCACGAAGCAAAGGGTTCCAAGTGGGCGATGAAAACAACAGTTACGTCTAACACATTGTTTGGATACGACGTGGGGAAAGGGAACATACGAGAGTATACTGTACCATTCGTTCGTGTTAATCCCCTAAATTATTTTTTTTTGTTGTCTTCACTTGTACTATGCAATACTATGTGTCACAAGACGTAGCTTTTATAGTACATATCTAATTGTCACTGAAGAACAAAACTCTTACGAAAGCAATTGAACCATTCTTCGCAAAATCAACACCATGTTTTCTTGGGTTCAACCGTTGTTCGCTAGCTCATGACCAGGTTGTATTGTGTTTCTGTAGCCATACTTGTGGTGACGTGTGCGGGACAGTTGGACGTCCCAGCTCGCTGCTGCTTCCCTAAGATATGGCAGGGCACGATGGCGACAGCGCAGACTGGGCCGCAAGGTAGTGTATACAATCTTACGTGGTTGTTGTTGTCTTACGTTCACGAGTTGCTTTTGTTGAAAAATGTGGGCCAGTCCGGCGTCAATTCAGCCCAAAAGGATTAACAAGTGTGACATGCGTATATTTTTTTTCAAATTCTGGTGTAAGAAAAACAGTAAGAGTAATCATACATCTACTGACTTATATACAGAAACTTCCAATCTGAATGAACCGTACGTCTCTCAGCAATATTGTTAAGAGGAAACCCAATAGACTCGTTTTGTCTCAGTTGTGACTTGTAAGATATTGTATTAGGTTCACGCTGTGCGTATTGTACTCGTTTATGTGCAAAAACTACAACATTGTACCAACAGTAAGCACAGTGCATCCATTAACACTGTCTTTATGTGGGTAATACCGGGTTTCCTTTTATATTAACTCCTGTCAACTGTTTTCTTTCTTTTGCATATACATTAGGAGTCACGACGTCCATGATGACAATGTCCTATGAGTTCTCCATCAAGAAATTCGCGCTTCAAGAAATGAACATGAAGTTTAGGGTTGTTGGAGATTACAACAAGGTACAACATGTTTGGAATTGATGAATAAATGAATGGACGTATGAGTGGATGTTAGGCGGCAAGCATTCAATGTAAAGATGGACAGAGGACAGGAAGATGCGTAGTAGCATATCTGTAGTCTATTGTTCAGGTGGCGCAGGTGTGAACATTGTCAGGAATGAGATGAGGAAGCCATTACACCCTCATTTATTGACCATTTTGTTGAGGCATGTAAGACACAGCTGTATCTACCAATTGCAATAAAACCATCCCACCTGTCCTAACCAGATGATTCAGTACGTCATCACACCTGACGGGAAGTGCACAACTTCAAAGTTACCGACCGGCGACATGACGGCCTGCATTCCTGGTAAGGGCCCGATCACAGAGGTCGTACGATCTGAATAAAGAGACTCTTTCTACACAACCAAGTGTTTTATTCAGCCGACGTTTCGGTGACCGTCTGTCACCTTCCTCAGGGCAAAACAGTGCATGTATACTTGTAGATATGTAAATACGTTTGGGAACGCATCTACAGCAGCGACACCTATGCTGCAGTGCAATGTGCCAGTCAGAATTGCCCTGAGAAAGGTGACAGACGGTCACCGAAACGTCGGCTGAATAAAACACTTGGTTGTCTAGAAAGAGTCTCTTTATTCAGTGACTTACCAACCTGATGAAACTATTCACGGGTCGTACGATCGTCGTACAATCGCAAACCGAGGCATTCTTCGGATGGTCGTATCATGGAAACTTCAGTTGTCTTGCTACGAACAATTTTCGGCGGTTGGTTCTGTCCCAGCCTGCTTGCAACTTCTGTGACTTCAATCCTACGACGACCTACGACTGAATTGTGACCATGTCTTAAGTAAATGGTGAAAATTGATATTAAAAAAACCATATATAGTAAAAAAAGGCCAAAATATACCACATACAGATCTTCTTTTCCATAGGAATCTGAAGCCTAATATCTGTGGGTAGACCTTGATTTCAATCTCAGATGCTGAAACAGCTAGACGGCATGGAACACTTATCTCCCCCCCCCCATGTTTCAGATAACGCCACGTTCATAGACACAGTCGTGTACGGTGGGCCAGGCGGCATGGTGCTGGACAAGTGGGCGCTGAAACTACCGGATCCACCCCTGGATGTGTACGTGACCGTCAGCAGGGAAGGGTGTGTCTTCGTTAGCGAAGTGGTCACTGGCACGATTGGCGGAGGTACGTAAAACATGTAAACATGTTGCTCTCTCTCTCTCTCTCTCTCTCTCTCTCTCTCTCACACACACACACACACACACACACACACACACACACACACACACACACACACACACACACACACACACACACACACACACACACACACACACACACACTCACACACACCCACACACACACTCACTCAAACCGTGACATACACTCACGTTTTGCATATAATATGCAATAAGGAATGAAATTGCCTGTTTCTTAATGTACCGCCATTTCGTATTTTCCAGCACCGTTCTTTCAGGCCGTTGAGTTTTCCAACATCACTTACGCTATCAAGGACCCGTCGGTGTTCAACGTGCCCAGTCCGCCCTGTCCGTCTGACCAGGACAGTCATGGGGTAGGTTTATCAGCGTACTGATATCAATTCAAATGAACAGGTCACTAACAAATACTAGTTTGTTGTCATCATATCGTCATCTTCCTTCGCTTTGTCCTTACTCTTCTGTCTAAGACCCAAATAATCTTACATGCTCAGCATGATATTTCTCAGTCTTTGTAAGTTTTGTTGAAGTTAAGACTGTTGCAACTTGCAAGTAATTGACATTAGGATATATATTTTTTTTATTTACTGTATCGTAAAATGAGCTGAACAACGCGGCAAATAGACATTTCTGTGAAGGACTATTATGGCACAAGGCTCTTCTTAAATGTCAGTGTACAGTTCCTAAAATCTGTTGTCTCTTTTACAGAACATGGTGACGGGAAAAACGTCGTTCTTCATGGGACTGTGATACAGAGGTGGCACGGCAAAGACTCGACACATTTCTAGATTGTAGTATTAAAAGCATGCAGTCTTGTGTGAAGTCAATAAAGGCTGTTACAGAATTTTCTTTCTACCTATATTGTTCTGCTGGGAATATATAGTGGGAAAATGTACTTTATAATAAGAACAGGCGTTGTTAATGTCATTCTGAAATAAAATGCTTTTTCTAACGGGAATGCAAAAATGAGAATGGTTGTAAGTCTTGTTGAAATTCCAAGTACCGTGACACGCACACATAGCCTGGGTGCCAGCCGATTTGCTACGGGGGATGCAGCAGAAATGTGCATGAACAACCCCCACCATAAGCTCGGTCACATGACAGTCACGCGCTCTCACTCACGGATGATATCTTATGTGTCTGCATCACCATCATTGTTCTTCTCTTATAATGGGCCAGATCTAGAGCATCCCGGTCTTTTTTGGCGCCATGCATGTCTCTTCGGATGGTCTCTTTGAAGAATACATCATGAGAAATGAGTTATGTCTTTTGCGTGTGTGTGTGCATATTCTTTTCTTGCATATTCTCCAAATGTTCCGTCTGTAATTATGTAATGCCCATATTGTATTTATTTTTTACGGGGGGGGGGGGGGGGTGCAGGATGTAGACAGAACCTGACGCTTTTTGTAGTGGCTCCGGCCTTGTATCCACTCAGAGGTCACCACTATTGTACTGCACTGCTATCGATCAATGGGCCGGCAGGGGGCGTGGTCTAGCTCCCTTCTCCAATTCGTCAGCCACAATCACGGCTGTCAAAAGACGCGGGGATAGAGAAACCCGATATCAGCTCCTCGGTGCGGGTAACCCAAACCTGGAGACGCCTGGCAAACTTCTTGAGTGACGCTCAAGAGTTTCTAAGTTAAGAAATCTCCGGGTACGGGTCTATAAGCCTGTGACTTGGGAGTAGTGTGTGGGAGAGGCTAAGGTTTGGCAGGGGTGTGTCGGGGGAGGACTTAACCAAGGTAAGCCTATACACCGAGCTCTGGCAGAGACGGGAGTTTTACATAGACTGCCGTGTTTACATTCTAGACAGCTGAACTACAAATAGCGCTAGCTGTCAACGTCGCAAGGGGGACTCGCTTTGTGATGTGTCCGATTATTGTTTAATATCAAATCTATTTCCCATTTTATATTGTACGCTTGTGTTGAACTCTTCTAATGCAGCAAAGCAGGGAGAATAAGTGATAAATTTAGCGAGGAATAGTCGAAAATTGTCAGCTATGTACTGCACTAACCCGGGGTTAGACTGGGAGGTAGACAAGGCACCTGCCCGCAAGCCGCTGTGACGCATGTCGATATTTTTAGGTCTAGGCTTTTCGTGACTACACGTTATGTCGGAATACCGCGGCTATCTTGTATGCACTCGTCTATTTTGGTCAGTTACGGGACCTAGAGAGGAAGTACATATTAACAACATGTAGACCTTGCGATGGCATTTAGAGGGGAGTAGGAGTTATCTGAGTCGCCAATTTATTTCCGAAGCACTTAGTGACGTCAATCCGTCACCGGTAGTCTTTCCCCGTACGCTTATAATTAGCCATGCGTTCAGAACAGTAGGTGTATCAAGTTTCAACAGCAAAAATAGCATGCATTTTGACATATCATATGTGCTTAGGAAGTGTATAAGTACATAATCTCAAACGAATACACTATGTCAAGTTTGCATAACACTTTTAAACAAAATCAACACTATTAAAAGCCGGACATATCATGTTACAAAATATATAACGTTACCTGAGGGCATACAACGTTGATAAAAAGTTCGGCTGTCCCTTTACGTATGTCGTCCCGATAGTACGTCAACAAATCTGTTGTAGCTAGGGTAAAAGAGACAACATTATGACGTAACATGGCTGTGAAGGGCGTTCTAGAACATGTCAATCCCCCCTCCAACCTAAATACTAAGTATCTGACGCGTCACCTACATGTATCATCACAAAGGAATTCGGCCAGAAAAGTTTCCTTTTAATACTATTACGTCTGAAAGAGAACTATCACTCTGATTTATGACAATGGTATTGTGACCAAACAAAACAGGGTACGTAGGTTGCAACATTTATAAA
This sequence comes from Branchiostoma floridae x Branchiostoma japonicum, assembly GCA_013266295.2. NCBI lineage: Eukaryota > Metazoa > Chordata > Leptocardii > Amphioxiformes > Branchiostomatidae > Branchiostoma > Branchiostoma floridae x Branchiostoma japonicum. The sequence goes on from CM023837.1 coordinate 2,941,946, forward strand.
TTAATAGACGTCAGTAAGTCTTTGTTTATGCCACAATAGTACAAACACAAAAATCCATGTCTCTTTGTGACCACAGGTTTTATCAGTCGTCCTTTCGAGGGCTCACGCCGGGAGTCCACGATGTTGGGCGGAGCCTGTCGTACCTGCTTCCGCCAGCTCGCCAAGCGCCAGGCCGCTGCGGGCCCGCTCAGACTGGGAGCAGCCGCCAACATTGCCACGCCAGGCATCAGGATAACAACCCAGAGGTACGCTCTGTACAATCAACGAGCTATAAAACTTGAGGAAATAAGCGGACCGTTTCCAACACAAAGATGTAACTCACCGAATTTTAAAAATATAATTCAAGGTCTTCCTCAGAATGACCAAGGAGGTTAGTTCCCTCTAACCTCCTTGGAATGACTGACTCGTTTGCTTTCAACCGGTGACGTATTCTCAACATTCTCAAAACTACGTCTATCGCACTCATTGACACTTCATTATCTCCACATGTACTATATTACATGTGTTACATATCGTTGTCCTGTACATGTTTTAGATGTCTTGCGATGGAAAGTGTTGCGGCGTTGGGGGCGGGGGCAGCCATCCTGGGCGCGGGCGGGGTGCTCATGAGAAACCGGCCCCGTCCAGTCATGCCACCTTGCGACCTCGGGATGCAATCCCGCGAAGTGCCTGTAAGTACAAGTCATCCAATACTGTACTTAGCGGGGGATACTTTGACGACTTTTTATTCTAGAATACTACAGTACCCTGTATATATGTGTAAAAGTTGTACCCTCTGTAGTTGAAGTTTGACAAAAGTCGTATTTTGGCCAGGCGAAACACAGATGCAGCGTAAAGAACTGATGTGTTTCCATCGTTCCTGTGATTCACGTATAGGGAACGGGGGGAGGGCGAATCCCGGCCTATTTAGAGGAGGACAAGCTGGTGGAATCTTGCTATGACGGCATGCAGACCCTTCACGATGTCTTCAAGCGTGGAGCAATGGTTTCAAGTAAGTACACACATGTACTTTGAAAATACGCAAAATAACAGCCTTGCGAATACATTGCAATTCACTTTCATGGCAAAGAGGGAGGGGGGGGGTATGCCCCCGCTTTTCGCCCTAATTTAGGATTACTGGAGACACTTACGACATCCCATTCTCTTTGGCAAGATAAAAAAATGAAATAAGACGACTTAACAGTGAATACGACCACGACAGTCTCACCAAGGACCTCCTTGGTCTCGCCATGTGAAATTGAGTTGGCCCTGTCCTTGGTGCTGAAAGCACTATTTGCGAAACAACATGCAGGGATGCACCATGTATTATGCATTGACGACAAAGAATATAGCATACGGGCGATGTACTCTCACCTGTGTTGTTGGCAAACTTGGATTTCCTGTTTTTACCAACTAGTATTTTGTCTTTTAAACCAAGTGAGTATTGAAGTAATGGAAATATGTGGACTTTTAATGGTGAACTTCTCCACACAGATAATGGTCCGTGTCTGGGGTGGAGATCAGGACCAAACAAGCCTTATGACTGGGTCACATATAACGAGGTACGTTCTACATTCATGTATCAAATTTACATTATGATTCAGTTAATAATAAAAAAATGCATTTGGGCAATACCAGTAGTAGTTATGAGTGACAGAAATCCATACATTTACCACAGAATTTACTATAGACAGATAAGACCCATAGGTACTGCAGTATATCGGCAGAACGTACTGCACCTGCGCAAAACCCGTAATGTATTGTGCATAGCACTTCGGCAGAACGTCACATATAAGGTCGAATTCGTGTATATAAGGGTGACATTCCGTCTGTAGTTTTCAAATGTTGTGTAGAAAAAGATATGGTCTGCAACAGGCAAAATTCTGATGCAACGTTGACCAAAAATCCAGCGAAAATCCAGGTTTTGCGCAGGCGCAGTACGCTCTGCCGGCGTGCTAGTATAACATAAGGTGATTGGTTGATTGATTGATTGACAGGTATTGGAGCGTGCGGCCCACTTCGGGTCAGGTCTGATCGCCCTGGGTTGTAAACCCAACCAGACCAGCTTTGTGGGGATTTTCTCACAGAACAGAGTCGAGGTGAGGCTTCATTGAATTTCATACAATTCATTACCAAAGAAGTATTTTTGAAAATCTCGGTACTTTGTATTCGCAAAGCTATTTATATCAGCCTCGTTTTCTAGTGCCAAATATCTGACCTACATTTTTCAAGAGAAGAGAAATCTTGTAGCTAATCTAATTCTATCAGAGATGCCAGTTTCAGTATTGTGAACCAGAAAAACCTACTAACAAAGACATTTCTAAATTTCTCTGGCATGCAATCAATTGATCCTATGGACTCTTTGTGTATGTGTAGGGTCATGAGGAAATGTCTCAGATGATACTCACCTAAGTATCAAATTGTTGGTGATGACTCTGTTTATGAGCAAAAATGATGTATGATGAAGTCCTAAAAGTTTTCAGCTCAGTACATCTATTATTAAATCTATTACAGTAAGTCTAATATGCTGTCTTCATGTTGTGTTGCCAGTATGTAGTTGCTGACCAGGCGTCTAACATGTTCTCCATGGTGACGGTCCCTATGTACGCCACGCTGGGAAGGAGTGCCCTGAGGTTCATCATCAACCAGGGTAAGTGGGCCATCGTAAACCAGGGTAGTAGTATCATTGGTTAGATTTATGCATGTTACCATCACAATTTGGGGATGAGAGGCGTCACCTTTATTATATCATATATTCCATTATAACAGGAAAATTTTTAAGTTATAGTAAGCATGGGTAACGTTACATGTACTCAGGTAATTCAAGTTGAGTAGTAACCTCCATCAGTTATAATTACCGCTATCAAACTGTACCATTATTTAGACGTTTAACCATGTTAGCAAATCATAAATTTGGAAACATGTCAGTCTACCATTATGACCTAATATGTAATACCAATGGCTGTTGGTGGTACTTGTTACCTAGGTCATGGTATGCTTTTGTGCAACATATTTCTTTATGTTAAACCACATTTTTGTACCTATCAGCATATCTGACGTTATTTCACTGTCTCCACAGCCCAACTGGAAACTGTCCTCTGTGACGAGGAGTCCAAGGTCATGCTGCTGCTGACCTTCATCAGTAACAACCAGGTGTCGACCGTCAAGAGAATCATCACCACCGACGTCATGGCCGATGAGGTCATCCTGATGGCAGAGCGACATGGTGTGCAGATGCTGTCCTTCAACGAAGTTATGGTGTGTTTATTATTTTGTACTATTTTTTTGTTTTGTTTCTAGAACATTGCTTATGTGTGATAATTTGCCGACAGTCGTTGATGTTTGAAACACTGTGAATTCATTTCATATTTCGACAACATTTCTACATTTCAAAGTAACAGAAAAGGCTTTCCTAGTTTTACTAATTTGTGGACAAAGACAATTGACTCCCAGATATTTTGTAAGAGACTTGCTGGAAGGTATATTTTCATTATGGTCAGTTTATGACTTTCCCTGTTCTTTTTTCTCTTATAAAGCGTTTGGGGCAGCAACAGCCACATGACCCAGTGGTAAGTTACTGTTTCATCACCTAGCTTGCCATAGATGTGTAGAAGATAATATGCTGCTGGAATTATGTCATGTTTGCAGCAGGTAACAAACAGAAGCTTTGCATTAAATCTAACCATCACATGAAGATATTTCCTGATAGTACTGTTATGTATCTGTATCTGTATAGCCGGTATAACCGCCCTTCGGCGTAACACACCAGCTTTGCAGGCACGCGGCGCGGCGGCAGCTGGCTACATTACACCGAACAACCTGTTACACCTAACCAAATACATACACACCAATCTTGTATGAAATACTATGGAAAATAGCTAGTGATCTGGATTGAATACTGATTCTGCCATTTTGCTTCAGCTACCGAGCCCTGATGACTTGGCTACAATCTACTACACCAGCGGCACAACAGGTACAACACTTCTGATAGCTAGTGTCCCTTTCTCTACTTTTTAGACTGTATTAAATTCTATTACCTTTAAAAAAACGATAGTTCAAGTCCGCAACAATTATCGCATGTCATACAGGACAATACAAGAGTGTAGTGGTAAATACTATATATATATATATATATATATATATATATATATATATATATATATAATGGTTTCTGTACTTTTCAGGTGACCCAAAGGGAGCCATGTTAACACATAGGAACCAGATAGCAGAACTGGGAGGTGCTGTTGGACATTTCCAGGTAAGATACAGCTTCACAAGACATACTTTTGTCTATTATCTAACGATACATTGGGACAAGGGTATCTATCTAAAGAAAGATGTCTTTTTATGTGACACTCAGTATTTGTTCATCATTATAGAAAGTCTGGTACCAGATTCACAACCAATGGATTGTTTTAGAAGGAAATGGTTGAACTTTGATGGTTTTTTGTATTGTGTTTGAAGTAAAACATTTGAGGCATTTTTTTACTCGTTCCCAGGACACTATCAAGTTTGGGCCAGATGACGTCTACATCTCGTACCTTCCTCTGGCTCATGTGATAGAGAGGATCATGCAGGTACATCTACACAACACAACACAACACTTGTTAAAGTTGTTTCATTTTATTAATGGTTACTAACATTCCCTTGAAGAATGTACTAGAACATTGTACATGATAAACAACCTTAGTTACTATAGCTTATTTAGTCATCCAAGAGCTCTCACTGGCCCTTGGTTTTTCAAAACACCAATTGAATAGTAGTTCATGTATGATAGTAGAATCTGCTTGATTATATTGACATCCCTGGAGGAGAATGTTGTTCAGTCTAGCACGTCGGCAGAACGTACTGCGCCTGCGCAAAACCTGTAATGTATTGTGCATAGCACTTTGGCAGAACGTCTCATATAAGGTCGAATTCGCGTATATAAGGGTGACATCCCGTCTGTAGTTTTCAAATGTTGTATAGAAAAAGATATGGTCTGCAACAGGCAAAATTTTGATGCAACGTTGACCAAAAATCCAGGTTTTGTGCAGGCGCAGTACGTTCTGCCGACGTGCTGTTCAGTCTGACTAACAACAGTTACTGTACTTTTGTTCTCCTCTTAGCTGTACCTGTTCACACATGGTGCCAGCATTGGGTTCTTCCGTGGTGATGTGAAAGAGCTGATGAGTGACATCCAGGCTCTCCAGCCCACCTGCATGGCCACTGTGCCGCGCGTGCTCATCAGGATACATGATGCGGTAAGGCAGTCCTCATAATTATAAACAATTGAAGTATGGAAACTGTGCTATGTGTTACTTATGGTCAGGATCCATGCTGCAGTAGGGTATTCCCCATAAACACATTGTATGGCCACTGTGCCCTGATCTGGATCCAAGATGTGGTTACTCATAAACATGTTGTACGGCCACTGTGCCCTGATCTGGATCCATGATGCGGAAGGATATTCCTCTTATACACGTTGTATGGTCCCTGTGCCTTGTGTACTGATCAGGATCCATGACGTGATCGTAAGATATTCAATAGTTCTTAAACCAAAAAAGCTGCAGTAGTCATCTTAACATGCAGCCTGCTTGCCACCAACAGATGCTGTATGTTATAGGTGTTTGTCATAAATCTTGATCTCCCTGCTGCCTAATCCCAAAGCCAATACAAAGTTGGTACCAAATGGCTACATTAGCAGGCCGTAAGTTAAAAGCTGTTACAGACCAAAAGCTGCTACCATTGAAATGCTTAATATGTTAAAATGAAGTAAACTTAAAATGCTGCATGTCTCTAGATGCTAACTTATTAGTCATATATGCAGGACTATCACATGACAGTGTTTAGGAAATCCTTGCTTTGCCATATTTCTTTATATATGCACATGTATCCCTGACGTTTTCTTTAGGTCATGGCAAAAGTACAGCGCAGTCCTCTGAAGAAACGTCTGCTGCGAGCTGCTCTCCAATCGAAGGAAAAGCAACTGGTCAAGTACGTAAACATGACATATTGTGTCACATACTTGTTTCATTAAGTCCTCATTAATTCATTCATTTTTAGTGCGATTACTTGTCATGAAGATGTGAATAAAGTTGACAAAAAAAGCTTACATGCACAAGTATTACAAAGTGATTATAGGACAACAGTTCATGAACTCATGAGTAATGTTTGTGTATACCATATCTTGCAGGGGTATCCTCCGAACTGATTCCCTTTGGGACAAGTTGTTGTTGAAGAAAGTGCAGGTATGTTCCTTTGAGGATACACCTGGCCTGGAGAGTATCTTTTCAGTGTGGTAAAGTTTTGAATTTTAGAGCATGGGGAAGAAATACTAATATACAAACCTAGTATACAAGGACAAAAAAATGACAGAAAAGATTGGGTGTGTATATCAATTAATACTATTAAAACAATACAATTCTGGACTTTGTCATGTCAAAACATCAACTGCAGATTCATCGCAGAAACTGGCTATCAGTAATTGCAGAAGGCCTAATAAGTAATATAGCATGTGGTCTCTGTTGTGTCGTATATATTGTATCATTTTTCCAATGTGTAATATTGTATCATTTTTCCACTGTGTAATGTAGACTGAGATGGAACTGCCTTAACCTATTAGATTGTACTTGACAGATAATAACTGTATGCGGTGTTTTTGTTGACAGGATCAGCTTGGGGGAAGGGTCAGACTCATGTTCGTGGCTGGAGCGCCTATTTCTGGGAAGATCCTCACCTTTACCAGATGTGCCTTTGGTGCCAATGTAAGTACTTAGTCTAGTTTCTGAGCTCAGTCAGATACAGCAATTCTACAAGGTTATTGGAAAAAAAAAACAGTTTGCAGTTTGATCTATCAAGCTGTATACTTTGATTAAATAGTGTGCCTTCATGTAGTTTACATGTTATGAGACTGTTGCACACTTAATATTATAATATTAGACATGTAACAAAATGCACCTGTTGATAGGATTAGCCAACAACAGTGCCTTGTAACACTTCTTAGGAGTGGCCAGAGTATGAGGCCTTGAGGAACACTTTCATAACAATATTTAGCGATCAAGCGAACTCGTCTTGCGCTACACAATCACCTACTTTGGCCAAAGAAATCCCAAGATGGTCACCATAACCTCTTAAAATTACCTAATTGTTTTTTAGATTAGAAAAACAGCCCAGAATCATTATGAAAGTACTAATGTCGCTATAAGCTCTAAAACATGTTATAACTTTCTACAATTCCCAGGTGTTTGAAGGTTATGGTCAGACAGAGGTTTCTGGATCAGGTACATTCACTATCCCAGGGGACAACTCAATCGGTAAGTTCAACTTCACTGTCTCAATACAAGTCCTAACCTACACCAAAAAACAGTTACTCTTCAGAAAACAACTGGATATGATTTTGGAAATGGTCAGACATTTCAGGTAGCATCCACTACCATTTACTGACGAAAAGTAGTGGATGCTACCTGAAACATCTGACCGTTTCCAAAATCATATCCAGTTGCTTGAGTAACTGTTTTTTTGGCTTATCTAATAACTGGATGTCTAACCTTCACCGACATAAGTTCTAACCTAGTCTTCTTGTTTTTTTGTGACTCTCTGGTTTAAAAATTCTACTTTTAGTCTCCCTAGTCTCCCTAATCACTGACTCTTTATATCTGTGTTATTCTGACAGGTCATGTTGGAACACCTTTGGGCTGTAACCTAGTCAAACTGGTGGACGTGCCTGACATGAACTACTTCACAGAGGACAAGCAGGGAGAGGTACATTTAACTTGCCCAGTATTATACCAGCTGAAATCTTAACGTCCCACAAACAACAAAACTCAACAGCTTTCTTGCCCTCTTAGAGTGCGCAAGTTTAAGATTTTTAAATCTAATTACGATGAGCTTTTGCATGATTTTTGAACTCACTTGTGATCCTTGATCAGTAGTTATCCAGACTATTGATGATAATGAAATGTTAAAAGTAAATGACACCTTGCTGTTTGGATTGTATTCTTTAAAGTCGTTAACGCGATTCAGTCTAAGGACTGCCAAGTTGATGAATAAAGTTTGAGCAATGAACAAGGGACCTAATTGTGCTATTCAATCCCATAGGTGTGCTTCAAGGGACCAAACATCTTTAAGGGTTACCTTAATGACAAGAAGAACACCGATGAGACCATTGACAGTGATGGTTGGGTGCACTCTGGAGACATCGGCATGTGGCTACCAGTATGTACAACACAAATCTTCACTAGATTCAGGCATCTGTAATACACTGTACCTAATGTTAGAAATCATGCTAAAACTTTTAATATTAAATATGACGCATGTTTTATCTTTGTTAACCATATGAAACAATGTCCTCTAGGTTGAAACAGATATTCCTTTATAGAGATATAATTTCGATTTAATTTGTAGAAGTCAAAATTTTCCTCAAAATTTGTATCTCTTAATGTGTCCTTCATTGAAGTGCAGACAAAATGTTCGTGTGCCAGACACGTCAGGCTTTGACCCATAATATCTTTCTCATTTTATTGCAGAATGGCACCCTGAGAGTGATTGATCGTAAGAAGAGCATCTTCAAGCTGGCACAGGTGGGATATTTTGCATCTTAACCCTTACAACTTAACCTTTGATGTGCTGCATTACCAAATTGTACTGGTAACAGTTGCAGGGTTAAAGTCCTTGTACCGTTGCAGGGTGAATACGTGGCTCCAGAGAAGATAGAGATGGTGTACAACACCTGTCCTCAGGTCGCACAAAGCTTTGTGTATGGAGACAGCCTGAAGGTAATGGTCTCTATTGGGCAAATATTGATTGTGCTAATTGATTACCACTTAATCTCAAGATAATTGTTGTTTTTCTTGCCCAAGGTGTCATCTTTCAAGAGTGGATTCAATGTAGCTTACTTTGATTGATGTATAATATGTAGTACTAACATTTTTTTCCAGGCATGTTTGGTGGGAATCATTGTACCAGACCCTGATGTTCTGACATCCTGGGCTGCGGCCAAGGGGATCGGTGGGCATTTGGATGCCCTCTGTCAGAATGAGGTAAAACTGCAGGTCTACGTTGAAACAGAACACGAGAATGAACGAATGAGTAGAAGGAAATAAAGAGAATGTAATTTTAGGTTCTATCATTGGTCATTTCTAAGAATCCTCTGAACTGAAGAATTCTTTAAACCACAGGATTTTAACTGGAGAACGAAACACACAAAATGGCCTTCAACTGCTAATTGCTTGCTGGAAAGTTCAAGAAGTTTCTGTGACATCGGACAATCCTGTAATCACAACATTATTGTTCTTTACAGGAAGTCAAAAGCGCCATCTTCCACAAAATCTGCACCATTGGTGATCAGGCGGGTCTTATGGGGTTTGAACAGGTAATGTCACTTAATCATTGCAAATGTCACTTCTGATGAAGTTCTGATTGTTCATGACTGTGTCACTTCCATGTTTTACATTTTTTCTTTAGGTCACTGACACCAGTTGAAATTATGAAGTCTTTAGAGACTTTAAAAAAATAATGCTAAACTGGGATATCAACATCAAAAAATGTTGTCTGACTCTGCTTCTGTGTTTGAGGAGAGCCACGTTAATTTCTAACCTATTCAATTCATTTTTAAACAATTGTGTGAATAAAATAAACAAACAAACCTCAAGCACATTATAAGTCCCACCACATCTATTGATTAGTATTGAGGTAGAATCCTGTCAGTCAAGTCTGGCACAGCTTGTACTCGATGTACAGACCCGGTGTGCTATGCCTTGAGACTGTTTACCTGTTATGCAAACACAAAGTTGTAACAGTTTTGACATGTGTTTCTGCCATTGTTCCAATCAGGTGAAAGACATCTTCCTCTGCCCAGACCAGTTCACCGTGGAGAACGGACTGGTCACGCCCACCTTCAAACTGAAGCGGAGTCAGCTACAGGACACATTCCAGACACAGATAGCAGACATGTACCACACACTGGACCTGGCCAGGGAAAACAACAACGTGGCCAACAACATCAACATGAACATCCCTAACGTGGAACTCAAACAGGGACAGTAGTGGCCCTCGTTGTGTTGTTCTTCACATCAAAACACACTCCACAAAACATTGCTTAGTCAAGTATACAAAATCTAACAGTACCATATGAAAGGGTTGTATTTTGTTCATTGGTGTACAGACCTCCAAAAAACGTGTGCTTTACTGTGAGTGCTTGAAAGTGATTGTTTTGGTACATTTAGACTACATGGTTGACTGTATCCCTTTAAAATTGTGATGTTAACAGTATGTATGTGGATGCATACGACTTGTGCGTGTTGGTTGAAGCTGGTGTCAGAGTCAGTGATTGAAGAAACAAGGTAGAAGCGACTGGGAAAAAGACAAGGCAGTTAAAGGAAACAATCAGAAATGTATGTTGGTTGGACTTGCAGGACGATAGAAGGATGTGAAAGAGTTAAAGAGAGGGTTGAAAAATGGAAAGATTTCAAAGGGTCTGAGTGTGGTATTGTTGCAGATAATTGAGAGAGAGGAAGAGCATCATTCAGCAGTGAATGCTGTTTAGTAGGAAGGATTTTTGTTTGCCCAAATCAGATGCTTGCATTGCAAGCATAATGAGGAACAGCAACTTGACAGGATAACCTGATCTAAGGGGAACACACTAGTCTTTGTGGTAAAAACATCACAAAAGCAAGGGAAACTGGTTTAGTTTTTCATTCATGTTGAGGTGTATTCTAATATTTACTCATATTTAAGACCTCAAGCTTGTGTTTATGTGAAACTTTATGTTACATAGCAAGGTTTTAAGTTTGGGAGTTATAATTGGTACAGTCAGGATAGTCTTGTTTGGTTTTGACATGAATATACTACTAGCAAATCTGCAGCTGCCTTTACTTTCATGAAGCCATCTCCGGGAGTAAATGTAGTCGATGAGGTACATGTAACTGCTGTACTATAAAAGATGTACATGTAAATGGTAGCCTTCTTTTAGACAGGAATATAGTACCATTTGATGATGGCTAGTCAAAGTAAACGGACCAGTCATGGTGAATCATCACAACAGATAGTAGCTCTGAGATTGTTGTATTACCATCTGGTTTAGATGGCTTAGTAACTTAATACTCAAGCCACTGTAAATCTTTGTAAATACATGTTGTGGTTTATTTCAATAAATATCTCTGTCTGTATGGCAATAAGAGCACCAGTGAATGTGTAGATGTATTCACAATCACAATACAGTGAAAGTAATCTCTATTCAGTTTTAGCTTAGCCTGGGTGCCATCCTCCGTAGTTTTTGCCGCTCCTAAGGTCGTTATCCACCACGTGTCGCTATTCACCACGTGGTGGATAGCAACTTTAGGAGCTGCAAAAACTACGGAGGATGGCACCCAGGCTAAGCTAAAACTGAATAGAGATTACTTTCAGCTCGTTAGTTTTAGCTCGCTGAAAAGGTAATCTTCCACTGACAGAGAAGACAGATACTATGTACAATATTTACGGGTTCATTGCACCAGAAAAATTTCCTTGGCTCTTTTCGCCAGGTAAATTGAACAGTACATAATGGCTTAATGTCCCGTCTTAAGGACTGTAATCCTTTCCAGTAGCATACATATCTGGTGAGTGACAAAAGCCTGGATTCGAACTCTCAACCTCTTGCCTTGGTCGAGCGGCAGGGTTGCTAACACACCCATGTCCACGCATTTTAGTGACTTTGGCACATGTCGTTTGGGTGACTCTTTGCCCCATGTCCATACATTTGGATGACCTGAAGGCCAATGTACACACATTTTTATGACCCGTATGGCCCATGTACACACATTTTGGTATTACCCAATGGCCCATGTGCACACATTTTGCTGACCAGGTGCTGACATTTTGGTGACCCATAGGCTCATGTACACACATTTTGGTGACCAAATGGCCCAGGTGCACACATTTTGGTGACCAAAGGGCCCAGGTGCACACATTTTGGTGACCGAATGGCCCATGTACACACATTTTGGTGACCCAATGGCCCATGTGCACACGGTTTGGTGACCCAATGGCCAAGGACCATGGTGCACACATTTTGGTGACGCAATGGCCCATGTACACACATTTTGGTGACCCAATGGCCAAGGTGCACACATTTTGGTGACCCAATGGCCCATGTTACATACATTGTATGATGTACACACATTTTGGTGACCTAATGGCCCATGTTACATACATTGTATGATGTGCACACATTTTGGTGACCTAATGGCCCATGTTACATACATTGTATGATGTACACACATTTTGGTGACCTAATGGCCCATGTTACATACATTGTATGATGTACACATACTTGGATGACATGGCCGTCATAAGCATCCTTCTTGGTGGGCAGGCCTCATACAGATTATAACCTGCCATAAGACTTTCCACTCAGATGTTATTTCTTATCTGCTGTCAGAATCTTAGATTTCTTTATCTCATCTACTAAATGGATGCAAAGGGCATTTTTCAAATCATCTGATAGTCCTAACTGTGTTCCAAACCTTTCTGATACCAATTTGGGGTCATCGTCCTGAAAGAAAAAAACAACAACAAAGAAATTAGAGACAACTCAGTACTACCCTTACATCTTAGTTCTTAATCTTTCCCAAACAAATCTTAAACTTACAGTATGTTAAGACAATGTGCTACATATATATGTACTGTGATAAAATATAGCATTGACAACTGTGAATACAAAATGTACATGTAATCTGTTTAGGTCATAATTTCGTCGTCAACAAACCAAAATCTCTGGGTTAAACTGATATTCATTTTTATTGTAAAGGATATAACTATTCCAGTGTGTATTTTTATCTACAGGCACCATACAAGCTTTAAGTTAGTGTCAGGAAGAGAACTTGTTAACAAGAATTATGCAGAAGTGTCTTGTACATACCTCATAGATAATGATGTCTGTTATGTCTCCATTCTTTGCTTCATACTCAAGCCTAAACAGTGCTTTTCTTCTGCACAAGTCATGATCATCTGTTGAGTTACTTTTCTTTGCATCTGTAGTGGAGAGATGTTGATGTAATGTGAAAAATCTTTTTTTTAAATAGATTGATACAACTCGATCTAGAATAGAATCACAATATATATAAGAGTTATTGCAGTGACAATTAAGGAATCAATGGAAAAAAACTGAGTTTCCAAAACCAAGACAAAAAGCAAGTTAAAATTGTATTTTCAAGGCCCAGTACTAGTATGTTTAATATTGTGTCCATAAATAAACATTGTAGGTTACATGTACTATATTTTGACATATAACAAGTACACCCTGACTTATATTATAAGTCAGTGTGTATTTGCCCCTGGGAGCTGGGTTAAAATAATGTGCATTCTGGTGTAATCCTGTCAGATTCCTACGTGTATTTCTGTATTTAGAGGAACCACTGTAGACTAGAAATTCAGCCCTTACCTGTGTGGGCCTCCCGTTTGACACGTGGCCTATACACCATCTGGTCAGGCTTCTTGGGACGCACTGAGGCTTGTGTGTGTCGAGGCCTTCTCTGGCCCTGCTTGGCCTTCTGCTCTTTGTCATAGTCATCCCTAAACGTCAACAAAGAAAAGTCACTGAAAAATCTGCAGTAAGTTTTTAAAATGAAACTAGGACGGGAACCTTGGAAATCCAATCCAATTATATTACCTACTATCTACCAAATCTACTCTCTATGGACATGTGGGTGAAAATCACAAAGTCGTCAATAAACTTCATAATCAAAATCATAAGTTATATGAAGAAAGTATTTACGAACTTATAACCGTTACTTTTTACCCCCCTCCCCACTACTAAACGATTCGAAAACATCAAGCCATATTCGAATAGGACGCTTTGTTCAGTCTACAAACCAACCTAGGATACTCCCTAACTGACCTTGATTTCTGGTTCCGCCGTATGTGGTGTACAAACCCATGAGACATGTCCAGTTTGGCCGTTTTCTCTCCGGAAGAGTCGCCAGAATGTCCAGCAGACGCCATGTTGGGACCTCTGACACAGGTCATAGGTGAACCCGTCAACCTGATGTCCAAGCAGATGTCGCGGTGGAGGACCATAACGTTTTCAGACTACGACTCGCAGAAAATTATATCAAGCCCAGCAGTCAGAAGTCGTTACGACGTATCATATGAAATGTGAAATATTGTCTGATAGGAAATACGCAATTATGGTCATAAATATGAGAAAATATGCTTGCAAGTTGATCGCGACAACTACGTGACTCTGTACAAATTGCTGACTCTTGCATTGTGCCAAGATTATGTTTGGCGTGCCTCCAACTGACTCTGTTAGTGTCCGTTAGATTTAGCTCTAGTCAGCTAAATCTTGCAAGGGTGAAGTTGAGTCGTTAATCTTGTCAAAAGCTTTAGATCTGGTCAGGATCCTAGGAGAACGAAACGGCTGACGAAGTGGTTTTCTCTGGCACAAACAACAGTCGCGCATTCAAGCTTGGCGCAGTCGCGACGTGCTTCCCCGCCAGAAGGTAGGCAGTTTCTTTTAACTTACGGTACTGTTAAAAATGTCATTCTGCATGAACTACAGTTTTGTCAGTATAGGATACCTGCAGAAGCTACAAAGTTAGCATAGAACCATTTTATGTTGATGCTGCATTTATTGTGTCGAAGATTGTGGATTAACAATCAACTTTTGACTAAAATCATGACTCGGCAAATACCTGAGGCACACTAGAGAAAAGATTTCCTCTTCTTTCAAACATAAACGGCCTACTTACTACCAAAAATTAACCGTAACGACGCGGGTCACCGACTTTTGAATTCATATAACCGTATAAACAACGAAAACCTTGGGGGAGATAAAGTCGTTAATCTTGTCAAAAGCGTCGATCTTGTCACGTTAGCACAACTTCGGCTGAAGTGTTTTTCTTTTACCGTGACAAAGAACAGTCGCACATTCAAGCTTGGCGCAGTCGTGACGTGATTCTCCACCAGAAGGTAGGTAGTTTTTCTTAACTAACCGTTAAAAACATCACTCTGAATTACTGTATTGTCTATAGGAGCTACAAAGATAATAGAACCGTTCTTATGTGCTGATACTGCAGGAATATCTTGTGTCGAAGATTTTGGATTTAAAATAAACTTTTGACTAAAATCATTACTCGGCAAATACCTCACATGAGAACGGAAAACAAGTATGTCTGAAAATTCAGTGCGCGTTAAACAGCACCAGACCTTTTAGCATGCTCTCAAAGCTCCAGAACTGTAAAAGTATGAAACGACGAGACACCTCATGGCCCAAGACAGCGCCTGTGCCTTCTAACCGATGTCAAAGTTGTAGCTTGTTGTTCGGAGTCGACTGGACAGCTGTTAAGTTGATCAACTGAGCGAATAAATACCACGTCAAAGCGATAAAGCACAGCTGTTAATTAAGAAGATAACGTCAAACTTCCACAAACTGTTTGGACCGAGTCCAACATCGGGCCTTGTTTTTGGCCCTTGTATCCGTAATGAGGGGAACAACCCTTCACACAAGCATGCGGCGTTGAGCTCAGTTTGACATTGTACAGGCTGTTCCTGTGCAAGTAACTTAACACTACAGTACTACGTGCATTGCGCGGAGGTAACGTTTGTGGTGTTATATGAAAACATATCGTCTTGGTGCAAACGCTCACTTTGATATCTTCTGAATCTTGAGTATCATGAATGTCAAACAATTTAAGAGGTATCATCAGAATGACGTTTTCTTTTCGTTTGTTGAAGGGTGGTTTTCGCGCCATGGCGAAACTGTGGTTCAGCGTTCTTATGATTGCGTCACTTTTCTCCACGTTTCGCGCAGTAAAGATAAAGGTGAGATTCGTTCATTACTATATATATCATGATGTCCATCTGTGTTATGAAGTACGATACTAGTACTGCTAAACACCAATTCTACTAAATTGTCAATGGAACATTTAAAAGAAAAGTTATCATTGTTCTAAAATGGACTTTCGTTGTTTTTTGTGTGTTTGCATTTTGTTTCACATAACCAGTAAACGGAGAGTACGTCCCTAACCGAAGCTAGATACTCATTTTTACCTGATCATGAGTTGAGTGAATAAAAAGGTGTAGAATAATTATAACTTTTCCAATTCGCAAGGGAACATCATTGGTCCTTGTAAGCCAACAACACTAACTCACTCACACCGCCTTTTGCAGGAGTTGATCAGCCGAATGCCCGATGATGTTGACGACGAAGATGAAACAAAGACAGCCGATCTAGAGGTAAATGATTTCACAATAACGTAGCTTTTATTTCTATATAGCTCACTAAAATCATTGTATACGTCATCTTCGAGTGCTGGGATCTTCTAAATATCTACGAAAATAAACGTTTTTCTGTTCCACCACAATATTTGGATAGGATGTCTTAAAGCGATTTTCATTCTACGCTTTCATTAGAGTCAAAAAGAAAGCCAAACAACGGAGCAGTTGATTATCATTTGATGTGATTCCTACTATACGTACGTTATTTTTGAAGAGGGGACATACCTTGGCCATGGTATCTAAATAAATGTACACAATATACAATTGTGATAGAAATGCCTGAGATGTGATATTGTCGTCTCGATGTTTGCTTGTTACAAATATTAAAAAAACAGCGAAGAAAAAGTTTTTGTTTCATCTTTCAATGTTACCGTTTATTGAGATATCTTAAAATTGTTTTCTCGTTTTAAGGTGCAGGAACTGACGGAGCAACGTCGAGACATTCCCTTTTGGAACGACTCCCGCCTGTGCAACTACCACGAATGCTTCAAGACCTTAAAGGTAAATCAACATAGAGCTAGAAGGGATTTTCTAGCTAGTCAGGAGCCCGCCTGTGATATCGATAATGGAATGATTATGATATCGCTCGGTGGTTTACTAGTATTCGGAGGTTATAGGAACGAAGATGGTCTTTACATGCAAATCATAAAAAACGAAAATGTTCAATAGTGATTAGTTGAGATAGCCAGAAGATCGTAAAAGTTAAAAAACACTTGAGTCATCATTGGCTGAAATGCAAATAGCGACACCAACATAACTGAGGACACAGCGATAACGTCACATGAAAACTATTTAATAGTATATAGGACGGCCACGTTCCCTTACAGACATGGTCTTTCCTACACAGACTTGGCCAGAAGTCCCCTTCTTCCTACTGAACGACGGGAATTTCGTCGTTGACTGGCCGACCCGTTACGTCAGAATGCTCTTCATCTACAACAAGAATGCGGTAAGTCCAAGATGTTGCATGAAGATACAAGACATAGTATGTATAAACTGTCACTAAAATATCCTAGATAAGGTGTGCGTGAGACGACCTAATACGTAACCTGTGAAAACATAAAATCATGATATAGGTATGGTAATTGTTACCTAGCTAGATGTTTCATCAACTGATCTTTCTCATCCTCGTAGTTTGACAAAGTGTTCCTCGGTGACCGAGTGGCAGTTGAGAACCACGCAATGGAAGCAGTTGCAATTCTCGATAAGGTAAGAATCTAAACTTTACTTACCTAAATTTCCTTTGACATACAAGATAAAGCAACGTCGTAAACCAATGTACTGATAACAATATCACGAACACTTACCCACATTTAGGGCCTACTTTCTTGCTTTTGTAAATGATTTTATCTAAGAGACTAAAATACATTGTATCATGAACCTTCAGTTATGTGAGCGATATATTAACATCTTTAAAATTCAGCATCAATCTACGCTTCGGATATACACACGGGCTTCATTAGGTTTTGTTATTGTTTCTTCTGACCATTTGCAGGCCTACAGGACAATTAACTTTCGCGTGCTCCTAAGTGGAGTTGAGATTCTGGACAAATATTGGCCTGGAGAAGACGAGGACCCTCATCATCATGACTATCTCAGGCCAAAGGTCAGGGAGTACATCTGGAATGATCTGCGACCTGTCCAGAAGTTCGATGCAGCAACGTTCATCACGTACGTGACACTATGGCGTGTCAATAAGCCAGTTCACAGTTCCACGTGCGCATACGCAGGGGTCAAAGTTTAAGGCTCCCAACCATTTTCTGTCCATATGCTGTGGGGGGGGGGGGGGCTTGATTTTTGACCTTACACCACAATGCATCACACTGCACATGCGCACCTGGAAGTTTGAATTAGCATATTATTCCGAGCATCGGTTCACTGACCTGGATACTGCATGTATAAATAACGAAATATAGACAATAGAGCACACTGGTAAAACCGTGACATAACGGAATTAACAACAGGGCATCTTTCAGAGAAAGCATAAAAACATACAGAAAATTACTTATACTAAATTGAGTTATATATAAACTAGTTACAAACGCTAGCATATACCTGTATTACAACTGCTTGTAGCCTTGACAATTTTTTTTCGTTCAGTGGTCCGCCCTACTTTCACGGAACCAAAGCAACCGGCGCAGGTCTTGGAGACCTTTGTCAGATGGAGAGTATGGACAATTTCCCCTTCATAATTAGCGGGGTGAGTCAGTTTCATTGTTTTACTTATCAGGACATCAGATAACAAATTTGCATCAGAAAAAATGAAATCAAACAATTTTGCAATATCGCTTATATTGAATTGAAACTGTTGATGCCATTTTCTGTTACATCGTCTTTGAATAGTCAACTGCCATTACAACCGGTAGACCCGCCGACTACATCGATATTCTCACCCATGAGATGGGGCATCAGTTTTTCGTGGGGCATCCTTATGGTCAGTGCACGAACTTGGACTATTCAAAGAACATGTATGACATACTCAATGATATTCATCAAGTCTTTCAAAGGAGTCATTCAATTTCAATCTGACATCTCGATGGGTTTACCATTAATATCACTGACAATGCAATTATTACCTTTGCGAAAAAGGTTATGTTTTCGGTAGCGTTTGTGTTTGTCTTTTATGGTTGTGATTTTATAGCATGACTGAAGAAGCTATCGATGAAATGTTATAAAATTTGGCATATGTCAAAACAAAACATAGACATGTTATGGTTACAATTTGAGTGACAGACAGATTTGATTTGATTGACAGAAAAGTAAAAATCTAATTAGTTGGTTAATGGAATTGACTGATTTTTTCTCTTGCATACACAAGACCCTCTCGATGATGGGGACTCGCCGTGCCCGACCAGGAAGCTGTTTGGATCTGCATGCACGATGGGCGGGAATGAGTAAGTACATGCTGCTGACTTTACTAATTATCAAACGAGTCGATTGATGATAACATAATGTTATGTTGAAATTTTGAAAACGTTGACACATCAATTACAATGTGATCGTATTGGCCCTTTGCTTTTACCCATTTGTTCATTTAGCATATCGTGTTTATTCTACTCTAGGTACCCGAAGTCGTTTGGCCAAGCGTTCTTTGACAGCATCAGGAAAAACAACTTCACTTGCTTGGAGAAGAAACCACCACAAGTACGTCATCATCACATCAACATAGCACACAATCATGATATTGTCATTGTATATACAAAATGTATAAAGTCATTAAGGCCCCATAGTCACATTGTTTCTTGTATTTTTATTTTAGTTGTAATTTTTCTTCACGTAGCAAAAATCATCGCATGACAGTTTATCTGTGTTGGTAGTTAACATAGCACAGAAATAAAGCTTTGTTCCAACATAATATCAGCCATCACTCAGCAGAGACGGTGGGCGGTATAGACTTCTTGGCTTTTTTACCCATTGTTGATGTCACGTGCCCGTAAAACGTTGCTTATTTGAAGTCTGTAAAAGCCTGCTGTAGGACAGTCGAACGTTGGATGCGGTTTCTTATTTCTTTGGACCAAAGCTTTAGTTCTGTGCTACATTGCAATGTGATCTGTTTTAAAAGAAACCTTTTTAGAGTGATCGTAGAGATAACTTGTTTTAAAACTATTTTATCATGAACTGCACGATAGTATAATGTTTTGTTCCTTAGGAAGAGGTGTACAAGTGTGGAAACGGATTTCTTGACCACGGGGAGGAATGTGACTGTGGTTCGGACCAGGTAACAGGAAGGTTTCACTTTTATATCTTACAGTACTAGTACTGCTGAAAATAATCATAATTCGGAATAATTGATCCTGTAATTAGATAACCTTTTACACGACATCGCTGTCGGGCTCCTTTGTAACTATAACATAGTTTTACAAACGTCTTCCAAAACAATTTCTGGTTGATTATCCTACATATAATGTAAGCTATAAAATGTATCAACTTCATCGAAAATGACAGAGGAACATCATGCATTATGCATACGTTATAACTGCATGGTCATCGCAAGATAATATACAAGTACTTGGTGTCTTTTTGTGAAGTAATTTGTCCCAAACTACCCTACAGAACTGTCTCATGAGTGACCCATGTTGTGACGGTCAGACATGTAAACTGAGACACGGTGCCGAGTGCACTGAGGGTCAGATCTGCTGCAAGAAATGCAAGGTACGAACGAAGAATTAAACTTGCTTCCATCACACGAAATCAATGAACAACTTTTCGACCAGTCCTCTGGTCTTCTTCAGTATAACTGAGGTCCTGGTTGCTCAGAAAACGTGACTTTTCCGTAAGTATGACGCGCGCAATGGGTCAAAGGTGATTGGAAGTTGGTACCGGCCCCCGTCTCTGTCATGGATCGGAAGGTTGATCGGCCCTGGTGTATATCGGGGGCCGGTACCAGCTTCGAACCACCTTTTACCCGTTGCTCACGTCACACTTCCAGAAGGTGACGTATCCTGAGCATTTGGGTTCTCAGTTATATACCTCATCTGTTGGACTGTACATAATTATCACCAATCTTGTTATTGTGTTAGGTTGACTTGGAAAGTTGCCCCGTCAATGCAACCATTGCGGACAAACGTGTGTGGGCTCCATTTTGTCATGGTAAGTGATTCTATCCTTTCAAACTAGCAAAACAAAGTTAAAGAAAGTCTGAAATTGCTTTTTTCTGTTGTTTCATTTCAGAAAAAATGAACACATTTTTAGTATTTACCTTCAGATAATGTTAATAATGGTAAGGTAGCCTTACTATTGCTGTAACCAAGAAAATATTATTTTGTAATCATATTTTGGTTCGATTGTCATGCATGATAGAAAACAATTTGAATCTTAATATCCAGTGTAAAGAGTACTTGAAATGTTCTGACAGCTTCGGCCTTCTATACGGAGATCACCACACCTGCCTCTGGCATCATAGAGCCGTTTCCCTTCGGACAGTTGACACCTGAGAAAATCAAGATACCTGGAAAGATGGCACCTCCCAACACCGTGTTCAGTTGGCTACTTCACGCTCCAGTGGGACAGAAGATCAAGATACAGTTGATAATACCTCAGATGGTAAGACAGTGTTGTTGCTTAGGTTGCCTTTGAATTTGCAGGCAGGAAAATATACATGTATGAAGCTTTATCTATGTTGGTAGTTAACATATACATACATGTCCTACACAACAGAGACAGCGGGCGGTATAGACTTCCTGGCTGTTTTAACCAATTGCCAGTCGAAAAATCGATGCACTTTTTGAGATGGAACAACTTAAAATTTCAAGTCTCAGTACTTAGAAGATATAACGCTGCGGTTTTGGTAACAAATTGATCTAGGCCATCATCGTCAAGAAATGAAACCGTTATATATTGATAAGTTTTCCACTTATTATCATTAATCCACAGAAGTCAGAGTTTTTCGAACTCTGGATCGGATGTCCGTACGACTGGCTGGAAGTACGGGACGGAGGGGAGGTGACGTCACCACTGTTGGGCCGCTACTGCACACCATTGCGAAATCCTGTCATCACGTAAGTATTTCTTTTAATATAGGAAAGTGATATGAGTCTGAAATGACATATGAGTGCACCAGTGAAAAAAAGATTAACATCAGTTGCATCATGCATTCGTACACTTGAATGTATCACAAAGGAGGGACTCAAGAATGTAAGCCAGCACCATGATTATGCAGCCTGACAAAAAAAAAAGAAAGAAAGAAATTAAATGTCATGATCAGCATTCGTTGACAATGCATTTTTTCATCACCAGGCAACATTGCAAAGAGTACAACGAGGTTCTGTATCGGTCAAAATACACCGGCATCGACATTGGCTGACATACTTTGTTTTACTTTTTACTTGCCTTTTCCTCAGGTCCTCCACAAATAAGATGCTACTACGGTTCCGCAGTGATTCGTCATTTGATAGCCATTTTGTCGTGAAATACGAATTTCTTTCGCAAGGTATGATTTTAATAATGGGATCCCACAATATTATACAGGCGCATAGTAAATAGCAACTGACGTGACGTGGGCATAATGATAATTTTTAAAATATCTTTCCAACAAGTTTCATTGTTATGATTATCCTAAGATGTATTTTGTATTGTTTAACAGCCTATACAAAGTCTGAAGCAAAATTAAACTACCATTTCCAACACAGTGGCAAAATGGGACTGAGCGGCGCTAGTCTTTGTCAAGGATTGTGCAATCCATCTCCTCTTGACGAGTCACTCTATATAGCTATGCAGAGAGTTTGAGTCTTTTGTTATTGAATAGCACATATCTATACACATGTATTCGATCTTTGCAGTGCTGGAAAATGACGAAGATGCTGAGTCGCAAGACGTTGAAGGTGAATATATATACAACTTAATATTAAAAAAAATCTTAATTGAATATAGCTATAGCTAAGCCATTGATACGATTGTTGATAATAGATTCAACAAGCCTCCTTAGCGTTCCAGCGTAACGCCGTCCAAAATTGAATTTTGACGTTTACAAACACAGTGGAAGGTTTATGTCAAAACAATTGCGACAAATTTTCAAGAAAGTCAAGGTTTCTCGTTACCTTGCTTGTTGAAAAAAATACTTGGTACAAGATGTGGAATTGGTACACGATAATGAAAAAAGTACAAGTTCCTCCCTTTAGGCGATGGACCCAGGCACCTCTCATGCACACGTTCATAGGTAGTGATAATACCAACAGATGGAAGAATGTTTTCTTGTCGTTGGTATTATTATTCCTTATTTCAGATGAGACTTGCCAAGAAGGCGACGGCGCTTCATATCGTGGAACGTGGTTTACGACCGTATTAGGGAAACGTTGTCAGCGTTGGGACAACCAATCACCTCACGCACACACAAGGACAAGTTCGAACTACCCTTCGGCTGGTCTGGAGGAGAACTACTGCCGCAATCCCGATGGTGAAGACGCAGTCTGGTGCTATACAACAGATCCCAACCAACGCTGGGACTGGTGCCCTGTCCCAAAATGTGCCAGCAGTAAGGGTTTCTCTCTTTTAATTGAACCAATTACAGCTCATCATTGTAAGAATTATGATTACAACAAACGGCAAACTGTGATGTCTTCTAGACTTGACCCATCATATTTTGATCAGGGAACATGTGCTATGGTCTTTACATCTACTGGCATCTGTAACAAAATTTGAACATCCAATACAATGCAGCTCCAACTCAATGGCATGTGCGTCTCTATCTCTCTCCTTTTGTGTCTCTCTGTCTCTGTCTCTCTGTCTGTCTCTCTTTCTCTTTATATATATATGTAATAATGTTATTGACAGTTTGTTGTGTATCTTTGCTGTCTTAGTAGAGTTGGTGGCGGTCGGTCAAGAAGTTCAAAACATGGATGCGGGAGGTGAGACTACAGAATTCCAATATTAGACGTGAGACCTAATAAATTAACACTTGAAGAAAATACTTTGAATGTCATACGCTTGCTTTTGTTTAGCTTATGCGTAGGTAGCAATCTATGAGTATTCAATTTCATTTGAACAATTCACTTTAAATTGCAGTCTCCGACATTTCCAGATCAACTTGTTGAAGGAAAATATATTTCTTCCTTCCTTTAGCCGTACTAAGTGAAAACAACAACAACATCCCGTAAACTACCCGGCAGGGCACAGCTTTAGAAATGTGGCTATCATAAGGCTTGCCCCTTTTCCAGAATGTTACACAGGCAGAGGAGGGTCATATCGGGGCAAAACTACTCTGACATGGTCAGGACGGACATGCCAGGAGTGGTCCTCACAGACACCCCACGGACACATGTACACAGCTGACAACTACCCCAGCTCTGACCTGACCAAAAACTACTGCAGAAACCCCAGCAGTGGCAACGACATTCGTCCTTGGTGCTACACGACTTCCGAGGAGAGATGGAACTTCTGCGCGATTCCCAAGTGCCCCAGTATTGCTGGTACTGGCAGATATCTAAATATTTCCTTCTAATGTTATATGATACGATATAATGTAATATTGTATGATATGACATGATAAGATATAATGTAATACGATATAATGATAATTGTATGAGATGAAGTGCATGCGTGCTTTTAGCAAACAGGAAGATTTCACGACACGTTTTGATATACAAAAACATCTCACATATTGCTGTATGTAAGCACATTAGTCAACTTTTTTATATTTTCTATTTATTATTTTTATAATTATTATATTTCAGTCCATACCATAGCTATGGATGAAATATAGTTTATATTATTTTTACTCATCTTTCTGCTTCTTCGGCAAATACCACCAAACGTTTTCCCCCCTTTTTTGTACAGGCTTTAAAAAATGTTTTATGTGGGTCTATTGGCCATTTTCAAACAAAATATATATTCTGGACTATGGAGACCTGTTATTCAATACAAATAATCTGAAATTTGGTATGGGTGTGTCTTATATATATTAAACAAAATCCAATAACACTTTTGACATGCACCCCTTTAGAATTGTATAAATTGTATAATTCAACTTTGTATTGAGTTCAATTTTGTTTTAAGCTCAACTTTGTATTAAGTTCTTTAAGTTTATTTGTTGTTTCCAGTCTGACCTTCTGACTTGGACATGGATTTATGTTTATGTTTATATGACTTCTGTACCTTTGTTTATGTTTATGTTTATGTTCTGGTGTCTTATAAGCCTATATGGGCTGGGCGACAGGAGTCGCAAGACACGTAAATAAAAATTCATTCATTCATTCATTCATTCATTCATTCATTCATTCATTCATTCATTCATTCATTCATTCATTCATTCATTCATTCATTCATTCATTCATTCATTCATTCATTCATTCATTCATTCATTCATTCATTCATTCATTCATTGTATAAATTACATCTACTTTCATCAGGGACATTTCTCTTCACAGACAACGTTCCAGACGTGAAGGCAGCATCGTGCGCGGAAGCGAAGTCCCTCTACAATGCCGACACGGATGGGGAGTACACAGTCTACCCTTTTTCAACGTGCAAAGATGTATCCATCCGCGTCTATTGCCACAACATGGCGTCCGGAAACCCACAAGAGTTCCTGTCCTTACCATCTGGTCAGGAGAGTAACTACGCCATGATCTTTGCTGAGCGTTTGGCGAGCGCATTTGGAGGAGAATGTGATGGCCCGTTACAGGTGAGCGATTAACAGAAGAAGAATTAGCCTGACGCTTCTGGCAGCTCTTCCACTGGACAGGTCTCTAGAAGCTTGATTTCCAACACCTCTAAGTCAGGAGAATTGGGAACTTCATAATTCTGTTGATTCATGCATTTGTGTTAAAATGCAACAGTTATCGTCAGTCCGAGAACTGTCTGTTGGTATGGTGTTGGAGGCTGTGATGACTAATTCCAAAGTGACAGAGAATCTATTAGACTAATTTTCATTGATGGTGATAAAGAATCCTGAGCTCTTCTTGGTACGTCTCATTTTCTAAATTACTTTCCTGGGTTAAATTCTGCGGTGAATCGGCTCCATAGAACCATGGACAGTGGGAGTTTGTGCTACACAGACTGCTCATTATCTGTGCGATGTTTGAAATTTGTAAACTGAAGGTTATGATTTGCATGTGTCACAAAGTGTAAGGTAAACCTCATGCCCAGATTGTTATGTACATTGTAAAATGCCACTCCTCTGTATTCAATACCCCCAAGGATCCATATTCCACACGTGCCGGGACCACGACGTTCAGTAAGGTCAGAATCAAGTTTGAAAACTCCAGGATCAAGGTTATTCGGGATGACTACACCTTTGCCCGAACCATTGGTAGGTACATTTTTTTACATACCGAGGATATCATATGTTTTGCAAAGTTGCAATGCAGCTAGTATGGACTCTTTAATACAGCTTCAAAACACACTGTCGGTGCGCGTTTAGCAATCAAGTCATGTCTAATGATATTCTGCAGTATTAAACATCATTCAATGATGCAGAGATTTTATTTTGGTTGCTGAACAACACAACGTTTTGTATGCCACATACACTATGCACAATTAGAGCATATACTGTTAACATGTAATTTTTGGGTAACAGATTTAATTTGTTAAGGAGGTTTTAGTTGAGTTTGAACTTAAATGATCTATTCTATGATAACAGGTGAGAACAATGTACCTTTCGGGGAGGCTGGTGACTGTTATTCCTGGAAACAGGGCTGTGCCAAGGGAACGTTTCAGGTGAATCTGACGGGGACTGAACTAGAGCTGGCACCTGGCGTCCACTGGGTCATGGAGGAACGACATCCAGACTATATCACCATCAATGACATGTTCATCTCCGAGGACAGAAAGGTAAAAAGGCTCTTGTCTATAACGTCATACCAGACAGGTGTGTCTCATAAAATGAATAAGAAAATATTAAGCAGCTAGAAAAGCAGATTTACGCAGAGAAGGTGATCTAAAACATATAGACCATAAATTGTTTACGCACATGTATGGTTTTGCGCCATATCGCTGGATTGTTGGTGTTAACATTACCATAGACTAGTTTGGGACAATATTATAGATAATTTTTAAAAATATTTCTATTGCCGTGTAATTACTATGTTCAGTATGAACAATCATCTTCATCACAAAACACCTCTTCATTGCGTTGAGGGCAATGTTGGAAGAATGGTTGAAATGTTTAATTATAAGAGCTATATGTGATTCAGGTTGCCACAGCGCGATGCGGGGGCTGGTGCGGACACTGTTGGCCTGAAGACAAGAACCTCCTGCTCTCACATCCGCAGTGCGAACGTCAGACAGACAACGCCAACGGTAGGTTATAATTACTAAAACGACTTGGTCAGGCCCCTTTGCTACCGAATGGAGACCGTTGAGCGACCAAATATAGTTTGCCATGCAGTTAATATGGTTATACATGTAAAACCCTTCATAGTATTCACCAGCTTTCGCGTAAATATAATATTTATTATTGCTTTAGATAAACATAATTATCGTTGTCTCTCTAATTGAATTTATGAAAACTGTCGAAATCAGAGGCTCAGCATCGTGCGCGGAAGCGAAGTACCTCTACAATGCCGACACGGATGGGGAGTACACAGTCTACCCTTTTTCAACGTGCAAAGATGTATCCATCCGCGTCTATTGCCGCAATATGGCGTCCAGAAACCCGCAAGAGTTCCTGTCCTGCGAGCCCCGCCAAGCGTGTGCGTGTGCGTGTGCATGTGCGTTTGCGCGCGCGCGTGTGTGTGTTTGTGTGTGTGTGTGTGTGTGTTTGTGTGTGTGTGTTTGTGTGTGTGTATGTGTGTGTGTGTGTGTTTGTGTGTGTGTGTGTGTGTATGTGTGTTTGTGTGTGTGTGTGTGTGTGTGTATGTGTGTGTGTGTGTGTGCGTGTGTGTGTGTGTGTGTGTGTATGTGTGTGTGTGTGTGTGTGTGTGTGTGTGTGTGTGTGTGTGTGTATGTGTGTGTGTATGTGTGTGTGTGTGTGTGTGTGTGTGTGTGTGTGTGTGTGTGTGTGTGTGTGCGTATATTTTTGTGTGTTGGAAATTTTTACCGCGTTGAAATTTAATTTGTTTGTTTCATGAAACCTTCAGTGTCGTCAAGGTGTCCGCATCAGGATCCACCAATAAACGGCGCCCTATCCTGTGACGCGTGGCTTTATGGCCAGTTCTGTAGCGTGCAGTGTGAGGAGCCTTATGACTTCTCGACGGAACCAGCGCGCCTGTACGTCTGTGGATCAAATGGACGGTGGCGAACCGACCCGCCTGGCAAGGAAACCAAATGGCCGGATTGCACTGGTATGTAGCACCCCCCCCCATTAAATAACTGTCAAGACAGGCCATGGCAAACCTGGTAGCATTACTGAACAGAGTACATTAGACCACGCGGGTCAAGACCATCTTTCTACCAAATAATGATCCTACCCAGTATTGAGAACATGTACACCTCGACCCGTGCCGTGTTTTCCGAGTGAAAAGAATTAAATGGTAGTACGGATGTTATTTCCTTAGCAATCTCACTGTTTCCTACCGTTTTAGAAGAGTCTTAACAATTTAAAAGTAAACTATTAATCAAACATACCCTTATCGCGGTTTCTACAGTGAAACGAGGCCGAACTGGTACCGAGTTCCAGTACTATGAAGGTTATTGCGAGGATGAGGAGTCGAAGCAGACTGTCAAACAAAACTTCATCAACCTTTTCGGCGACACGGTCTTCGGAAGGTTTGGCGGATGCACAGGTTAGTCTTAATACATAAATACATCAAGCAATCATCGCAAATGCTTCTCTTTTGAAGTTGCTCTCGAAGAAAATATCATCATAATGGCTTTATCTTGTTTAGTTCTTGTACATTGAACATTTTCCATTTGGTGTCTTTGTTTCGTGTTGTAATTATTATTTCATGTCCAGTGGTGACCCTTAATATAAGCTATGTCCCTTGAATGCGTCACCACTATGTATTGTTTTGTTTGAATGTTGAAATAAAAAAATGATATGGCTTTGCATCACGTAAGCAGCGGCCATGCTACATGCATGCATTCTGAATGAAGTACACAAATCAAAACTGTTCGTATTCGTATCGATTTTTTTAACATGCTTTCCAGTGACATAGCATGCAATAGTAACAAACAAACAAACAGCAGAAACACATTTTATAATTCAACAACATACCAAACTTTTGTTGATTGGTTTAGATATTCATGCAATGCAATGTAACTGATTGCCATTGGATTGAGTGTGGGGTTAACACTGTGCTATACGTTGTTATCTCCAGGAAATGCTAACTGCACTGCAGACAACGTGCTTGTGTTTTGTGGAAAAAGGGAGTCCGTGGCAGAAGAAGTCGCTGACGTGAGACGTCGTCTGTGGAGTGCTTTACCGATTCCAGGACAGATCATTCGTGAACCAATTTTCTAATTTGTAGACCATATATCATTATACCAACAGTCTGTACCTTATAATTATGTATGATCATGCACATTATTCACACGAGTTCCTGTATACGGATGTAACGATCATATAATGTAACGATACTAAAATACAGTTTGCCTTAACCTTTTCACGTGTGGACTTTATATTGTATGATGCGATTCCGGATAGAACCGCCAGGTTATGTTAGAGACTATAAGTGTAAAGAATGCTTCTAAATCGATGGTTGACAAAAAATGGGCATATTTCATCTTCCACTGCATCTCCTACACAATATTTCCACGTTCTCTCAATATCAGTCATTCTTTGTATCTTTTTTTTCTATTTCTGACGTATGTTAACTTTAATAATAATAAAGGTAACGTTGTGCATTTTTGTGGCTCTCTTTGACACCCCATTTATTCTCCGAGCCATGTGTGGCCCTTCTCATGATTTTATGACGTACGTTAAGATACCCAATCCAAAAGCCCGGAAGAAACAATATTTGAAAGGGCAGATAAAGGTTCGACTGTACCTTGAAAGTCGGCGCTTTGTTGAAGAACCCTGCCAGTTTTGCCACAAGGACTAGCTGGAGGGAACAGGCAACATGTTTTGGCTGGCTTTTACGATACTGCTGTCCGCAGTACAACATGGAGGTATGTTTTTTCCACAAGAGTTACACACTGTTCTCTGCCTAAAAGGCTACTTGAATTTTTCTAAAGAAATAAACCCCAATACAAGCTCCTTGTTATATATGTTGGCAATTTATTACATATGCCATATATCGTTGCCATATGGTCGGTCCAATCTTTGTCTACTATAGCGTTAGTTTAATATATTGGTTGGCTTGCCATATTTTTGGATATATTCTTTTTCCTTTTTAATGAATGTGACAACAGCCTTTCTCTGACCACAGAGGCTCAGTGGCTTTTTGGCGGCGGCGCTAGCACTACTAGCAGTACCGGCCAAAACGACGCCAACTGTGGGGTGCCCTCCGTGGGTCTGAACGCCCGCATCATCGGCGGACATTACGCCACACAGGGCATGTTCCCATGGCAGGTCAGCCTGCAGAACCTGGCCCAGGGTGGGTCCCACGGCTGTGGAGGGTCTCTGTTCAACAACCAGTGGGTCATCACTGCCGGTCACTGCGTGGACGGGTAGGTCCCCTCAATCTGATAGAATTTCTTAATAGATAATGCATGATATCTTTACACAGTAGGAAGCCTACTAGGACAAAGATCTTCTAAGGCTTCTAACTGTATTATCTAAGCACAAATTCAAGTTGCTTCAGTCAGTTAAACCTATGGTTGATCTACCATATGTTACTTTTAGACAAGAAATGTGTGATATATAATGTGATAGTCGTACTCAGTACGTTTCACTCTAAGGCACGACCACATCCGCCATACGATTTTCAGCGAGGATATAATGCCAGAACCAACCCTCTACAGCGATCTACGACGACCTTTCATTTGTCGCAAGATAACTGGATTTTGTTGGTACGACATATCCACAAATGCCCTCAAATAAAACCATTGTTACGACGAATTTTACCGGGCCTTTGCTAACCACCGCCTTCAACTATGTACCTGTATACCTACAGAATGACCAACCCTGCCCTGTGGCGAGTCCGTGTTGGTCTGGCATCCCTGCAGTACTATGAAAACGGCGAGCAAGAGTTTACCGTCTCAAAGGTCATCATGCACCCCAGCTACCACGCCAGCTCCATGGGGTTTCCGCGTAACGATGTCGCCCTGATGAAGCTCTCCAGGTTAGTCTCTGATTATCATAATAATGCTACAGTAACATTTCCCAACCCATGCCCAGTCGGGTAGTTTACGAGCTGTTTTTTTTCTTCACTTTCGTGGGGCTAGCTCCCAGCGGAACGGTAAATATATTAATGACGAGATGAATGAATTCATAAACTGACGCCTGCATGGAACACTACGGCAAACCTAGTTCACAACATATCTGTACTCACATTAGTGGCCTTTTGCTTTGGCATTTTGTTTTGTCTGATAGCAAAAAAAAAGTTAAATTGTCTGTTCATGTCACTGGTGTGGCAAACACAATAACTGTAGATTATAACTATTCCTTTTCAGTCCTGCTACTGTGAGCAACTTGGTCAACAACATTTGCCTGCCTGATCGTGACGCAAGTGTAGGGACGTCCAACTGCCTCGTGAGTGGATGGGGAGTGTACGACATTCAGTCCCAGTATTGTAAGTACGGCAAGAAAGTTGATTTGTATCGGTATGCTACATTTTGGAAACAAAGGAAAATATTTTCCAACGCAAGGGTTAGATTCAACGAATTTTCGACAAGTCCTCTGGTCTTCTTCAATATGATTAAGGACCCATGTCGCTTTCCAGGTCAAATGTGGGTGGTAGTTTGTAGCGGCCCCCGTCCCGGTTCAACAATAAAGGTGTACTGTACTGTAACGCTTAGGAAGGTTATAAAAAGTGCAGTTATACAAAGGAAAGAGGATATTGCTGTTGAAGTAGGAAGCTTTTTTTTACATTTCATATCGCCACTGTTAGTTTCATAGGTGTTAGAATAATGTTTTAATGCCCATGTTGAATCCTATACCTTTTGCCTGATGAATTCTAGTTGGGCAGCCTCCTCTTTCTGCAACTCTGAAGTGGACTTACGCCCCCATACTGGACCCTGGGTACTGCAGCCAAAACTACATCTGGGGTAGTGAGATGGTCAGCAGTATCATGGTGTGTGCAGGATATGACCATGGACAGGACGATGCTTGTAACGTAAGTCTGTTGTCTGTTTGTTCTCGGTTCATCATCTTGTGTGGAATTTGTCTTTTCGTGCCTAAACTGTTCCTTCTTCAGATGGATGTACAGTGTGGTAGTTATGATGTAGTGAAGGCTCCTTTATATGTTTTATATCCAGGGAGACTCTGGTGGTCCGTTTATTTGTCCGTCACCTGACGGAACCCGCTGGGAACTGCAGGGGATCGTCAGCTGGGGCGAACAACCGTGCGGTGCGCAGTACAAGCCTTCCGCCTACACCCGAGTCACCGCCTTCAAGAGCTGGATCCAGCAGACCATCCAATCCAACTAGAGTCGACCTCTGTATGTGCTCCGACAGGCTCAGATCTAGAGTACACAGTTCTGTCGTCACCCGGCAAAATAAAGTCTATTGACTCTAAATGTTCTGTCCGTGTGTTTCTCGTTGGAGCGAAGCGCTGCGACCAACGGCACGCAGTCAGTACAACTACGATCTATAGGTCTGCCTCACTCATTGTTAATACGATCTATAGGTCAACCCCGTTTAGTATCAGTAAAATCTACACGTCAGCCTTATGAAGTGCTGGTACGACCTATTGGTCTATTTTTGAAGTGCTAGTACGATCAATTAGTACTAGCAATCAAATAATAAATTCATATATAAATCCATATATACATAATGTTCCCTATAATTTTCCAACACAACAGAAATGGCCTTTCTGATCAGAAAACGTGACCTTACGGACGTATGGCGTTTGTATCGTCCCTCGTCCCGGTTCAATGAAGGTTGGTGGACCTTGATGTAGAAGAGTTCAAACATTTGACCCATAATTGCTCCAGTCACATTTCTGTGACAAAACTGGTCGAAAACAATTTTGGACGAAAACAATTAATGTTGATAATATCTATTTAACTGACACATCAATAAAAATGCAATCACAATGCCAATGTTGACTCTGCAATTCGCTTTAACCATAACTTGTAACGCCAACAAATTACATCCAGCAGAGTGTGCTCACATATCAGCCGTATCAGCAAATTAAACTATAGCGACTCCATATGTTTGGTCTCATGCTTTTCATCTGAGCAACATTAACATGTGTAGATCGATGTCATTTAATATGGACCCTGAACTCTTAACCTCACATGCGATATTACATCAGCACACGCTGTACGATTTTCTCCCATTTGCAGCCTTTCCCACGATAAGGGGGTAAGAAGAGTCAACAATGGGAGGCACTCTGTCAATTTAACCTGACCTGTACTTTGCCGTTTGCCAATGCAATGCACTGTTTTTAAGTAGCTTTCCGATGTCATATGTACATATTCAATGGTGATGACTAATGTACATTATACAATGCACAGAATTGCTATTCTGCAACATATCTATTCCCAATGATATATGCCATGCACAGCGCAAATATTTGACATTGTATATTGTATATTAGGAAACTAGTAACCCACCCATTGTATGTGATACTGTATATATTAATTGTGTAAGGTGATATCTAGGCTTCCATAGCCTTTGGTCGAAGAAATGCCAGTCCCAAAAGTCAACTTGTAGACGTTTCTTCGATTTTCCATCTAGCATACGAAAACAACAACGACGGCACACATCACGAATTCTCAGCATGTTCTGTCACAAAGGAAAATCCTAAAAGACACAGGCCACTGAAGCAGCAAGCATGATCCAATTCGTCAGAAACTCAATCGATATACTCTAACCGGATTAGTAGCCATTCTTACCTTCTGAAAGGCTCAAAACAAGTTTAAACCTATTTTACCTACGTAAACTACCTATACAGCTGTTTCCATTGAGGTTTTATTTCAATCAACATAGTGTACTGCTACATAATGTAACCCAACACCACAAAATGTCATTATATTCAGTTGATATTTCAGAATCATTTGTTGAGATAATCTTTATCGTTTACTTTAGTATATATATAAACGGGAATGGCTTTAGCGATTTTCAATTCAGATACTGGCGGAGTTGCAATATTTACGATTTATCATGCATGGATGCCTTCTTCACCGTTGCACCAATGTTTCCTGCATTAACGTTTCACAAGGACCACAACACCTCGGTCATATCTCTTGCATATCAAAAGCCTTTTTCTCCAGACACATTTCACTGATAACAATCTCCTCTGTTTTATCCCAAGAAAGTGCACTAAGCAAAGGAATGGTAATAGTAACCCAGTGCCCCAATTTCCTAGTCAAAAGGCACTTCCACATGAGAAATGTACCGATTCTTTTAACTGAAGCCATGGGGTCGGAGCGTGGGCTGTATGTATGCATCACACATCCTCTGATGTCTGGATAAAGTGTGAACAATTGTAGGTTTAAGCGTTTCCTAGACCAACACTTCACGACTGAAGTCGTTAAGAAGGGTTTTGCAGCGACATCGGCATATATATATATATATATATCTTGTCGGTAATAGCCTTTGTAAATCGGAGACAGATATCGATCGTGAAGGAAGGGTATGCAAGCAGAACCCAACTTTTCGTCCAGGAATAAAATAACAAATAATCATTGTATATACTTAATAAGTTACGTTTTAATTTAGGACGAAGGCATTTGACGAATGGGTTACAGTACTAGGTAATAAGATGATGCGTTGGGCATCTATAATCAAAATTGACACCTTAAAAGACCTGAAGAATTTTGGACCGGAACATTTTGCTGCAGTGCAGAGTGACAAGTTAAAAACAGTGTGTTTATTTGTTTGTTTGTTTGTTTGTGTGTACTATGACCATTTCCGAATCATCCATTCCATTTCTTCACTTCAATCCCGTCCTGAGACTGCTATAAAGTCGCACGCTTTTACTGGCTTTGCATATCAGTGCCTTTATCACATTAGCTCTTCTAGCTATATATCATAAAGACACCTTTGTCGGTTTCCTATACATCTTCCCTTTGTTACCGAAATCATAGGTACAAATGTCAGGTCTATCCGAATCATACATACACAAAAAACTGGATGTTAGTTATATGTATTGCGGGGGCGAGAGGTTCTTTTCCACACTAGCCCAAAACATTCCTGATGGAGGTACCGTTATCTGGGGAAAATGATAATTGAATCTTCTTAAGGCTGACATTGGGGTGGCACGAACGGCCTTATGGCTCAAGGATACTTAAGCAGGACAGATGAGAACGATTGAACCCACAGCTGCGACCCTGTGTTGGGCATACAGGGGCGCCAATTGATTTCGAACATGGCGTTTTAGAGGGAAGGCGTCAATACTATCCATTGAGTTCTACCGAAATGTCCTTACAGAACTGGGTCAATTTATCAACAGATTTTCAGTTAACACCCCAAAATTGCAACACGAATGAAGAAAAATAAGACATTCCTACTTGATGGAAAAAGATCACTAGCTTTGATTAAAGGAGGAGTATTAGTAAGATGTATTGCTGATAGTTACGTTGTTAGTGTTGTTTATGTTGAATAGCAATGATTGGTTATCTGTGTAAGAAGACTATAAGGTTTGGTAGGCATGCATGGCGGAGTAAAGCGGAGATCATAAGTGATGCTCTCCTATGGGCGCCAAAGCACGGTCAAGCAATGGTAGGGACGCCCTGTACAACCTAATTACATAAACCCTGTCAGGATGTGTGCTGTGAACATTGATACCCTTTTAGAGTTAAACGGGAGAGATGGGGGACAGAGTCAATGACATCCGAGCAGCTAGGCGTCAAGATGCCTGATGGTGGTGGTCAAAGAGTCTGCCCTGGCCTTGTGTATTGAGAGGACGACAATTCATT